>OY735231.1:27219749-27229749 GCA_963457665.1 Thysanoteuthis rhombus | reverse complement strand
ATAATAGAAATATCTCTCAATCGAGAATAAATTCAATCAGAACTTTGGGAGTTATCGTATTGACAGACAGACAGACGGATGCACTGACGGGATGACGGAAGGACTCGGGTGAATACATATACCTCTTCAATTTTGTTGGCAGAGGTGAAATACCTGAATAAATTTGAACTTGGAAGGAATGTTAAAAAATTGCAACTAAAGTGAAAAAATCGTTGAATCAAATTTTATGGCATTTATCAGAAGCCGCCAACCAAAACTGTCAAAAATTGGTTTCTTCTGACAACAATAACAAATTCAGACTCTCAGTTCAAATTAAAAACTGAAATTAAAATAAAGGGTAGAGAGGAAAGAAAAAGAAAGAGATAGAAAGAGACTGATTCCTACACCATCAATCAACGAAAGGAAACAAGAAAAAAGAGGAAAAGAGAAAAATAAAGGGAGAGAGAAATAGAAAGAGAAAATAGAAAGCTATGCAAGCTAGATTGAATCATCTGGTGTCGCTAAACATATTCTTTTATTTAGAATTTATAACTCTTTTTTCATCTTTACTATAACGTTTTTTTCCTTTTTCTTTCTTCTCAGCCCTAACCGTCCATTATAGAAACTTGAATTTTTGTATCAACACTCCCCTCAATGAGAAGTGGAAACACCTTTTGTTTTTTTGAAAATCCGGCTTAGTGGTTGAAGTAGTTTCCTTTCAAAATGAAATTTAACCATAAAGCGACCAGACTTGTTTATAGCCTTTGCTACTTGTCAGTGAACTGTAAATGTATCAAGGTATCCACTTAAAAGGGTAATTAAAGGTATTTTGAAGCATATAAGACGCACTGGCTTATAGGATGCAGACTATATTTAGCATAAAAAAACTTTACTGTCCAGTTATACCAGAAACGTGAAAAAAATGGTACTCAATGCATCTCCATAAAACACTCAGTACAAGGACTAGGATTACCTAAGATTGCTGTGGTCATCAGGGATTTTCAGCCGGGAAGGCTTCAAATTAACTTATCAATTTGGCAGCTCTTCCAGATAGAAATGGGAGTTCACTTTTTCAATCTCCTTGATTGATTCCGAACAAGATTTGAGAAAAATAGGGAACATTGTTGTTTTTTTATTCAAATTTCATATAACAATTGAATCTATGAAAAATACATTTTCCCGAAAAGTTGCACAAAAAGAACCACAAAAGATTACTAAATGCATACCTTGTTGTAGTGATTGCAATAGAATTTTGTTTTTTTTGCGTAATGTTTCAGTTTTTAAGTATCAAAACTAAATGACGAGAAGCAAAATATCTCTTTGTTCAAACACTTATGTCAAGTACTGTATACATGTATATTAAGAAATATGGATGAAAAAAGAGAATTTTATTAAGAAAAGAATTATGGGTACCGATAACAAGAAAGAAAGGAAGGGGAAAGAAATTGAATAAGAATGCACGATGATAGATGAAGTTTTGAAGAAAAAACAATCGGAAAAAATAGAATGAAGAAAAAATTATGAAAAATAAAAGAAGAATTTTCATTCTTTCTATCAACTACGCATTTCCTCAAAATACCAGAAGTATTTGGTGGTGGGGAAAATGATGTCTGACTCTCGGTTCCAACTTTCGGTTGTGTACTGCAACACGGACATGATATATTTGACCATTACATATGTAGCTCGTTTTAATGATTAAAATGTGCTTTTTTTTAACTAATATTTACTGTTTATTTTTAGTTATCAGTAAGTGTAGGCCACTGCTGGCGAACCATTTTTTAGCACGTCAAAATTCAATTTTTTTTTTCTTAATAATCCTGCGATCGGAGAGTCACTTACATCAGGGAGGTCAGATGAAGTTGTGTGAATTGTGTGTTACTGGGAGTCAAAGTAAATGATAAAGGGTATTTTGCTAAACACAAAGAGCTTTATTTCACCCAAATCTGCTGATTAAATCAAAAGTTATGAAAGTTTGAAGTTAAATTTTTTCCAAATCATTTGATGTAATTGAATCTAGCCATTCCACATGGTCCAAAAGAGAAAAATGATACAAAAGGAAATTCTTTTCGGCAAAATTTTCCCACTCTCTGGTATAAAATGGAGAGGGGTAGGTAAATTACACTGGGAAATTCATGTATCATATTTATATTTTTGTAACACCCATCTTTCTGGGGCAATCATTCCTATGGCTAATCAGTCGGGTAGGTTTTGTTCAGAAGAAAATACGAACTGTGTTGCTAATTTAGCTCTTTTGGTACTAGATTTAGCTTTTTTCTCTTGTTTAGCCACTACTTCCCAATCTTACTCCGAGCTTAAAATCTTATGATAATCAATATTTACATTAATTTTACAAACAGAATATTTGCCCCGGTCAAGTGTAATAAGCAATAGTAGCATCATCACAGGTTACGTTACAGCTGATGTTTGTAGACACCCAGGCTGTCGTAACTAAAGGGGCTAAATTTTGATCCCCAAACAGTTGAATTGGCATCATTGGAATGAAGCAATAAAATGTGTACGCAAAATTCTCGGGTCCAAAATTTCCCAAAAAACTTTATGGTGATGCTTAAAACATTAATTTTCAATGCAATCGATTCAGCAATTCTGTGTTTTATTTACCATCGATTATTTCACTTACGAAACACTAATATCAGTTGCGCGATATGATAAAATACCCAGGAAACAGAAACGTAACCTGAGGTGATTAAGAACAAAGCACTGAGAAAACAGATCAAGAGATATTTCCATTATTTCAAAATGGTGGGTGCGTACGAGATAAACAGACCAAAGTATCATAGTGGACCATTTGTGCACATTGTAATAAGTCGATCTTAGCTCACCAAAACCTTCGTCAAAACAACATTATCTATCATAATTTGAATTAAACATACCAATCGATAGAGAATCAATTATGGAACAAGCTATGATCATTTGATACTGGAAAAGGTTTGACAGGAAGAAAATCTCGATTGATTTCAAGATCATTGTAGCATTTTGGTTATTTATCAATCATATTTGTCACTTAACCGACCTCCCAACTTACGTGTATCTTAGTTTTAGGTAAATGCTTAAAGATAAGCGGCCTATTTTTCTAATATATTTCTAAAACTAGGAACTATAAAATGTAACTTGAAATCTCAAAATATACTTGTAAAACTGGTATAACAATAATTTTTCCAAGTCCATTGCATGCCGTTTAAAAACCACCAGTATGTCACAGTTGATGCGCGTGTCACAGGCTCGTCATCACTGTTGTAGACCCTTAAACCCAAAGATGAAAAAAGAATAGTTGCATACAATCCTCGTATGAGAATAAACTTGGTCACAATGAGTAACAAACAGCTTCTAGTATTAACCTAGCATGGGTGAAAGAACCACCTCCGATCATACTGTGCAGCGTCAGTTTCAAAACTTTCGTTGTGGAGATTTGAGCCTCGAAGATCAAGAAGACTGAGGATTACTCATTTGAAAATCAAAATGAAGAACTGAAGATATTAGTCGAACAAAACCCGCGACAAACATTCGGAGAAAAGTCACAGATACTGGATGTTGACATTGCAACAATATCGGGCCATCTTGGGAAAATGGTTCAGTGAAAAAGCTCGATAAGTGGGTTTCATATGAACTCAACGGAAACCATCAACAACAAAAAGCGGTCATTATTTTCAGAGCTACATAATAGTTATTTAATAAACATTGCTTAGTTTTTACACAAGGTCACAAGTATGAGCCACCTTGTGAGGTTCGATCTCATTACTCAGTGGTAATGATCTGGGAAACCAGCCTTTTAACCATTAAATCGAGACCAGTGAGTGAGGAGTTTGGAGGAAGCGATTCAAAATTGCCCCCAGGCCATAAATGGAGATGACGAGAACAAAAGCTTTATGAATATTAGTTTACTTACAGCATTTTTACTAACATGATACAGTAACTAATCAAACTAAATGTTAGAGTGGGGTCTCATTGAGCCAAACCCTCGGTCCCTCAAATCCCCAGCTACACCCCTGGTCGAGACGCCTACAAATACCAGAAGTAAGTGAATGATTTCTCCATTATCATTTAGGTTTCGAAGCGGGCGTTGTTTTTATAGGAAGCTCTGGCCCAGCTTTGAATCGCAAAGGCCAATACAGAAATGAGTGATATTTACTTTTGGTTTCGTCTTACATGTCGAACATTTTCCCCCGACACTGAGTGAGGAGAGCAGGTGGCATGGAATTTCTGGCAAAAACATTTGGTTACCGCCCACTACCCACAACGATGTTGTAGCTCGCAGGGATCGCAGATTTTGCGAGTACTCTACTAATAGCCACATGCGTACACATGTAGCCATCTTGTGAGCAGAGGGGGGGGGCCATTGGCTAGACATCAGTCCTGTTATATATTCAACCCCTTGGCTAGACGTCAGTCCGGTCAAATATTGAAACTAGTTTTATACATATATTTTAACTAGTTTTACAGGACTCCAAGTATGATTTTCGGAGTTATTTAAATCTCTTTATGCAGTACTTCAGAATCATTATTTCGAAATACAATTATTCATGTTGAGGAGGTTGTAATGAAATGTTCTTAATGGCGACTTGTTTATCGTGTACGTATTTGTATTCTATTGTTACTGTATCAAAAGATTTCTAGTTACTTCAACCGTAGCATCTATCTTGCACAATTTGTTACACACAACAACACTAAATCGAGCGCGCCTGACGCCACTCAATTGCCGATTATTTATACTCTCTGGACCCCAGCCTAACTAAAGTGGCTGGAGGTGAGATCACTGTTGCAGTGATAATAATCTCTACAATGTAGTATATTCCAGCGTGGTTATTCTATCCTATATTCAAGTTGATTTACGTCTGTTTGACCCAGTGTAGATGTATATGTCATTGTCCTCCACTTATACTCTTATAAAAAATGCCACAGGGTTACGTGATTTTTAGGTTAGGCAATTGTTAGTTGGACCAACTCCCAGTTTGCCGGGCCAGTCGAAGCTTCGTCCTGCTTACAGTACCTGGCATTCTCTATCGATCACTCATCTAGGTATTGACCAGGCTTGACGGTGATCTTACGAAAACCGGTATACTTAACTTGATTGGACAATTGGCTTTTAGTCTTGGGAGAGGTTCCTCAATCCTAGTACTTATGTTGAGTGCTCAGCGGAGTGGCATTAACTATCTTTTTTAAAGTATTTGGTATGAATAGGTGATGGCTTGAACTACGGCACACTGAACCGGAGGCGAGCACTCAGCCACATTGATCGGTTCTTTTGTAGATAAATCGCATTATCATACAATCCAGAAAAAACGATTTTGTTCAAAATGTTGCTGAAGCCGAATAAGAACCCGGGGCAGGCAGAGTTCGAACTTGATCCACCGTCTTTTGGTACTCTCTTATAGCTACGGTGCCCGAAGCTGCCGCTTAGTTCACTTATGCAAGGGACCAGTTTTGTGGGTATTTATTTTAGAGTATCTATTTTTTACCTTAAAAAAAAGAAGACGTCTTCAGTTTTTTCTAACCTTGTGAATCAACCGTGATAATTAGTTTTGCAGGCTTTGGAAGAATTTCAAAATCGTTTCTGGATGAAGGTCTCGAAACCTAAATGGAGGATATAGAGGTTCGGTGTAGTCAAGCGGGTAATGGCAAGGAGAATGGACTCGGTAAGCCGAGTTCAAGCTCTACATGAAACAGTTTGAATTCACTTCGTTTTAATGCCCCTGAGAAAGGCAGCAATCCATCTGCCCCTCGCTATGGGTAATATAAAGATGGGTGAAGTGAGTGACGCCACTAGAGGTGTCCGTTGCCTCTAAGTCTATTTAGTATGTCAAGAAGGAGCTGAGTAAGTAGTAATACTGTGATACATGGAGCCCAAGTAGGGACGGCTGAAGCCTTAGTCAGCGTAAGGACACACAGAAAAGGAGAATAGAGGATATGTCAGCGAAGATACAAACGTATGGGAACACTTATTTATTTATTTTCGTAATAATCAATCTGTACTCAGTATATTTGTCAAAGTGTGCTTCTATTAATATGATTTTTGCCCCAAACGTTGCTGAAGCAGACTTGGAGTCCAAACCTAAATTAGAAGTTGACCCCCGCTTCTTGGTACCCGAAGTTGCCGCTAAGTTCGCTAATGCATGTGTCCGGCTCTGTTGGTATTTGCTTTAGAGTACCCATATCTGGGTGCCGAAGAATGTTAATGAATGTTTTCGTTACTTTACCTGTCAAGTACCAATCAACGTTAATTAATCCATGTCTAGAAGTACCTACCACTCCTTGCCACTATCTGCCAGATATTAATAAAATATTTCGATGTAATAACTATCCCTGCCATTGCTTGCCACACGTTAATGAAATATTTTGATGCAATAACTATCCCTACCATTGCCTGCCACACTTTAATGAAATATTTCGATGCAAAATCTATCCCAATATTTCATTTACGTGTGGCAGGGAGTGGCAGGAATTGTTATTGGATCGAAATATATCATTAACGTGTAGAGGGAATAGCAGAGAGTGGTCTGGGTTTAAAAATATCACCTGACGTTGATTAACTTCGTTCGGTACTTAACAGGTGAAGTAGAGAAAAAGTTAATTAACTGCCTTTGGTATTTAACGTATTAATGGAAGCACGCTTTGAAATCGAAATATTTCATTAATGTATGGCAGATATCGTTTTTGCGCTGAAATATTTCAATATGAAGTGGTAGAGATAGTTTTTGCATCGAAGTATATCATAATAGTATGGCAGGGTATGGCAGGAAAAAGGAATAAAAAGGACCTTCTATTAACGTCTCTCGTTTTGAAATTCGTGCTTTGTCTTCATTTTCACCTCTGCACACTGCTGTGATTAGCACTTGCTTTCCAGCAATACTATTTAGTCTCTGGAGAATCCTTATTATTCTCCTCTTGGCCCACACACGTCATCGAAAGAGGCATTGGCACTAAAATTGTTAATGCTAATATCTAACATAAATCAAACCGGTTTTGAGATGGACGTCATATTTAGAAATCGTTTACCCAAACTATCACAAAACATTGACAGCTTAAGAACTGAAGAAACCCATGTGAATACGTATCTCATATAGAGTCTGCTCCAATGGAGCATATGGGCTGAAAATTTAAACATTTATTTCCTATTATATTGAAAAGATAAACAGTTTTTCGTTTTGTTTTTACCCCCCCACTCCGAAAATTTTTTAGTGGGGGTTCAAATGAGTTAATTCTAAACCGGTCCCCTAGTTTGTGTTCCGCAGCATTCGTGCTCATTTATTGAAATAATTGAATATTCGGACCTTTTTTTAGTGATCACTGCCCAACAAAATGTGAGATAAGTAACTTATTCATTAATCAACCCCCTTCATGTCATTTTCTTCATGGTAGGCGGTATTTATCCAGATATTTCCATAAAATTCCTGGCACTGAATGAATTCAATTCAATTTGATATTTTATTTTGAATCGTATTTTTAAAGCATTCATTTTGCGAAGTTTTGCTTGACCCTTTGAAATTTAACCTATTACTACTACTTAATACCGGGATTAAAATGTCCAAGCAGACTTCTTTCGGACATAAACATCCCAGCAGTTACGCGAGCCTTGGAATACTAGGCGAAATTGCCTTATTAGCGAGATTTACTTCTTTCTTTAAAAAAAATGATTTACTTCACTTTGACTCAATAAAATTCTGATTATAACAAGAAATGGACATACGTGGTTGGATAGAATGATTATAAATTGCGTTATATTGCATAAAAACTTACTTGAGATGATATCCTGTCATTATACGGTTAATGTGTCACTCGTCCCACGCAACGTAAAGAGAATAAACAATTTAAAAAAATTAGCCTGCTGCAGGAATCGAACCTGCAACCGATGGGGTAGCTGTTTCAACGTAACGGACGAGAGACCATCTCAAATGAGTTTCTATATAATATAACTCAATTCATAATCAACTTTTGATTATAAATACTAGTTGTTTTATATCCTTGTTTCGCTTTGATACACTTTTGATCAAAAACTACGCATTTGTTTTTTTTTTTTGTAAAAAAAAAGGTTAAAACGTCGCCTACTAGGCAATTTCGTCGATTCGGTGTAACACAATACGTCCAAGACGTCTCGAAAAGGTTAATTCAGCACTCTATAACCACTTTTTATTTCAAGAGTGCTGCTGCGTCAACAAGCAAGCCTATTTACCGGTTCTTCTTCCTTATTCATGATAAGTAAAATAAACAAAAGGAGTTGACTCGGTGAGGTCCGGATCTTATGTTGAAACTTCAGAGCTCTCGATGCTTTATCAATTGTATATGTTCTTAGTTTTCTTTTCCATTCCGACGACTACTGTTTATTTTGTGACTCATTACGCCAGCAAGGACAAAACAAAACAAAAAAAGGTCTGCTCTGTCCAACCAATGTCAAAGTCAAGTTTACTCGAACTGTCTTAGTTTATAGAGCTCATTCGACGTTTACTGCTCTTCAAGTACATTTTCTTATCAGTTTTCGGTAACATCTCTTTATCATGGCTACCTTCGATAAAGACGATTTGACATGCACTCTTCAGTCAGGACTGCTAGATAGCTGGAGACGTTTCTAGTAAAAAAGAAAAAACACAGAAAAATGGCCAAAACTCGCCAAATGCGTGACTGCTGTCTATGTATGACTCTTAGAAGACTGCTTGGGCATTCTAAATCGGGTATTAAGCACTTAGAAAGGTTAGTATTGAAAAGGTTAAAAGTTTCGAGTAGAATTGTACAAATCTTTGAGTGTGTGTATACATGGCGATAACTTGATGATTAGTGACTGTATGAAGTTGACATTTACCTAATATATTAGTCAATACACGAGCCATTACAGCGTCAAATCTGAAGTTGTTTGGATCAGCCGTTCTCGAGAAATCTAAAAATATAAATAAAAAATTATAGATTAATGCATCTTTCTTCAAAGTTTCGATAAAGTATCTCCCTTGATTTCTGCTCTTTAAAATCATCTTAATTCAAAGTTAATATCTAAATTAGCAACTCAAAAGAGAAATAATTGGAATGATTTGAAGTCTTAGTTTCGTATGTCGGCCGGAAAATTACATCACTTGACAATTTTGGCAGGCTGCTCCACACATCATGAAATCTGGTCGCTTCTAAACATGTACTTTTGGAACGAGTACTGCCCTAATTGTTTATAAAAGCAATCATTTACTTATTCATTTTTATCTGAGGAAGTTTCTACATCATCATTCAGTAAATTATTTATACTTCTACTAACCTTGATCTTGATTTATCTGTTGCCTTTTTATTGCAATTTACTGTGACGTCCTTAGTATTTAATTTATGATTATACAGAGGAACTGGAAGATTGAGTTGTATCAAAAAATAATGATAATCATTGTATATAAAACACTGCAATACTGAAGTACACTAAGAATGAAGATTTGTTTAAAACGCAACCGTAAAAAGTCGAAACAGCCATCAATTCAAATATTATAGCCTAACAAAAAGTTCATATTCGAATTCGTTTTAGAGAGGCCAGATTTGTCGCATCTGGCAATGAAATGGCTTACATGGCAACTCTGTTTTGTATCTCTCATTTTTCTACCTCTTCTTTGACCCTGTTCGTTTTGTGTTGACTATTGCATCCTGAGTTCATCAAGAGGCGGAAGACATAAATTACAGTTGGACAAGATGTCTGAATGGGAAGAGGCCAGTCGAGGCGCCTTACTACCGGAGTATCACATTTAATGGCGTCGACAGTTACAGGCCCCCGGTGGAATCTTCTCGGGGCGGGCCAAAATGACATGAGGTAGAAAAAAAGAGAATGAAAAGGTGGGAAAAAACAGTAGCATCTCATCTCTCTCTTTCTACCTATCTACTAGAGAGAGAGAGAGAGAGAGACAGACAGACAGACAGACAGACAGAAAAAGGGAGTCAGTAAACCATTGATCTAACGGACATCAATCAGTAGCTGTACTTTTACCAATCATCCAAAGTATCAAGATTTTGCCAAAACCCCTTGAAATTCATGGGAAATTCTGAACCTAGC
>OY735231.1:26827249-27217249 GCA_963457665.1 Thysanoteuthis rhombus | reverse complement strand
CCTTTACTCTAATAAAAACAAGTTTGGCATAGATAATGTTAAATGGTATAACAATATATTGATAATATCATTACCATGGGCCTGCAACTTCTTTTTCCAGTTAGATGCAAGAGTATATATTTCCAGGAGGCACACAAGGCTACTTTCGGCAAAAGTTCACTCTTTATTTCTGATTGCGTTATCATTAGGATGATAGTCAAAATTTTCCACGGGCTTCAAGACCCTAATGCATTTTCCGAAAGAGCACAGAGGGCTAGGAAATCTTTCCCTTTCTTAATAGCCCAAAGGAATCAAAAGTTACACAAAAACAAAGTTTCAAAACTGGGAAGTGATCTTAGAATTTTTATCCTGTTATTTGAATAGGGTGAAGAGCTGTTAAAATAGTACAATTAGCTGTCAATACGTCAATACATATCTTTGAAGTGAGTACGCAATAAGCAAAGCTATAATGTCAACAAACACCAAAAGTGACACTCTTTCTTTTGTATAGTAATAACAATGATTAACGATTTCTGGAATTTTCATCTTTCAGAGATGTCTTTTTGAGTAAATAAGTGATATTATTTTACCATCGCACGTAAGTAGTGTAAATGAGTTTAGTACTTTTCCAAGAGGTTGCAAATGCATTCCCATGCACCTTTCACAGGCGCCCATGATCAGAAATTTACCAAAATTGGCAGTTTCAAGTCAAGAAAAATTTCTGTAAAGACACTAATTCTTCGTAAAATAAATACCGATACATGAACTTATGGGCACTGAGTAATTTTTGTGATTTCTTCATCGTGTCATTTTTAGTAACGACAAGGCAATCATCCTATAAGTTAAAGTTCACAATGTTCATGAGATAAGCATTAGTTGATATAGAATTTATATGATAAATAAAGTTCTTTTTCTGTTTGTGTATTTATATGATTTATGTTAATGTAATCCAGTAAAGACGGCATATGGCAGGCAGAGTTTTTAGTGTTATATACGATAACTTGAAGAAAAAAACTAATCTAGGTGATTTTCAACAATTAGATTATGCTTTAGGAGAGGGGTTCAATTTACGATATATCTATAATGCCGAACTAGGCCCTTATTTTGTGGACAGATACAGTGATATCATCGGAGAATTTTTGGAGATCATGGTAGAACGTAAAACGTTCTTTCATTAAGTCATCATATTATCTGAATAATCTGATAATATTTGTTTTTGGAAGTTGTCGTTTTTTATCTAAGCTCATATTCTGATGACACATTTTGTTGGAAAATGTTTTTTTACGTGAGTTCATATTCTTATAGCACTTTTCCAGAAGTTGATTTCACCTAACCTCAAATTCTGTTAATATTTTTTCATTGATTCTTTACCTGAGCTCATATTCTCACCTGACTGCATATTCTCATTACACTTTTCATTTTTTGTCGGCGAGAGTGAGGACAATGGCCCCCCGTTAGAGAAAAATAGCTGAACGAGAATTTCAAAATAAATATTAAGAAATGAAAAACTTGGTGATAGAAAAATATGATTTTAGAAGAATGCAAAAAGTGTTTGAGAAGAAACTGACGAAGGAGATGACGACGAAGAAAAAGATGAGGACAATGAAGACAAAAAAGAAGACGATGATGAAGAAAAAGATGACGCCAAAGACGGCGACGAAGAAAAATATGACCGAAAAAGACAAAGAAAATGACAAAGGGGAAGAAGATGATGAAGAAGATGACGATGAAGATGATGAATGAGGGTGAAAAAAGACGAAAGACAAAAAAAGAGTGGAAAAAGAAGTAGACAAAATAATGTCCTTATGCTTGTAGTATCCTACCTACTAATTATACTGTTTGGGAAAGGCCTGCATCCATCTCTCCTCTACCCTAACTTCATGTCTGTGGGTAGCGTGGCAAGGTAAGACCCACCAAACCAAGCCTTTTTAAAGATGGTATATGTCCAACAGCTGACCAGAAGACCGGCTGATAAAAAAAAGTCGGTCAAGTTAAAAGGTTGGACACAAGATACCTGGGGACAAAATGCTTTGAAAGGCGACGATGTAGATATTAAAGGACGGGGTTCGGGAGGGTTCAAAATTTATAGAGAAAGAAGAGAAGAAGAAAAGTGATCAGAAAGAATACAGCCCCCCTACCCAGTTATAACGCAGTTTGTAACAATGCAAGTGGATGGTGGACCCCAAAATATCAATTTAAAATAGCCAAATCTAGCCTCAAAATAGCTATATCTTGCTCAAGAATAGCTAAAAAAAAAATTTTCTAACGTAGCTGGGTTATTAAGTGGTTGGCTTACTCGGACCCAATCACCCTCAATATAACGATGGCGCCTGCACAGAATAAGAAGTTTAATTAATAGGAAGAAAAAGAAATTGAAAATGATGGAAAAACAGAAGAAGACATTGTCAAAAAAAAAAAACTATAGGCGGAAAATGGAACGCTAGCGAAGAAGAAGAAAAAGAAGAGGTTTCAAAGAAGGTCAGGGGTGAAAAGCTATGGAGGAAATACGAGATCTATTCCCTAACTTTCTTGCCATTTCAAATATCACGAGAAATGGTTGCACAGCCTTAATGTCATTTGACAACCAACCAAAGGGGACCATACTTCGCAGGTGTAAACAGACAGTCTCCCGTCGAACTACGCAGTCGGCAGCGGGACGCCATTGGATGAACTTGTGTACTGTGCGACCATCGCGTTCGCAAAGAAGGACATGAAATTGCGCTGGCCCACCCTTCACGTCTTGTGGTGATTCTTGTTTGTTTCTGGTTTTCCATTTTTGCAAAACATCACATCACTCAGGTAGGTCAACCCCCTTTAAAGTCCCGATTTGGTTTTCCCCAAAGCTGGTATCACCGTTGAAAAGGAGGAGATTTCAGACTGCGTATGAGATTAAGGGGTACACGACGAGATAGCTGATCGGCATCATCATCACTATCATCATCATCAACATCATCATCATCATCAGTAGTCTTTTAACATCCATTGTTAGACATAGACCTTCCCGAAGATTCACCACAATTCTCTATTATGGGCGTCTTGGAGCCAGTATTTCCTGAATTTGTCTAGTTCATCTCTCCATCTCTCCCGTTTTTTTCCTTATGTACTGTACGAGCCGATTTGCAGACTGTTTTGAAAAGTGTGAGGGACGCTAGGTGTGTGAGGTCCTAAGAGGAGTACTTCGAAGGGAACTAAGGCACCATTGCCCTAGGTATTCTATTTTGTTTTCATTAATATCAAATGTCAGACCTTGTAAGTATTCGAGAAGAAGAAGACAAGCAGGGGATAAGCGACTCAAGGAGATGAGAAGATTAATATTTGGCCACTTCTATGTCTGAAGAGTTTTCAAGTACACACCTGCCCCTAGGGAAACTCTTTGCTCTTTCGAATTCCTGAAAGCCGGTAGATAAATTTTTTTTATCAATATATGAAACCTTCAGGAGAGAGAAACAGGCAATGATTGAAATGAGTTTAGGGAATTAGGTAAACAGTGGGACCAGGTTTCGGGAGCAAGGTACATGGTATTGTCTCCATTAGTAAACAACAAACATACTGGAAATTGAGAAGTAAGTATACGTCGAGAAAAAGACTAAGAAGATCGAGGAAGGACAAACAAACGAATCTGAATTTAAACATTTCGATTTATCTTCTTGCGATATAACTAAAGGAAGATGCAGATAAAGAAACGTTTGTAGACTAAAGAGAGCCACTGAAAGATAAATAATTCTCCTCCATTTCTGTTTAAACAAGCGGAATATCTGCGTTTCTAAGGACTCCAGGGAATGAACAAACGCCATTGTCACCCCTAGAATTCTGCGGGGATTTCAGATGATTTCAAGTTAACCGAACCCTAAGACTCTCATTTGATATCTAATGGATCGCATTTCTTAGTGACTCACTGAGTTTTCGGAATATTTGCCCCCATAAGATGTCCATGTCACTTGATATCAAATGATAGTGAGTCTCCTAAATACATCAAGCATCTCCTTTTATATTTAAATACATTTCTTTGTACATTGAGACTTTCGGACTGCACGGTATTCTACAATTTTCAGACCTAACACAATTTATATTTATATAGACTAGCTGTGGAAACTCAACGGCTGTTGACAACTAAGATTATACATTATCTCTTGCCTTTGCCTTTGACTTCTTACTCTGCCCCTTATCCCTTCCAATTTTCGTAGCCCGTCCATATTTTTAGCTGAATTTTATTCAATAAATTTCCCACTACCAACTAAATATTTTTTACCCCCTCGCCTTTTGTCCCCCCTCTCTCTTCTCATCACTCAATAAAGTACTTTACATTAGTTCTTTTTAAATAAAATAAGGAAAAATTTTAATGAAACGAATGATATTTTAATTTATTCAATTTATAGTGAAAAAGTAACATTTAAATAACATAAGTTTTACTTTAATTCGCATAATTTATTGTAAGGAAATGATGATTTTAATGAAATATGTAACATTTTTTTATTTAGTAAAAAGATAAATAATACATTTTCATGAAATTTACTCTGGTTTGTTTAACCGAATCTTAGTCAAGACTTTTTACAATTTTGTAATTCTGTGATCTAACAAAAGAATATATTTGCAATACATCTTAGCAGCAACTCAGTCACCAGGGAATAATAACACTATATATATTTCATACGAATACATTAAGTTGGGGTTACATAGAACATTTTTACAGAACCATTATCCTTTATTGACTATAAGATTTCAACTTTCAAATCCCTTCATCCTATTTGTCCCCGCAAGTAATGTCACGGAGATATTAGAGCAAGCTTGACTTGATCACAGGACAAGTCCTGTGCAAGCTTGACATGACTTGTTATTGCTTACACAGAGCCATAATATGCTTCAGTAACCCCCATTAGCAATTGCGTCGTAGCTACGTACAGCTGGTCAAAACCTCCAGGCGACGAGGACCGTTGTGCCAGGTAAACACGTCCACCAGGACACACAGATCTCAAATAAATCGACAAAAGCGAAATAACAACACATGTGATACTTTTAAGTACCGTTGGTACGCAAAATGTTAAAAGACAAAATAATAATAATAATAATAATAATAATAATAATAAGTTGACGGAACAAGTAAGTTTCATTTACAGTCCGAAACAATAGGTTCTATCAAAAACAATAAAGATCCTGAACCATTAGTCCAAGGAAGAGTCCACTATCAGTAGCAGTGGTAGTAGGCGGAAGAAGATGAGGATAGTCCAGTCGAAGGTCTGGACCAAGTTCTATATTGATATCCAACATGATACAGCTGAGAAAACTGATGTTCAAAATTACAAGATGTGGTTGTGATTGCAGAAGGAGAAGGAGAGGGGAAAGGAAGAATATGATGGTGGTTCACCCGAAGGTCCCGACCAAGTTCCTTATCAATCCAACACGATAAGGCTGAAAAACTTGATACTTAACATATTAAGGACCGGCCGACTGAAAAGTGTCGAATAAAGATGTGCAAGACGTATCTCGAAAGAAAAACAAATACACATAGAAAATAGAAATAGAATGGAAGAAGACAAAGAATAATCAGGACTGTAATCGTTATGATTAGATAGGAAGATCAATCTTGAACAAATACATCGATGCATTCAATGCCCTTGTATACGTGTGTGCGGGGGCGTGGCTGAGGACGGTGAGGGGAATATTTGACGACGTCCCTGAGCCCCTGATGGAGGATGCAACCCAAAATCCTTAAAATTTTTCTACTGCATTTTCACTGATATCATGCAATAATAAGAATATGTTTGTTTTTTGTGTAGTGATCCGACAGCATGTTGGTAATTTGACAATTGGAAGGTGAAGAGAAATTTAAGAGAAAAAAAAATAAACAAATGTTACATCCTGGATTTTTAAAAATTATTAATCGAGCATGTTCAAACCGCCCTTTTCAGCAACAACAAAAAAAACTTGCTGCGGTTCCAGCGAAAACTGTATGCTGTTTACATGATTGAGATTTAGGAATTTGTAAAAGGTGGTTGGCAACCGTCGAAATGCATCAGAACATGCCCACACGATCATGAAAAATTCGAGGTGTAACACTTGTTTTACTCTTAAATTTCCATTTCAGTGATAGCACTTGTCTTATGCATACTACAGTTTTTTTTTTTCAAATCTCACAAAATGTTGTAGGGGCCACCCAGGGAACCAGCACCCTGGCCTCTAAATCTCCTGTTATCTCTAGCAGCGCGTCTGACTCGAATATACGCACCAATGCGTTCAATGCCCTTGTACGTGTGTGTATGAGTATCTATGTATGTGTCTGTGTGTGCGTGCATGTGTACTTGTGTGTATAGCCTAGTATTTAGGCAATTTAGCGGGAAGCACAATAAAAGGTTGATACGGGGTGGGGAAACGAAAAAGAGAAAAAGGGGTGGGTTATTGAAAACAAACTAAGCGAGAGGTTATCTTTTATGCCTCAAAGGTCAAGCGAAGAGCCACTCTGACAGATATGACACCAAATTCAACTGGTCATCAGCGTGACATGATTTGGGTCCCGTCGGCCCCTCATAGGAAAAACTTAAGCTCACCCTTCCCCCTAAACACATTCAAACCGAATTTTCTTCATTCATTCATTCTGCCCCTTTCTTTCTTTAGTTAAAGAGATACTTTTTCTTTCATTCTTTTCTTTTCTCTCGTTCAAAGTTTCTTTATTCAACTTCTGCTTTCCTTTCTCCCTCTCTTTCTTTTATCGAATATTTTTTTTTGCATCTTTCGTTCGAACTTTCCTCATCCCATCTTTCACTCCCTATTTCTCATTCCTTCTTTTTTCTTTCTTTCTTTATCTTTTTATTTTTGTATTTATTTGTATCAATCAAAAATGTCATCAGAACTGATGAAATAGGTTTCCTCAATTTTAAAGTTGGCCCAGCTGGCTGTCTGGATATATATCACACATACGACATTTACTCCATATTATGTCTATAAAAACTGCGTTTTTTTAGAGGGGGGGCTGAATTTACCCTCTAAATTAATTATCAGTTGGGGTTCAATCTACAATGTGAGTTTATGTTGAATTGATCCCTTAGTTTGTGCCCAGCAGCGTTCGCGTTCGTTTTTTTTTAATTTCATTCTATTCTAGTGATCACTACCCAGCAGAAGGCGAGTAATTTTTCTATTGATCACCTCCTTTTCCATCGTTTGAATTGATCACCCCAACACATGCTGTCAAAAACGTTGATCATGTCACGGTTTATATTGAGCGACTATTCTCTTTTTCTTTCTGTCTGTCTTCTGTCTTTCTTCCAAATTTTATCTTTCTTTCGATCAAATTTTCTTCATTCAAAGTTTACCTTTCTTTTTCTCCCTCTTTTTCTGTGTTACTTTCTTTCTTGCTTGCTTTCAAATATTTTTCTTTTTTCGTTCGAATTTTCTTCATTTAACTTTATACTTTCTATTTTTCTTCTATTTTGTTTGTTTCTTTCTATTTCTGTCTTTCTTTCTTCCTTTCTTTCTTCCTTTATTCATTACTTTCTTTCTTTCCCTCAATCAACTCTTAAAATTTTTTTTTCATCCACCCACCTCTTGTGTTCATTCGTTCCTTCTCTTTTTCGTTCTGTTTAACAATTTATACATTTCTTTATCAAATGCTTCTTGTTTCTTTCTCCCGACAATCTTTGCATTAATGCATTGGAAGAACGGCAAATTATAATCGGTTATTTTGAATGGCTAAAAGTGGCTATTTTCTTTTTAAAATCTGTACTAAAATATATATTTGTATCATTTATTCACACTTGAATAATCCCGTCATTTTTACGCATACTATAATAGTAATAAAATAAGTCGTAACCAGAGGAGCCACACCAACATTTTTGCTCTATTTTCCCCGAAGCAGAGCTGTTTTTGGTAGGCAAGCCTGTCCCAAGAATTTGCCCTTCAACCACTCAAATTATGGCTTACCAATTTGAGTCCTTGAATTATATATCATATTCACATTGAAGGAATTCTGCTAATGTCGCTTAGTCGCTGACAAATACCAAAACTTAATCCAATTAACCGCTCTGATTACCAAAAGAATGTAATCAATTAAGATCAGTGTTTTTCTTTCAACGAGGTTTTCAAGGTTTTCAAGTTATGTAAACTTTTCTGGTAGCACGTTCTCTTCGTCTTAACGGCGTCAGCATTCTGTGAATTGGTAGGTCTGCTTATTTCTGTACCGTCCAGCCGCACCCACAGGTCACTCATTGCTTTATTCTATAATGTCCTATTCCAAAAATGATGACATTTCAAGATTCTTTATGCTCAATCTCAGAGACTCAGACAGCCAAGACTATCACGTATGTTACTCTTCGGGTTATAAGAATAACATGAAAGGAGCACTAGCCCCAAATTAATAATAATGATGGCAATGCTTTATTCTAGAAAACCAGACAATGATTTCCATTGACTCAATGATTAAGTATTTATTGTAACGAATAATAATGTCATTCTGTGTTTCAAATTTTCCTGTTGCAAAAAGAATGATTAAAGCTCGGTATATTTTGTTTCTGCCTCTAATTAATGATAACCAAAATAGAAAAGCTTCTGATTCTCCCTTAAAGTTACAAGTATCCGCCAAATAATGGGATTTTAGAAGCTGGTTGATCTTGCCAGTCTTTAATCATTACGTTTATGAATGTGACTATGAACGAGTAGTTGTATATTAGGGCGTCTTTTCACCATGGTAGGTGCTAGAAATGTGAAACTTATTTCGCATTAGCCAACAAAATATCGAACATCTCACTTTTCGGCTTTGGAATTTGAGTGGGATATTTGAAAGCGCTTGAATCTATACCTGATGTTATCTTTTTGAAGATAAATTTGGTCAATACAAAATCATTTTCTATTTGAGTTGCTACAAGTATGCGTTTTCAAACACCAATTCAGGGCTGCCAATGGAATTTAAAAGAAACGTCCAGATCAGAACCGTAACAACAAAAAAAAAAAAAAACAGACTCAAAAGATAATTAAAAAAAAAATAGATGATGAAAATTTCAAGTTTGAATAGAAATATAAGTGCATTTTACTTTTCTACGTAGATTCTATAATTTCTGTGTTTTTGTTTTTGTCAGATGTTGATATTCCACCGGCATCTTAGTGCATTTGGTTATAGCTAGTATTGCAAGAGTACACGCATTATAGGAAATTCAAACACGCTCAATTGATGATTTATCTATCAAATTTTTTCCTCCAAAAAAGCTGTTATTCTAAATATCTTTATATAGATGTACGAGTTATTTTCAAGAATTTATTTAATTTGGATATGAAAAACCACAGATTATAAATTATTTACAAAATATAAATCCAGAAACCTAGATAGTCAGTAAAATCCCTTTACCTGAGTGGAAGACTCAGCACTGGTATCGCTGTACCGATCCCCGGTGCCAGTGGTAAATTTGTTATTTTAAGCTAAAACTGTCTTTTAAATGACTAAAATCGGTCGAATTGAGAAAATCAGATGTAGCCAGAAAATAGTTATACCAACCCTAGCTACACCCCTATTAATAGCTATTCCAATGACTGGTTCCAATTCAAGTCTTTGTTGGCATTCAGATTTCTGAAAAAGATAAACCCAGCCAAGATGGCCAGATAGTTGGAGACATTTCTGGCTAAAATGGCAACTGATATCATCTATTTTGTTCTGTTCCTTTCAAATGAAACTTTTCTTTCAAAATTTCATTCCTTGTTCTTTGTTTTCTTCCTTCATTTCTCTCACCTTTTCTTTCTTCCTCACAGATATTTTATACTTTCTTTCGTTAGAATTTTCCCCTGATACTCCAGCTAACAGTAATCATTTGGATTTTCAATCATGCTGACATTGTACCAAGCAAGGTTAATGTCATTGGTTTCTAGCCAATAAAGTTAAGCGATTAGCCAGTCAATACAAAAACAGGTCAGGATTTGGTTTATAAAAGTACCTTCTCATCACTAATGAATTCTGGAGACTGTCAGGAATTTATGGGCATCGCTTTCATCCCGGATTCTTTGAATATTTAAAAGAAGGTAAAAAAAACAAAAAAAACGAAAAAAAGAAAAGAATCCGGTTCAAGTACTAGACAGCGTCATATACAAAACCAACCCATCAGTAAACACTCAACTCTAACATTAAAAAGGTTATAAGAGCATACAATCGAGCCTGTGTGAGGGTCGAAGTGTTTTCAGTTCAATAAAAATGGAATTTCTGCTCCGTATTACTTATAGATTCTTGAAAAACAGAACTGAATGTGAAAAGACATCTTTTAAGAAAGAAAGATAATTTTTGTCAGCATGCCGTGTTCTATGAAAAAATTGAAATAAGGGGTGATCAATGAATGACTCACTTCTCTCCGCCTTCTATTGGGTCACTAAAATGTTCTGATTTCCAAAAACAAGCAGGTACACACAAATGCCCAATTTAGCAGAAAATTACACTCTAAATTGAACCCCTACACTAAAAACCTATTTTAAAAAATAGACTTAATAAGGCGTAGATGTTTGAATGTTCAGTCCTTTAGCGCTCTTGGTGCAGCCTGTATAAGTGATTCATACATATATAGCAGATCGGCTAGCCAGCCAGACCAGCTTGAATACTGGAGATACTTATTTTGGCAGTTTTGGTGATAGTTTTTAAAAGGAAAAAATGTTTTTGTTTCAGTTTTAAACTCTTCGGACCAAGTTTTTTATGTGTAAAAAAAATCGCGTCAACGACTCGAGAAAAACCACAGTTTTCACTGTCTTCATCATTATCTAAAATTGCCTTGAATCATTTCCGATTCACTGTGAGAGTAAGATAACCAAAAACGGAGACTTGGTCCGGTAATGCAAAAGCCTGGGTCTGTGTTTAGAAACAAATAGAGCAGATATAGACAGTAAATGAACAAAATGGGAATTTGATGTTGAAGCAGTTATTTGGGCCTTTTCGTCTCAGGTGGCTGTTTAACTCAATGGTAAGAGCAACGCTATGTTGAAGCGGTTACCTTATCGGTCTCAGGTTCGATTTCTGCTGCAACCCCATTTTCTTTAATTGTTTATTCTATTTACGCTGTCTAGTCCAAAAGATACATTCATCGCGTAATAAAGGTAGATCATTTGAGATAGACTTTCAAAGTAATATAACACATTTATCTGTCGGATTATATATCCATTTATTATTTTTATTCGTGTACACACACACACACACACACACATATATATATATATATATATATATATATATATATATATATATATATATGTATATGTGTGTGTGTGTGTGTGTATAGTAGAATGTGGATTCGCTACACAAACTAGTCCATGTTTCTGCCCTCTCCGGGCCACATTAGATCCGCCTGATGAGGCCTGGAGAGGGCAGAAACATGGACTACTTTGTATAGCAAATCCACATTCTACTCTTTATTTCCAGCTCTATTCTAAAACAACTTGACTTTCATAGTATAAAGTTGAATGTACCGAGTACTCTATGAAATAATTCCATCACATATCAGACGTTGCTTAATATTATTATATTATGCTATATTGCTAACCTGATCTGTACCATATTTATTATGAGTAATATATATATAGCCACGTATATAAGAACCATAATTATATATCATGTATTAGTGTTTACATTAGTGTGTGTGTGTGCACGCACGCACGCGCGTATTGGCATTATAGGTGAACACAAACAGAAAATGAGGATGGCGGTAGTGACAGCGAATTGAAAGAAAAGTGGGGTCCGACTAGGGAGAGCTGACGAGCCCCGGCGCAATTCAATATTGCTATACCATCAGCAGGCTCCCGGGTACAAGGGGTAGACGGGACGGCGCTCGCCACTCATCACACTCGCCTGAAGAGGGATTCTGACCCTCAGTCCGGCGTGTCACCCATGACATCTTTGCCTCCGGCAGAGCAGTAGCGGCGGGATGTAGAAGAGAACGAAGAGATAAAGAGAGGGGACTTGAAAAATGTGAAAAAAAGAAAGAGAGGAATGAAAGAATTAAGGAAATGAAAATATATTGTAATAGTATGTATAGATAAAGAGATAATTAAAAAAAAAGAAGAGATGAGAAAGAGAGAGACACAGAAGTAATGAATTGATAGAAAGGGTGGTGAAAAGAGGAAGATGGAAAGCAAAGGAGAGGTGGTAAAAGAAAGAAAGAAAGAAAGAAAGAAAGAAAGGAAAACAAAAGAAAGAAATAAAGAAAACGGGAGAAAGGGAGAAGTGGTCATGATTCAATAAGAAATATCTTTTTCTTCTTTGACGGGTGATAAGACTACTGTTCCGACAAGCTGCTTCTATAGAAAAAGAACTGAGAGATAACTGAAGCCAAGAAAAGTCAAGACATGGCTGAACGACCAATATATACTTTCTATCGATGTTGGATGCTGTGGTTTTATTACCAAATCGACCTCCACACATCCGACTAAACTTGGATTGTCATTTGCATAAAACTCGGGAATCTCCGAGATTGGGTGGTGTCCTCATTTCTTGGTCTTCATTTATCAAAGCTAACGTTCCTATCCACTAAAATAGTTATCCTTGCAAATCAGGCTCTAAAATAGACTTGCGTAAATATTGATCATAAGTTATCTCCCTTTTTGATTAGAAATGGCTGAAAATGACTAGATTATTTCATTTCTTTATTTTTTTCTCATTTCCAGCTGACTTTACAGCTAAAAATGATAAGAACTCTCGAAAAATCAAACAAGGGCTCCTGAAATGTCAAGTGTTTTGAATTTTATTTTGATAAATATATTATTAAAAAACCAACAGATATATGACATTTTGTATTATCGTAGCCGCTATCTGATCAATACATAGTTTAAAAATGAAGGTGGAAAGAAACTCAAATTACTGTATATATTTGTTGATTAATGTTTAAATTTCAGTGTTATGGATATATAATATAAAAATCATCATAATTATACCTTTTTTATTTGAATCATTGTATTAATTTCTGATCAATACATTGTACATTTATTACTTCTTGAGCCTTCGTATGCATTTTCAAGCTTATTTGAGATTTCAGGAGACTTTTGTATAATTTTTCGAGCTTACTTGAAATTTTTAGCATTAAAATTAACTGGAATCTTTTTTTAATGATAGAAATCTAGCCATTTTAGCATTAGTTCTGTCGTAGTGCTGTAAGAAGCTAAGCTTATTATCTATATATCTTCGCAAAACGATTAGAATAATGCAAATCTGATAAAGATATTTTGTTTTCTCGACGTATCAAACATTTATTTCTTGAAGCTAAAAAATAATTATATTTATTGTGGTTTATTTCCACAGAATCATTCATTTGAACTAAAGCGATTTTTTGTATCTACATTGAACAGTAAAAATCATTAAAGACACACCCAAAGGCCGAGGGGAAAATAAAGGGAATTTGAAGGTGTGAGAAATGAAGATGAATGAATGAGACAAAGGTAGAATTATGAAGATGTTTTTACATCGATAAAGAATGGCAAAAATTGCGTAAAGAGAAAAAGAAAACAAAATACTGAGTTGAGGGATTGGCCAATTGTATACTCCAGGGCAAAAAAATGGGCCAGTCCAAAAATGGCAAAAGTATGGGCCAAGCCCTAAATTGCGAAGTATTTTAATGCTCACAAATGGAACCAGGATTGATAAAACAGGGTGAGATCTACAGTAGACAGTGTTGTGAGTCTCATGATAAAGCAATATATCATGTCAGGGTTACTGTCAGAAATCACAGGCCAGCCGTATTCTGAAATTTACAAGACCCTAAAGGCAGAGGAAATTCCTGTTTTTCTATCAGCTATTGAGGTGAACGCTTTGAAGCAACAGAAAGAAAGGATCTGGAATGCCTAAAGTCTCATCACGCAGGGATAACCACCTGCTGGAATTTACAGTTCTCAAAGTCAAGAAAAGAAGCCTACAAACACTGTTGGTAAATTTCAGGATGTCAGGAAACAAGACTTCCGAGATTAACAACAACCAGAAAAAACAATAACCAGAATCTAATGCAGGTTTGGTGTCTAGAAGAAGTATTAAAATGCCATTGCAGTCTTACACGAACATCGAAGACAGAATGAAGTTTTTGGCAAAATAAGAAAAGTTTTATTCAGAGAGGTTCTCCAAAGATGTGTGGAATAATGAATACAAATATCAATTGCATGGTAATGCCCCAGAGAGGTGTGTTCGAAGATCTGCTGAGAAATACAATGGTGAATGTATTTCTGCCACAGTTGAGCAAGGAGAAAGAGGCGTCATAGTGTGGGGAGCTTCTTTGGTTGATTTTACTGGGATGCAAAGTTGATTAACGCTATGGAATTCAGGAGGATATTGTGTAGAGGCTTGGAAAGTTGATTCTTGAGTGGAACGATCAAATTTGATTTTTCTACAAGACAATGCTCCTGTCCATCAGGCGCATGTTTCTGCGTGGTCAGAATCCAGACTTTAACCTTATAGAACAGGGTTTCTCAAACTGTTTGCATTCACGGAACCCCTGAGACTGGGTTAAACATTTCTGGAACCTACAAGCTCCACCTAGGGAAATATTTTGCCATAATTTTACACATACCAGACAAATGTTGCAAAAAATAATTTTCTATTTCTTCACTTCTATTTCATTTTTTAAGTAAAAAGCAAAATAAAAAAAACAAAATATTGAGATTTTAAAGACATTGAACATCAGCAAAATAGTCAATCTAAAATTCTAGTTAACGCTGAAGTGCATCCATTTTTCCTTGTACTTTGAAGAATGTCACATTGGTATCCTGCATTACAGCATTAACCTCGTTTAAATTAGTGAATATATAAGAAATATGTGGCATTTATTCCATCTAACACCGATCTTTTAGTTTGGCTAAAGTACAAAAGGATGCTCATATAGGAAGAACGATTTTCTTCGCGAAATTCAATTAAACGGCACCAAAACCTTTTCAAGAGATAACCACGCAATTCGGTATGTGATCATAAAGTTGAATGTAAACTTCCCATACTTTCACTGTCAATGATACAATTATATAATGTTTCTGATATTTTTTTAATTTGTAATTGACTTTGAAATATATAATTTTATGCGTTACAAATAGAATAAATTGTTATAATTGGAAAGCTCTTCGATTTACTGAGTACTATCGTCATGACAACCAGATGCGCTCCATTTACAGACTAGATATGTTTTTGCGAGCATGATAAAGTAAACGTTTGTAAGTACGAAATTTATGAAAATACATGACTATGGTTATTCATATAAATAAGGTTACTCTTAATTCTACATTAAGCATGGCTTTCTCAATGAAAATCGACAACTGAAGTCTGGTTCAATGGACATATTTTGATTTTTTTCATCTATGCCACATAATATTTCATTCGAAATTGTAAACGGTTCATTTCTTAAATTCGGTTACGGGATCAAACAAATATGAGGCGTAACTCAAAGGTTCCACGGAAACCCGTTTGAGAAACCCTGCCATTGAGAATATCCGGTCTCACATTAAACACGAACAAACCGGGAAACATTTTTCAACTGTTGATCAACTATTTGATGACATCAACATTGGACAACATTGACTCTTCTTTCAGTAAAAAGCAAGTTTACCACAAGGCTTAAACATTTATAGAAATCAAAGGGAAAAGCTATCCCATACTGAGTTACTTTATCTTTTTGTTTAATTCTTACTTATTTCCTGACCAATTATTTATTGTTAAGACGATTGTGAACTTTGTATTTTTTGCCTAGTTAGCATCAATTTCGTCTTTTTCAGCTGACTTGGCGTAAATATGAAATGTAAACCTTTGAAGATATAGAAAAATAAGATGTATTTGATATTCGTGTTGTAATAGTTATATAGAATACTGTGCAAAATCCTGAACCAGAATTAATTTTCTAATAAGGTATGTTCCTGCGTAGAGTCTTTTTTCCTAAATCTTTCAAAGCTTGAGGGGGGGGGGTCGTGCACTTTCTGGAGACTCTAGGATACCTCGAGCGATCATATCACGTCATCTCAGAGCTATATGGAAGGTTAAACAGTTGGGACAATGGGTCCCACATGAACTGAATGAAATGCTTCCTGACAATGATAATCAATAGAAACAAACTAATTGAAACAAACGGTACACAGGAAAATCAATCGATACAAGCAACCACCTACTATGGTTTCGAATTTTTGAAATCTATATTTACTGAGTTTAGTTAAGCCTGACTCTAGATTTCAATATGGAGCTCACAGCGAAGCACGAACTTACTAGAAATGGTAGGTAGACCAGCCTATTAACCATTGCTTGACGGCAGGCGCACTAAATCATCGAAGCATAGATCTATATGTAGGTCTTGTGGAATGTTATCGTCAAAAGAGACATTGTTATTTGTTTATCTCCATAATAATTGTTGTAGTACTTATGACAAAGGTGTGTAATAAAACGAGGAGGCAGTTAAAGAAAGCATGATCAAAATGCGCTGAATTCATGGAATATAAATTTGAACAAGAAAGTCACAAGAAAAGTAAATAAACCATAAAAAATGTCCTCGTAAATCATATGAAAAAAAGTGATAAGTGCGGAGACAATTATGACAAAAAATATGTATTCAAGTCAATCATACATACATACATACATACATACATACATACATACATACACATACAAACACACACACACACACATATATATATATATATATTCGTGTGTGTGTAATTATTTACTTAACTCTGCTTACTCTGACATAAGGCCACAGTAGTTGAGCACTTCTTGACTCTGGCGCAAGACCACGATAGTAGGACACTTAACGTTATTTACCAAGTTCTGCTTTTTCTGGCACAAGGCTACAGTATTTTAGGATCAAGTACCGTTTTTTTATAAGTCAGGCTTACTATGACACAAGGCCACACTGATGAGCGCCTAGTAGTGTTATTTAACAAATTTAATTTAATCTAGCTCTAAGCGACTGTTGCACTAGTGCAGTGAGTTCGATGCTCTCTGGGAGCCTTGTGCTAGATTTGTACTAGAAAACTTAATTTCAGTGAATAACATCACTAGGTGCCCCACAATTTTGACCTTGTGTTAGACTGCTGTTAAGCTTACTTTATCATGACATTACATACGTGTGTGTGTATATATACGTACATAGATACACACACACACACACACACACACATATATATACATATATATATATATATATATATATGTATGCATGTATATATATCGAGAGAGAGTGAGAGAGATAGTTTGATTGATAGATTGACAAAATTGTACATATCTATCAATATATTTACGCTTCATTTTCACATATTGAACACTACCACCTTAGATAAAGCAACCCCTGAATACACACACACACTCACACACACACACACACACATATATATATATATATATATATATATATATATATATATATATATATATATATATATGGGAATATCCGTGTAAACGCATGATGATAGATATTATGAAATAATGATAGGTATACTTATAACAGGGAACGGCGAGAAGAAACAAACACCTAACTCATGTTACGGTCCTTTGACATCACTTTCATGTGTCTTCCAAGGCCTTTCGGTCACGTTTGAGTCGTTCACGTGTCTTCCAAGATATTCGTCTTTTTTTTTTCCAGTCGTCAATCATCTGGAAGCGGGCGGTCGTCATTGATACTCAAAGGTATTACGTTTCTAGTATTACGAATACCATTGTCATGAATGGGAATCTTCATAATATGGGATTGACCCGTTGGCCTACATACATTGACGCTTTCATGTGTACACATCTCCATTGAGTTGACACACTTATATACACATATGGTCGCGTTTTGAGGTAATTATATATATATACATACATACATACATATATATATATATATATATATATATATATATATATATATATATATATATATATATATATATATATATACTTATTACGTTTAAATTGTGAAACTAGGGATGTTCTGAAATCCCCTGAACATTGAATTATGACGAAATCCCTAATTTACAACCAGTGTAGCACGATTGCAGACTATAACAATTATAATGTGTTCGACCCACACTGGGTGCTTAATTATTGTGGCCTTGTGACAAACTAAACGAAACTTGAATATTATTGTAAATGTCAAGTATATTCAACTTCAGTACTTACAGTGTATATATAGCTGAGTTTATTGCATGGCCACACTGGTGAGGACACCAGCGAGGATCGAACTCATTACAGTAGTCAGCATCACAAGCTTGTTAACCATTACTAAACTGATTGTAAAACTTGAGATTTCATGAAATTACTGAAATATTTAGTGATTTCAAAAAATCACCAGTTTCACAATCTATGTATAGTATGTATGTATCTATGTATAATATATATGTATGTATAATATAATATATATGTATAATATAGTATCTATGTATAATATGAGAATCTTTATAATATGGGATTGACTCGTTGCTACATTCATTAACTCTTTCTTGACACACATCCGTACACAGTTAAGACACTTATATACACACGTGACCGCATTTTAAGGTAATTATGCCTGAATAATAACGCGTACCTCACACAGAGATTACTAGACAATAGAAAATATACATATATCCTCGTATACATAGAAAAATAAAGTTTTGTGACCCAACACCATTGTGATTAATAAGAACCTTTATAATTTCGGATTGACTCATTGGCTAAATACAAGGCGTAGCTGGAGATTTGGGAGCCGGGGGGCTTGGTTTCTTCAAGCTTTCCCCACCCTTCAACATTCAATGCAGTGGTTCCCAACCTTGGGTAACGGACTCCGGTGGGTCCACGAAGGTATTACTGGTGTCCGAGGGTGGACCTTTTAAAAGCCCGGGGACCATGAGCTTGTTGGGTAGGCAGACCCTTTTAATAACCTAGCAAGAGATTTGAGAGTCTGGGTGGGTGGGCTCGATGTCTTGAAGGGCCCTCCTCAACATTTTTTGAGATTTGTTATTGTAAAATGCTAGTAGAAATGCAATAGGTGATCTACCATTATTGAAATATTTTGAAAGATCCCTTCCATTGAAGATCTTAAAATTAATCAACCCACCCGCTCCACTGGGTCCGTCCTTCGGTACATACATTACTGCTTCGTCTTGCATATATCCCTATACAGTAGACCAGGAGTCCCCAACCTCTCCGTGCTTTAGGGCACTTTCACGACTACCAGTAGTGCAGCTGACGCCATTTACTTTTTATCAAAATCATATTTTGACAATGATAAAAACCATAGAAACATCATAGTATCGCACTGTCATTTGATAGGGCAACACTATGACGTTTCTACATTAGGTTAACTACTATCCATAAAGCTTTTACCCATCTTCGTTGGGGTCCCTGGGGACGATTTTGAATCTCCAAGAATGTGGGACACGATAATCAATCCTCGACGAGATTTACTTTTTTATGTTTGATTCACGCTTCTTACTTTTACGATGGTAGAATTTATCCTTCATTGGGTGTCTGTTATCCAGGAATTTCGAACAGTGACAATTTATGAGATCCATAGGGTATGTTGGTCACATACCTGTACCCGTCACACTGTCCGTCGTAGGGAATTTCAGAATTCATAACCATAAATTCTTCCTTACAATACTGATATACCTCACCACTGAGCCGGTATACATTTCTGATCCCATTGCTTAACCTGTCACGTCCGGTACCCTTCCTATGGAATTTCAGAATTCAAAACCATCAATCCTCCCTTGAACAACGATCAGTCTCTTCGTGGAGACAGTGTATATTTCTATTCTCATTTCTTAACCTGTCACACTCTGGGTCCTTCCTAGAGAATTTCAGAATTCATAACCATAAATTCTTTCTTATTATGCCGATCCACATCTCAACAGAGCCGGTATATATTACTGTTCTCATCTCATTACCTTTCACGTCCAGTGTATTTCCTTCAGAATTTCAGAATTCATAACCAAAAATTCTTCCTTATTTCGCCGATCTGCTTCTCCACTGAGCCGGTGTTTATTTCTTTTCTCATCTCATTACTTGTATCGTCCTTCCTAGCGAATTTCAGAAATGATAACCATAAATCCCACCTTTAACAACAATCAATCTCTTCCCCGAGGCAGTGTATGTTTCTATTATCATTTCTCTACCTGTCACGTCCGGGGTCCTTCCAAGGAAATATAACCATCAATCCTTCCTTGGTACACCAATCTGTCTTTCCACTGAGACAGTGAATGTTTCCAATCTCATCCCTTCACCTGTCACGCTCGATGTCCTCCCTAGGGAATTTCATACCTCATAACCACCAGTTCTTCCTTTTGAAGCCAATCCACCTCACTAATGTGCTGGTCTATATTTTTGCTCTATTTGACCAAGGAATCGAAATCACGATTTTCAAAGAGCCGGATAAGTTTTGTAGGCATTTTTTCCACTGAGCTTTATCTCAAAGACAGAAACAAGAGTACAAGTCTGAATAATTCATTAAATAATTACCATCAATACTTCATTCCAGAACAGCAGAAATATTGTGTGAGGCCGGAGATCATGTCAGCTAATGTGAGCTGTTCGATACTATAAACAAGAGGGTATTTGTCCAAATAATTCATAGAATAATCTCAGAATTTCAAACATTTTCAATGGTCAAGTGCACCATCTGACATTTGGATCATATAGTGGATTGTTCTTGCTCACACTACATATCATCTAATAGGGCCGCCACAAAAATATATTCCAAATACACCCCTTAGCCCCCCATCCCGAATTATATACACCCCTGGAATATACGCCCTGGAAATGAAGCAGCAGACACCTATAATCTCGCATCTCGTACCATGGGACTTTGCTATATAATGTAGCAACACTGACACTACCTTAGCTGCTAACAAACATTGTGAGGTTTTATTTTGAATTCGTTTTTCCTTAGTCCACATCGCTGGGGATTGCCTCGAACCTCGCATTTTGTACCACAGGTCGTTTTTGTATCATGTAGTAACATATATTTAATCTTGGCTTAACCCTATGCTCACTGCCTTCACGTTTTTTATAACGCCACGTGGGATTACATTCCAGCTTGCATTTCGTACCGCGGGAGCATGTATCATGTAGCAACTCATAACATACCTTGGATACCAAAGGCGCTAATTCATTGTAAGTTCTTATGCTTAACCCTATTCTTACTACCTTCTTGTTTTGCTGTGTTTACGCCGCTGGGATTACATTCAAGCTCGCACTTCGTATTGCGGTAATTTGCCCTATCATGTTGCCACGTTCATACCATCTTTGCTTTATGAGTCGAAGTGAATTTTTATTTTAATCCTAGTTTGTTCATTACCTAGATCAGCGACCATCTTGTAATACCAAGTGTCGGAAGCGGCTCGGGATCATGTAGAGATCATACCAGGGTGACCCCGTTAATCATTCTTGGGAGGAGACCAATGGCTATACTGCAGTCAATAACACTAGCCATAGCTTTTTTTTCATTTTTTCGGAAGTGGAAATCACTTCCAAATTTAAAAAAATGTTGTCGTTTTTAAACAATTTTTAAATCAGCCACACTGGACTACCAAAATCAAAAAATCCTAAACATAACTAAATTGGGAACCCTAATTTCAAATCCTGTAGTTAGCTTGTTGAAATTTTATTGAAAGAACATTGATTCACTAAGCCGTATCAAATGTGCGCACACACTTTTGTCACAGGAAAAAATGAACAACATAAGATTTTTGCACACAATGACTACAAAAATTGGAGGAAACCTTGATTGGCACCTTTGAATTTTGATAACATGTACAATATCTTCAAATAGACGATCCATAATGTTATGGGTCTGCATGACTGCCTCTGGTAGCAGAGGCATTGATCGTATCAAAGGAATCATGAAATCAAATGGTTTCCAGGGGATTTTATAGCAAAAGGTGCCATCCAGTGTGAAGAAACTGATATTGGTCCAAAAATCGAAGATTTCCCAGCACAATAGAAATCTAGAGGGAAAAAGGATGGTTGGAAAGGAAGAGATTACCTGTTTCAAACTAGCCTACAATGAGTCCTAATCTCAGTCCAATTGAAAATTGAAATTGAAAGTCACAGTTTCAATCCTATCCATACATACGGAGCAGGAATCCTGTAAAAATTCAAGAACTGGAACAAATTGCAAAGAAGGAATGGGAGAAACAATCAGCTCATAAGTACAAGAACCTCATAGGTGGTTTAGGAAACGTTTGGAAGTAGTCATTGTTGTCAATTCAACCAAATATGTAGGAAGGTGATTTCACTGTCCAGTTCATATTTCTCATTTCTTCTTAGAAATTCGTATATGTAAGTTGAAAAATGATATTCTTTTGTTAAATTATAATGGACCTCCTATTGAAAAATTCTGATAAAACAAATATGGTAGATTACTATTTATTTCTGGAGATTTTGTACAAGTTATTCAATAACTTCAAGGGTACCAATAATCCTGAGCAGCGCTGTAAAACGGATTCCATCTCATCGTATTTCTTGTACAATACGAGTACTAAATTTAGAGGCGAAAAATAGGTATAGAATTGCAGCCTTTCGTACAACACGGGTACCAGATTTGGCACAAGAGTTTGGCTGCCCAAAGTGTTTTTCTTCTTCGATATTCCTAATTTGTGTACTACAGTATTACGGTCATACAATAAGTACCACCTTTTTTATGTTGTCTACTATTACAAAGGTAATTATCTAGATTTCATCATGTAGAATAACAAAAAAAGGAAAAAACAAATATACTTACCTTTGTAAATTTTGTGCATGCAATTTGAGATCATCGTTTTGAAATTCAATTATTTTCAACTTGGATTATTTCGATGAATTTTAGTTATGTTTTGGTACTTGTGCTGTACGTGTTTCATAAGAAGAAAATAAATATCGTGATACTCAAAAATGACGGTCAATCTTTCCACCACCTGTAACTAAGCTCCCGTGGAGAAGAGCTCAAAGTAATAAGAGAAAAAGTTTAATCCACTGACAGCTGAAATGTTTTTATCTCATTCATTTAATTTTTACAGTTGGTTGGTCACGTAAGGTAAATACATTGTTTGGCGGAGGTTCTGAGGAGAGTTACCAAATCTCTTTCATCGAATGGGTTCAATTTTATTAATGTATTAAAGAAAGATACGGCTTGCATTCGAATATAGCATGCCCACCCCCATTTCGCCAAGATATGGATACAAATCCTTTCGTGTCTTACTCGAAGATTTACGTTAAAATGTCGAGCAAACATTGACGTGTAAACACATATAGAGAATAACATACCTTTTGCTCTTTGACAAAAGAACCCTGCAAACAAGCCGACAATGATATTACAATTGAACACCAAAAGAGGTGAAGGGTTCTATCCCTTTTGATGAGTGAGTTTATTTGTGTGTCCCAACGTCCCTGGTCATACCGTTTTGTCCACAGATTTGAAAATTGGTATCGGAACTCAATAAGTCCTCCTCAAAGAACTTTGGGGGTGGGTATTTTTTGGGAAAAGGCCCTTTTTTACGTTTCTGGGCCTTATTCTTATTAACATCGAGATTCACCAAAATCCAAATGTTTTTAAAACTCTATTTTAGACGCTTTCCAGTGAAAATGTCACGAATAGAATTCATTCTAACCATATTTATTCGTTGATTGATTTTTTTTATAAGTCTTCAAATTTTGACGCAACGGTATTTCAAATATTGACTGTGATGTCAAGTAAATGAAATATTTTATCTTGAGGCTGGTTGAATATTTTGACTCTTACCTAATATTTTGTTAAATTCTTTTGTACCTCTTTCTTTTACCATTACATCTTGCAATGCGATTTTTTCCCGGGTTGTGAGTGTTATTTCCTGATAGCTTATGTATAAAAGTATAGAAAATGGCGATTATTTCTTTCAAACTTTAGTGATATTCATATGTAATTGCTTTTCTTACTTGATGTTATTAAGAACGTGCAAATTCGTCCGTAGTCCAATAGAAAATGAGTAGACGCCACATTATCACCGTCCCAGTCGCAAAAGCGAAGTTTGGAGGGAATGATTAACATTTTCTATTCTTTTGGGAAATAATAAATTCGAAAATAACACTTATTACCCAGGAACAAAGTAAGTTTACGAAAGGTTGCACAGTGTTTTATCTCTTTCTCTATTTCCCCATCTTACTATTGCTTCGTTCTTTCTGTTCCTCGTTCGATTGCTACCGTTTCTTTCTTGGTTACTTGTTTTCTTTTCGATGTCATCTTCTAACTTTCCCTCACTCTTTTGTTTCTAATTTTATTTCCTTCTTTCCTCCACGAATTTCTCCCTTCTTTGTTTCTCTCTTTTCCTCTTTCGTTCATTCTTTCTCTCTTTCTTTATTTCTTTCTTTCTTCTTCAATCTTTCCTCAACTCATCAGTTCCTTCTTTTCATTCATTTTTTATTTCCTCCTCTTCTTCCAACGTTCCTTCTTACTTTCATTCTTGGTTTCTTTCTGCCTGTTCCGCCTTTTCTCCATATCTTCCTCGCAACTTTCTTTCTTCCTTTCTTTTTTCTTTCTTGTTTTTTTTTTTTGGGGGGGGGATTCTTTCTTTTTACCACTTCTTCCATCTATTGTTTCTTGCCTTTTCTTTCTTTTCTCCCCCCCGCCTACTTCCCTCCTGCTCGTCTCCCTTTCTGTCCAGTTTTATTTTTAGTTTTATTTCTTTTTTTCTTTCCTCCATTCCCTTCCTACCTTTAATTCTTTTTCTTTCTTTCCAGTTTTTTTTCCTAGTTTTCATTCTTTCTTTTTTTCTTCGTTCCACCACATTCGAACAAGTTCTATCGTAGGTGTGTCAGTATTTATACGCACATAATCATAGGTTTGATGACCGAAATAATACACAAAGATGTCGGCCTAACATGATACCTGTAAATAAACAAAGATTGGACACACATATAAAAAGAAATAAAGAAAGACAGAAAGAAAGGAAAAAGAAAGAAAGGCAGGTAGAAAGAAGGAAAAGGAGAAGGAAGAAATAAGCATCTGCATAGAGGAAGGAATGCAGGAAGAACATTTGTGGAAAAGGAAAGAATTATTTCAACAATCAAATAAATAGAAAACTGAATGTACCAAAGAAAAAAAGAAAGAGAATCGCCATTCCAATAGAAAAAAAGAATATGAAAATTAATTCTCATAAAAAAGAAACTCGTAAAAAATAGAAAAAATGATGTTATTTTCATAAGAAAAAAGATAACAAAAGAAAATGTAAGAAAAAGTACAAAAAGCAGATCTGGTTAATCACTCAACAGAAACCGTCAGATGACCGACGATTTTTTGGTAGCATGTGTTGGGGGTTATCAATTAAAAAAATTGAAAAAAGGAGTGATCAATGAATAAATTGTTTTTCACGCCCTTTGTTGGATTAATAAAGAGTCCGAATTTTTAAAAACAAAATGAGCGTGAACACTGCCGGATACAAATTAATGTATGAATGGACCGATTCAGCATAAATTTACATTATAAATTGAAACCCCGTAAAAAGTTATTTTGGGGGGAGAAATTTGAAAAAAACGAAACATCTTACCAGACATAATAGAGAGTATATTTTTTGAATTTTCAGCCCTCTAGCTCTATTGGTGCAACCTATGCGCGCAATATATATACACATACATAACCAGCTAGCCAGAGCAACGTGTATAAAACGATTCTTGAATAATACGAGTACTTAACTTTGAGATGAGAAATAGGTATGAAATTGTAGCCGCTTGTATAATATGGGAACCCCATTTTTTTTTCTGCCTCCAAATTTGTGTACAGCAAATGCACAAATTAACAAAAGAAAGAAAAAAACTTTTGTTCATTGACTACTGAGTTGCGTTTGTCTAATTCATGCCTTTTTCACAGTTGGTTTGTGGCGTAAGTCAAACATATTTCTTAGTGGGTCGGGGAAATGGGCTTCCTGTGTTTATTAGTAAAATAGTAATTAACCCAAAATATTGATTTTACGTTGTATTTTAATAAAATAATGCTGAACTTGAAACATCGATCTGACAGTATATTTTAGTAAAGTGGTGCTTAACGCAAATTATCGATCTTATGGTGTATTTTAGTAAAATGATGCTTAACCTATAACATCGATTTTATGATAATTTTGGTAAAATAATGCTTAACCCAAAATATCGATCTTACGATGTATAGTAAAATAGTATTTAAGCCAAAATATAAGACTTACGGGTTGAAAGGGTAGAAACTACGATTAAAATCGCCAATTTCAGTTGCGTATCATTTTTTTGCGTGTATTCAATTACAACACGACCCCCTATTTTATCTGAGATTTGAGTGCAAAATTTTAGGTCTTATTCACGAAGAAATACGGTATGTAGTTGTTGACTATGTTAATGTTGACAGTTTTGGATGACGGTTTCGAACAAAGAAAGAAAGGAAGTCAAATATCATTTTTCAAAACAAAAATGAAAGAAAAAAATAAAAATGAAGCTTGGTATGTAGAAAATATCCACCAAAATGAATAATGATAAAAAAAAAAGATAGTCAATATTAGTATTTAAAAAAGTCCAAGTAAGTGATATCCCGACGCCCATTTGGTGGTTTGACATGTCCACCTTTCTTTGATATTCGATTCAACCTTTTATTTCATAATGCACAAAAGAAAACGGCAAAATTTTGTTTATCTGTTTGTGCTGAAAACATGTACTACAAAGTCAAGGTTGCCAATCCAGCTATTTTTCAGCCATATCTGGCTGATTTCCGTTTCAATTTAGCCGATATAAATCTACAAAAGCCGATTAAATCAGGTAAGTTCAATTGCGGCAAATGTTCAATCTTTATTTATGATTTGTCCTGTAGTCTTGGTATATACTTTTTTTTTTTTAAATGGGCCTTGAATAAGTATGTATATATGAATGATATAAATAGAGCCGATTTTAGCAATAAATAACAAACCATACTTGGCAATACTATCCAAAGTATTTTTTGCAGCTCAAATAAGACATGGATTTGATTCAATCCATTATTAATTTACTAATATTACTGCTACTAATGCTAATACAAAGAGTGTACGTGAAAACAATAACAAATACGGTGCCGACCGAAGAATAAGTTTAATGGTTAGATTTGATCTTTTGCCAATCATAAAAGCTTTGATAGTTCAATCGTTAAAGCAGTTGCCGTACAAAGGCAGGCTTTTCGAGATAAAAGAATCTGAGTTCGATTCTTGCTTAGACCTGTCCTGTTTAGACACTGCTGTTCGAGAGGTAGCAACAAGGACAAATACAACTACGATGAAAATTGACGAGTTCTTTTGGCACGCCCCAGACATCAGAAATCAACCCTTACCATAACAATCTTCGTTGCAATCGAGAGATGCAGCTGGGAGGAACGGTTCTCTTCGAACTTAACGGTTGCAAATGACCAAGGAAGATCAGATATTCATCTGATCCAAAGCCTTATATTGATTAGACTAATTATCCGTAGTCTCCTGTTAGAAGTGCAACCAGATTATCCCGTCTTGAGCCAAAGAGTAAAAATAGCTTTCAGCGTCTCTATTGGAGGTACCGCACATCATCTTCTTGTATCTCCAACATCCACATCCTCTGTAATGTCGTTTGTTTTTTTTTCAATATTAAGAGGAAGAATGAAAATAACAACAAAAAAACACACCAAAAAAACACAGTAATACTTAATCAAAATATGACCCCTTTTAGGCAACAACCTTTTCCCAGTGACCCTTCAATGATAATATGTCAGCTCTATAAGATTCTTTTGGCCAAGTGTTCACAAATTCAGTAAAAGCGCGATTAATGGTTTTCCTATAATTGAACATTTTATTTCGTATATAGACTTCAAAATACTTGAAAAGATGATACGAGAGTTATCCAAACTTAGACTCAGTCAACTGAGATATATGTGGTCAAGCACTGTCATGGAGCATTCCCCATTCCTTTAACTTTCTAACCTGTCGTAGTGCCTTTACATGCAGTGATACAGTCGCTGTTGAAGTCCTTAAGTCACAAGGAAGTGCTCGAACCGTGGCACCATTGTGAACCGAAAGTAAGACTTTATTCGTATTAGGACACTGAAGCTTCTTTCTTAACCCCCTTTACAATATCAGTATTCTTCTACCAACCCCCTTCTTTGCCTCAAGCAGGGGAAGTTGGCACCCTCAAAATCATAGACTCATGATAATTGGCCCACCTGTACGCCACTTTGTTCTGGCTTAGTTACGCTTGTGGCTTTATACATGTCTAAGATAGTCCTCAATAAATCCCTATCGCTACCGTAGGAAATTCTCATCATAGAGCAGTGTTTAACAAGACAGCTTCTCTAGACCAGAGGTTCCCAACCAGCGGGAATCCCACCCTCACCGGGATAGCATTCAAGAGGGGATTAGGGACCACAGATTGGTAGACTAATACTGTTGCAATATTGATATTTTGGTACTTACGATAGAGTCAAATTACGTTTCTTTTTTGAAAAAAATTCAAGTGAATATTATAAAAAATCAAAGATTTTTCAGTATTATCAGAAACCGCTAACCACAAATCTGTTACCATATGTCTCTTCAATTTTTAAGTGAGTCTGATTGGCTATGTATGTATGTATGTATGTATGTATTAATGAATGTATGTATCATGAGAATTGAACGTGCCAATGGAGCTTCCGGACTGGAAATTAAAATATCTGCTCGTTGTTGTGTCTAGAAGTTTTCTTGTTTTTCGAAACCCCACCCACCGACCTAGATAGGTTTCTTGTTCGAGATTCTATTTCAATGTAAATTAATGATACAATGGTCCCTTACATTACATTCCTGCTTTTTCATGTTTGTTCGTTTTTGAAAATTCGGAATTTTTGAGTGACCACCACCAAACAAAATGCTGGAGAAGTAACTTATTCATTGATCACCCTTCTTTCTAACTTTTTAATTGATCAGCCCCAACATGACATGCTGACTAAAGACATTGGTCACGTGGTAGCCTCTACTGAGTGACCTACTTGGCCTATTTGTATAATCTTTTGGGGTGCATCTTTGGGATCAGAAAGTCTTGGAAGTGAGAAATGACATTTTGAAATATGACGGAAAGAGTGCGTGGGCAAAAAAGGTTGAGAACCACTGCACTTGATCAGTGGTTTCGAAACTTTGCAAACTCAAGGACCCTCTCTATGAAAGAAATATTTTGGCGAGCCCCAATTTTTAGCATTTAGTTTTTAGCCAGTAAATAATGAATGATTTCTGACATTTAAAAATCATTCTTATTCTAAATGGAATCCATTTATTTGAATTTTAATATATGGCGTAGGTTTGTGTACAAAAAGGATGTTTTTCGAAAGCTGTGCAATGGATAATGTTGTTTTTCTGCCACGAGATTTGCGATAGTGAGGTTTGGAGAGAATACTGTTGCGGCCCCGAGTATTATTTATCGAATTCCCTGAACTACGCCATTTTTAATGTAGTGATTTCGATTCTCACTGGTAGCTCCATATTGTTGGCCTTGTATTAGATTAAGCTAAGTGTTGTAAATATCATATTAGTCAATCCCTCAACCATCTGCAGAATATAAATGTCTGTCAAGAATGTAGACAACGCTAATTTCATGTAAGTATATATGGGAGTTGAAAGGCTGTGTGTTCGTTTTGCCTATGTGTAGATTATTTCCAGGATTTTTCTTCTTGTCTCAACCTTTTTTCGAGGAATGTTATCTCCTGTCCCGCTAAAATAATAGTTGGTGTCTTATTTAAATGCTTATCTACGCAGGTATCAGGGAGATGGAAAAAGAGAGAGGAGCTCTTATATCAGAGAAAACAGATAAATAAAATGTTTTGAAATACATGAAAGTCGGTGTACGTTTTTTTTTCTGGTCTTGTAACTGTTATTGGTGTCAAGTAGGTAGGGCTGGGGTAATGTTCGTGACACATGATCTAACACGGTCTGTCTGGTAGTCACACAACATCATCCTTACGTGAGCAGACACGTATATAAACAGGTCTTGCTGAACATGACTGACGAGCATCGCCGGTTGATTTTTCTTAGCTAGCGGATGATTTGCCTTAGAATTCATCAGACCCAGGGCCAAATTTAACGTTGATGGGTTACGGTGTATGATATTTCTAGGGGACCCTCCTATTTTTTCTTATCTAGCTCTCATTTTGGAACTAATCAAAACAAAAATGAAATACTAATAAAATTATCATATTTTATTTATTGTGAAGTCCTTCATGGATAGACGATCAATCTTTATGAAACTGAGAAATCACCAAAAATAAAATAAAAATATTTTTTCGACATATACTTGGAATCTCTTAAAACCTCTAGACTCTGCGCAGCTGTACTATATGCACTGACTTTAGACCAGCCCTGTGCCAATCAATACGATGGTACTGACTTTGATCCATACCAGGTACCTCAAACTTTTGTAAAGACAAAAGTCGCACTCAGCTTAGCTTAGCAAATATCGATAGAATGATACTACTCGACGCGTGGCCGAGGATCTTTAGTCAGCAAGCTGGTCTGGTAGATCAATTAAAATTTTGTGAATTTGATCCTCAATGGGTATCCTTGACTTGTGGCTTTTAGCCAAATTTAACTCAACTTCGTAGACATTGACAGAATATAATGATTGGACTCCTCATCTAGGAGCAATGTTGAGCACAAAACTACTGGAGATACTCCAATGATCCCGATAATCTTAAAAAGAAGAGTATATAATCAATGCATTCTCTCGATAATCACTTATCGAGCTGAAACATGGAACCTAACCAAAAGACAGATTTGCAAACTGAGAAACATGCAATGTGCGCATGAGTGAATCATGCTCAACCTCACATGAAGAGTTCACTAGACAGCACAGTATATCAGGAAGAAAACGGGAGTCTGAGACATCATAGAATCTATTAGAAAACTTAAATGGCAACGGGCAGGTCATGTTGCAAGAATGGCAGACACCCGATGGACATCATGACTCACAACATGGATCACCAGAGATCACATGCGAAACCAAGGCCGACAGAATACAAGATGGAGAGATGAACTAGTCAAATTTACAAAATACTGGCTTATACATCAGTGAATTCGGTATTTAAGACGGACACTTAATTAAAGTAAAATCTATGCTAATATTATACTGTCAAATGCACTGGTATTATGACACCTCACAAAGCTCGATATGGACAGTTATGAGATGCGGATGAGTTGTAGTGAGCCATGGTCCTTTTAAATACCCTAGACAGATTCAGGAAATACTAGCTCCATGACGCCCATGATAGAGAAATGTGGCGGACCCTCGGGAAGGTTTGTGTCCAACGACGAACGTTAAAAGACTGATGATGATGATGATGATGATGATGATGATGATGATTGTCAGCCAAGCTGAATAAATACCAACAAGATAAAAACGGAAAAGAAACGCTAACAAATTGTGAAAGGAAGGGTGAAAGGAGATGTTGCAAGATTTACTTGAAGCTGAGTGCGTGTTAAAATGCTGAGGGCACAAAAAGACACCAACAAACAGTGGACGAATTTTGAAAACGTTTTTGTGAAGAAAAAAAAAAGCTATGAAGAAAACACCAATGACAATGAGCTGATTGTTCTTTATCACTTTAGAGAGATCAACACGTGCAGGCATAAACATGGGAAAAGCAAACCTAAACATACATATATATATATACGTAGATAAATACGTATATATATATATATATATATATATATATATATATCATTATTTGTACTTATTTATATTTTATATATATATATATATATATATATATATATATATGTAACTATCTTTCTCTCTATCTCTATTTATCGCTCTCCCTCTTCACACACACACACACACACACATATATATATATGTGTGAATGTGTGTGTGTTTGTGTGTATCTTCCTCTCTTTCTTCTCCTTTTTTTACATATATACATATAGGAAGAAAGATATATGAGTGCATGTGCAGAATTGCATAGTATATAAACATTTTTTGATGTCCGTATTGATATATAGAAAAATACATATTATGAAGAAATGAATATATAATTCAACTGAATATTTATGAATATGCTAAATAATTTGAAACTTTATTTGAAATAACGCTACCGTTGTAACACGGAGAATAAGCCGCCTGACCTGAACAGTGCTAATAGAATAAACAATTTTTTTAAAATAGGGCTGCTGTGGGAGACGAAACTGACACCGATCAGGTAGCCACTTGAACGTAGCGTCTCTCTATCATTATTGGGTATAAGAGTTAGACGGAAAGTAAGGTTCCATTTTGGTATTGCAGCTTCAATGTATATAGAATTCCCCTTCTGAAATCCTCAAAATTTTTATATACAGATAGTTGAAGTACCAGTCCATACTGGGTAAAATATTCTTTTCACTTCTGACCCACAGAGGATTAAAAAAAAGGTTTAAAGGCGAAGAAAAGTTCTAATTTTCAAGGGGTCTAAAATGAATGAAACAACTTTGCCCTTCAGAAGTCAGAAGTGCGCGGAGATTTTTTTTCAACAGATGATTTTTTACATACTTGAAGGGGTCAAAACTGAAGAGAGACTTTATCCACCCATTAATCTTAAAAAGAAGGGAGCATAAACAAAGGCATCCTCCCAATAGTCACTTATGAAGCTGAAACGTGGAACCTAATCAAGAGACAGATCTGTAAATTGAGAACCATGCAACGTGTACATGAAAGAATTATGCTGGGCCTCACATGAGGAGACCACAAGACATCACAGTATATCCGAGAAAAGACAAGAGTCAGGGACATCATAGAATCCATTAAAAAGCTCAAATGGCGGTGGGCTGGCTATGTTGCAAGAATGGTGGACAACCGATGGACATCACGACTCACGACATGGATCCCCCGAGATCACATGCGCAACCGAGGCCGACAGAATATTAGTTGGAGACACGAGCTCGACAAGTTTAGGAAGTACTGGCTCCACGACGCCCATGACTGAGAAGTGTACTGAGTCCTGGGGAAGGTCTATGTCCAACGACGGACGTTAAAAGACTGATGATGATGATGAATGGGTAAAAGGTGTCGGAAAACTTTTGTCTCTTCAAATGGTCAAAGGAGTGAGGAAGACTTTCTCTTCCCTTTAAGGTATCGGTAGTAATTGTAGAATACACCATAGTATAGGGTAAAAAACGAAGGGAAACCTCCCCCTAACTTTAAGGGGTTAGAAGTGAATAATTTTTTTCCAATGGATCAAAAATGAAAGCAGGGGCGTAACTCAGGGAGGGTTTGTTCATGTGCCTGGGGGAAAAGGTATTTTAAAACGTCCTGAGGCTATATGTAAGGGCTCCGTATATGCTTTATAATTAGTAGTTCACTTACTCCATCTCTACAGATGATAAGTAATACTCTCACTAAGTGTTGATGGGAAAGCAAACCTTCCAGGTCCCCAAAACTCTAGCTACAGCCCGGGGAGGAGAAAAACTATTTTACATGTTTGAAAGCTTTTGCTTTCTCTTTTTACTCCTTAAATATTTTACCTGGCGTAACGGATACTTCAGCCAATATATATATATATGTATGTGTGTGTCGGTAATTTGACAATTGGAAGGTAGAGAGAAATTCGTGAGAAAAAACAGGTGTTACATCTCAAACATTTTTATTATCATATAAGTATGTTCTGACGCATTTCAATAATTGCCAACCACCTTTTTCAGAGAATTCGCAGCAGTTACGGAGAAAACTGCATGCAGCAATTCTTAGAAAAAAGGTATTGTTTTTCTTCTTGAATTTCTGCTAATCTTCCCGTCAAATTACCAACATTCAGTTGGATCACCTCTAACCCACACAACAATTATGTACCCTCCTAAATATTACCCATTTCAGTATGCATAATTAGTGGATCTAGGTAAAGTACTCGGACAACTTTTTTTTCAAAAAACTTTTCCAAGGGTTTTAGAGGATGGATCTATTCACGTGTAAGTATAATGAGAAACTGAAACCTCACTTTCTGTTCACTGGCACCAAATTTGGATCAAGGGTGAGAAATTGAACAATTTGGTGTCCTCCAAAATATGTTTCTAGGATTTCAGGAGTGGGTTTCTGTTCACAATGCAACTATAATGTTAAACTGAACCTTCAGTTACCATTCAATATACATTTTTACAGGTACATGCTAGCTTGAAACCGCTCGATAGGGTGAATTTCTTTCTACGTGCAGATCGTTTATGGCTCCTCCCGGAGAGTGGCGCTTAGGGCCCCCATACAGGGGGGGAGGGGCTTCGTAGAAGCAAGCTGAAAAAGTCTGATAGCGTATATAGATGCAAAGTTAGTTGGGAAAAATTACCTACGAGGATATGGCACGTCAACCTCAATCTACCGAGAAACTAGAACTAAAAATGTCTTCTGCTAAACACAGAACCTTTTTGCAGGAACTGGCTTAGCCAAATAAATACTTGATTTGGATCGTAGTCAATTAGAAGAGATATGTGCGCCTTTGACGTAAATAACCTTTTGCGACCAGAAATAGATCCAACAGAAGGAAGCCTCCTTATTGTCGATGGATAGACAGGAATAGATATGCTTTCGTAAGATTCATTTCAAGTCAGGAAATGTTCCAGCAATAGAGAGAGAGAAAAAAAATAAACAAACTAATCCACTGCTCCAAAGAGAAACCTTTTTCTCAGAAATCTCGGTCAAAATTCGCCACTGTGCACGTTTTTATGAAAACAGATCAGTGGCCGATCAACCATTAGGCTGAGCGTGCGTAAGCTTTGGGAAGGAAGAAAGGCAAGCAAGAGCAAAATGATTTAATTATTAGTACACTTGAGTATTTTGAATAGTCATGAATTCATGTAATAATAATATCATATTATACATTATACATGGAATAACTATGTTATTTAACATCACTTAAGGCTGCTTTATTCCATCTGAAAAAGGGGTAGGTCATGGGGAGCAAGGTCAGGGGGAGCCTTACTAAAGTTCATCCCAGGGGCCTGAGTGATAGATCATCCATAACTGTGCTATGAATAGAATCGCTATTAAACTCGTTTGTAGTTTTTATTATTGGGTAACAAAAAAAATTTGATCAGTGCCGTTGCATGGCATTATGAGCATTCAGTTAAGAATAACTTAATTCAAAAATCACTTATGGTTGCACGGCTGACATATCACTGTGCAATGTTATTTGGTTATTCAAAAGAACAGTTTAGAGTTTATCGTTTGGAGCCTTTAGTTTTGAATAAGTTTCATTGAAAAAAGATCGTTTCTGATTGCATTGTGACAGTTGTCATATCAGCATGCATTTTTATTGTGTTTAATTCAGGGTTTGTTGTTAGAGAACATTAAGAGTGCTTAGTTTTATTGAACTTCTATATAAAGGTTGCTTTTGATTGTTTTGAGATAGTTATCATGTCATGCATAAAAAATTCTCAAAGTTGGCATATTTTTGCTTATTGATTCTGACAGTGAAGAAGGAATTTCGCGGAATAAGATCCTAACATCTGGTTTCCACTGCCTCACAAATGGTAATGGTTCAACAAAAGCACTGCTCACACTTGATTGCGGCAAGATTCTGTACTAAATTTTCTGTATTTCTGAGTGGCATTTTGTACATATAATGTGAAATTAGATAACAATTTTCGATATGTTTGATTAATGGCCCTTAAGACTTACGTATGTATTGTTTTTATTTGATTGCTTTTACTGCGAGTGAACGTAGATCAGGTGTAACTGTCTGAAAGAATTGTTCATGAATATTTGATCAAGCGCTTTCAGTTATTCGTTTTGTCATTTTTTTAAGATCTAATACCTCGCGCGCTTGTGAGAACGATGTCCCTTTATCGCATACGTACCAAAGAAATCAGATTTGACAAAGAGCAACTACGAAGTGTCAAAATAATATATGATCAGCCAAAAGTATTTCCCTGATTTCAAACATATAGCAGCTATTTTGACACTAGTATATCGCAGCACCACCTGGACGAGAAAATATTCTAATAATTGATGTATGCAATGCCATAACATGTATGTTTCTATCTAACATAGTTTTCAAGATATGCTCGTACATCAGGGAAGGGTTATAAACTTATGCTCCAAGTTTTTTTTACCAGAAATATCTTTCTCGTTGTAATTGACTGAATTATCTGTTTTTAAATGTGCAAGCATCTCTATTGCCGATTACATTCATTTACTAATTGATTCACTGGCTAGCGAACTGCCGATTTTGCTCTTTTGGAGCTAGATCTAGCGCCTTTATTGGTGAAAGGGAGAGAACTCGTACATGGTCTGACTTTCAAGTTTGTTATTTCAACTCTTAATTCCGTTTTGTTTTTTTTAATGTTTTTGCTGTATCTTACGAGACTCTGTGGATGTTTAGCTTGACCGACTTTGTTCCCTAAACTATTTTGCCTTCTCATCACGTACAAACACACAGATTGAATTTAATACCGATGATACTGTAAACCTCCCACGTCATCTACGTAGTCATCTAGCAAACAGGGTGGGTGTCTAAAAACGAGGTAAGGTTAACCCTTAAGCAAAACCCAAGAACGTGCTTCTAGGCGAAGAAGAAAACCTGTTGGCAGTCTGGTAGCTCATCTGTTTAGACTCTAGGAGAAAATAGTTCAGGAGAAAAGCAGCTTTCATTACAACACTCGTAAAATAAGTGTTGTATTTACCTTCGTCATACTTGTTCACTTTTCGATACGTCATATGTGAACGCCTAATGCCAGGGGCGTACCGGGGGGGGGCACGAGGGGGGAGGGCTGCATTCCTCTCAATGCTCCTTCAGTTGGCAAATGTCTTCCGTAATTCGGCCTGGACACCAACTTTGCCGTTAAATTCGAAGCCGGTCTGCCCGATTTGTCGGCAAGCTGGCCATGTTGCAAGAATGGCAGACAATCGATGGACATCGCGACTCACGACATGGATCCACCGAGACCACATGCGCAACCGTGGCCGGCAAAATATTAGATAGAGAGACGAGCTAGACAGGTTCAGGAAGTACTGGCTCCGTGACGCCTATGATAGGGAAGTGTGGCAAATCCTGGGGAAGGTCTATGTCCAACGACAGACGCTAGAAGACTGATGATGATGATGATGATGATGATGATGATGATGATGATGAAGAAGCTTTACAAAGAACGAAAAAACTTTTATATATCAATGTATGCCAGACTATGAGACAAATGTTTTTCATCATCATCATCATCATCATCATCAGTCTTTTAACGTCCGTCGGTGGACATAGACCTTCCCCGGGATCCGCCACAATTCTCTATCATGGGCGTTGCGGAGCCAGTATTTCATGAATCTGTCTTGGGTATTTAAAAGGACTACGGCTCACTACAACTCATCCACATCTCATAATTGTCCATATCGAGCTTTGTGAGATGTCATAACACCATTGCATTTGACTGTGTAATATTTGCATAGATTTTACTTTGATTATGAGTCCATCTTAAATACCGAATTTACCGTTGTATAAGACGCTATATATACCAGTAAAAAACGCTGTGTCTGTTGCTTTGCAACACACAAAGCATGTCACGCTATATTACAGCCCATTTCGGAGAGTGTAGACCAGATACACTTTTATATAATCAATATACGAAGCCAAAATATGTCCACATAAAAGTTTATAGTTTACATATTGCTAATCAGGACTTGGCAGGGAAAAGAAACTAAGCGAATTGTAGTAATGCGCACGGACTTCCTACAAGAATTTCATAACGTATTGCAATAATATAAATATCTTCTTTGAATTTTTGATTTTGGTTTTAACTGCAAGAAAATTGCTCAAAGTTAATCTGGAAACGTCAAGAAGTAAAAATATCAATAATAATCTAAGCTTGATCAGGTTTAACTGTTTTAAACTGTGATTGTTGTCGATAGATTCAGGGGGTTCGAGGTTTGAATCAATCACAGTAATGGAAGTCTGATTCTCTCTCCTCGGTGGGATATGCTAAAGCTGACCAAAGAATGACTAAGAAGATCCATTGAGAATGTAACCCAAGTCTCGGCAGGTGTCAAGCTGAAATGTGAGGCAAACGAAACGCTGCGGTCAGCGTATGCAATACTTTTAATTGACAGAGAGAGAGAGAGAGAGAGAGAGAGTTATTAAGGCAGTGCCAGATTAAGTTAGTTCGGGGCATGTTACATATGTTTTAAAGGGGCTCTTAACTACAAAAAATAATTTCTAAAAATACACCTGAATATTAAAACATATTTTTTTTATTTGCATAGTATTTTTTTTTTTGCTATACCACCAGATAATACAACACATACATCTGATATTTCAACAGTAGTATTAGGCTGGTGCAAAAATGATTGAGGTTTTTAAATATCAGGCAGTATATGTCGGCTTAGAATAAAAGTTATTAATCAAAATAAGAACCTTCAGAATCTACACAGTTTTGCCAACCAGAAACAGATCCATTTGTTCCGGAAGCATAGAATTCTAGGATTCCTGGAACTAATGAATTCTTCAAAGGCGTTTTGAGCTTCGGGCTGGTTGTTGACGATATTACAGGAAGTTGTTGAAATGCCAAGTGGTAGTCGATCGGAGAGAAGTCGGGTGAGTAAGCTGGATGAGGTAGAGTTTCGTAGCCTAGTCTGTTCACATGCAAGATCATTCGGGCAACATACAGTAGAGCGTTTTCATGGAGAAGAATTGGTATTTTTCTATTAGCCAATCATTTTGGTGCATTTTGTAGATCTCATGGCAATACTTTTTTGCTGTGATGATTCCGCCAGGATTCCAAGAGATTCTTGTGAATGATCCCATTTGCCGACCACCAAACAGTAGCCATAATCTTTTTTCGATGTAATTTTGGTTTTGGGAAATGTTTTGATGCTTCACCTCAGTCCAATCACTGTGTAAAACGCCGTCGATCGAGATACAGAATCAATTCCTTTTTTGCTTGTCACAATACATTCAAGAAATGAATAATTTTTGTTGTCCAAAAGAAGCACAGAGCAGACTTCGTGATGACGAATTATTTTGATTTACATTTGTCGAGCTTTTTTCTCTTCTAAGTTGGCTCGAATGTCGAACAACAATTGAATGGTTAACGTTTAGTTTCCTCTGCAACCTCTCGAGTTATTTTGCATGGGTCCGCTCCAGTTATGGCACTTAACTGGACGTTATCAATCACCTAAGGACGTCTCGTTTCGATATCTCTGGAATCAATATTAAGCTATGCATTCGTTGACGGCCCATTGGCCGAATACTTTTTGGTTGATATTGCTAGCAATTTCCGTTGCTTTACGTCTCGTTTTGGGCCCATACAACAGAATCACTCAATTTTTTCTCCATCTTTGTTTTGATAGACCCACATAAACCAGTATAAACAGTGAAAAGAAAACGTTCAGCTTAAATCAATAGAGTGGAATCCACACTTTGTAATGGTATATTTCATGACTATAGTTAAATGATAATTCATTTTTTTTATATCGAAGTTTGAAATAAAAAAATCATTTTTACTCTAATCTAATATTACTTTCTCATTTTAATTTTTGTGCTGTAGTTATGACTTATATTTCAAATACTTTTTGTTTTTTATACATCGTGTATGTATCACGCAGACAACAAACTCTCATTATTTACTGTATCATTATAGTAACTCCAATTAAATGTGGTGATTGATTAAACACTTTCATGAGAGTTGAAGGCAGTATGGTACTACAGTAATAGAGGAAATGTAGAATAGCTGATTCAGAATTAATAGCTTGCAAATACTTAGCGTGGGGTCCTTGAAAACGTATGGTCCGTAGCATCTGCTTTTGCTACATACTTAACCTGGCACCGTATTTAGGCTTACATAGTTTGACCGATTTGTATACAATTTGAACACTAGAGTCGGGGGAACCAACCCAAAGCGAAAGATGCGCCTGTTCGTCAGGAAACGGACCGATAAGTGCACGTCAGTATCAGGTTTATGGTTTGTATTCACCAGCGTTAATACTTTTTAAACACCAGGAACAAAACGCAGTGCCTCGACCCCTCGACGAGATTGAGTGAAAATACTATCCCATTGTACCAATGATGGATACATACAAAAGAATCTCTCTCAAAGAGGCTTACGGGATAGCAGGGTCGGATTAAGCAAGAGCGGAGCCTGTAGCATATGTTATAAAGGGACCCTCAACTGAGAAAATACTCACACATATCAAAACACAAACATCCTATACTTGCCAAGAAAAATAAAATGCCTTTTCAATCCACAGACTGCAAACTTATTGGTGTACCTTCGTACGTTAACCGTTGTTTAATGAATATATACCTACCTATCTAACCACACATAGACTCATGCACACGCATACACATATATTCATTATTATTAAGAAATCGTGATATGACCCGACAGAATAATTATGAATGCGTTATATTGTTTGAAACTCATTTGAAGTGACCATGACCACCCGTTATTACACGGAGAATGTGTCACTTGATCAAGACAGCATGAATTGTTAATTCTATTCACGCTGTTTCGGCCAAGTGACACATTTTCCATTTTACACAGAGGTCATTTTCAAATAGTTTCAAACAATATGATGCATTTACAATTATATATACATATACACACACACATATATATATATATATATATATATATATATATATATATGTGTGTGTGTGTGTGTGTGTGTGTGTGTGTATATCGCACACACACACAAATGAATACACACATACATGCACATATACACACTCATGCACACATACTCACAAACACATGCACATACCTAAACCCACATATACACTCACACCTACAAACACACATATGAATACACATATACACTCACACACACATACACACACATTTATACACAAATACACACACACACACACACACACGCTCGTAGCCTGATTTACAAATAAAGGCGTGATTGATCAAGCATTTCGTGCCGTGACACCATTCTAGAGAACGTAAAAGTAGATGGGAGGTCAGAGAGAACCCCCCCACCTCGAACGATTTCAAAGCCGGTTTTATGAGGTTTAATCAATGGAGATGTTGTCTGAATGGCGAGATCATTTCGACAATAGTTTTCCCCATTCTTTGGGGTGTGCTTGTTGAATGGGAAAATAAGAGCCTGACAATAGATGGTAAAATCTGAAAATAGGTGATCATAATATAATGGCTGTCACCACAACAGTACAAATACGACGGCGAGACAATGTTCCGGCTGGCACTGGAATTTCTGAGAAGACACAGTGAACGCGAGTCACGTACAGACACACGCGCACGCACATACACACTAATCAATCTATGAATGTCGGTTAATATGTATGTAACTATTGTATCTCTTGGTACCACTAAATGAAAAAAATTATTTTGGATCCGCCCCAAAATTTAAGCATTGCTCGCCCTTCCTCAAAATTTCATTGAAATTCGTTGAGTACTTCTGAACGTATCGTATGGACGGACTGACGGAAGTTTACCTTTGACAACGAAGTTGGCAGAGGTGAACTAAAAAGCACCCAGAGAGCGCATACCTCTACTAACACCATTGTCAGGGAAGTAATTGTGCATGGATCCGCACCAAAATTAGATGACTTCTTCCTTACCCCACTAACCATCCTTTTGCAAAATGTCATTGAAATCCATTGAGCACTTTTGGGGATATCGTGTGAACAGGCAGACAGAAAGATAGACACAACCTAATACATATATTTCTCCGTTTTCGGTGGCTGAGGTAATAAAGAGATTCAGGGGGGTCGAGCCGACAAGAGCACGGAGAATGGATTCGGCCTTATTGCTCCTGGAAATGGTATGAATATGTCCCCCCACCAACTATGATTAAAATGGTACAGAGGGGTGAGTGATGCCACTTCGGGTGTTTGTCACCCCTAAATCTAATCATTAAATCGCAAAAAACGGGCTGAGTAAGTAGTAATTGATATGTGATTGATATGTAGAGTCATACCGGGGACGACTGAAGCAGTATCCTGCGTATGGGCACTACTCACTTTAATTACAATAGTCACTCAATAGAAACTGTCATGTGATCAATGTCTTTTGGCTGCATGCTATGTAGGCGTGATCAATTCGAAAATTGGATAAAGAGATGTTAAATGGGCAGTGATCAGTAAAAAAAAAAAAAAAAAGTCTACATTTTTAGAAAACATTAATGAATGCTGCTGGACACAAACTCAGTGATTAATTGATCATAAATCTACATAGAAATCCTGCTAAAAACTTAATCAGGGAATTTTTTTTAAAATCTCAGTCCCTTAGCTCCATTGGTACGGCCTTTTACGCATTATACATACATAGCTAGCTAGTAAGCCAGATCAACTATAAAACTGAAGAAACCTTCGTTGACTGTCCTGAAGGCTGTATCGGTTGACCGTCTCTATTACTGATCTTTTTTACAGTTATTAGTGTTTCACGAGTGAAGAAGATATCTTAACAATGAAACATGTGTTTGCTTGTTTGTTACTATGAATTCAATTGTGATGATAAGAAAGAGTGGCCAACGCCTCTTTTATCCATCGCCAGCAAATATCGTCCGGAGCTTGTATTTGATTTACATATCTATAGGTAGGCATGATTATTTTTGTTGATGTGTCTCAAGTTACACGAATAAATCCGTAAACTAATACGAAAAATAGCTTTCATTTCACACAACAGCCGTAATTGATCGGATATAACACGAAATACTGTAATTCATCGGTCATAACATGAAATATCCTGCACCCAAATCTGACCGGAAATACAGAGAGCGGGTCGTACAATAATCGAATGAACACAGGAAATTTTTATACGTTTATAAACTTAAACCCATCTGATGACAGAGAATATATATATAATATATATTTTAAAGAGTATGGTGTTGCTGCAGGAATCGAACCTGTCACCGATATAGTAGCTGCTTCAACCTTGCGTTGCTCTTACCATTGAGCTACGTTGAAGTGGCTACCCTATCGGTGGCAGGTTCGGTTCCTACAGCAGCTGCATTCCCTATGATTATGTATTCTATGTGCGTTATCATGGCCAAATGGTACATTTACCCTGTAATAACAGGTGATCATTTCAAATAAGAGTTTCTGTATGATATACACCGCAATGTATAACCATTCTGTCGGATCATATATCCATTTCTTAATAACATGATTGTCGCGATGAAAGAAACAAATTGAGCAGATATAGCTTAGCTCAATGGTAAAAGCAACGCTACGTTGAGGTGGCTACCTTATCGGTCGCAAGTTTTGTTCCTGCATCAGCCCCATATATTCTTATGCAGTCTTTTTGTCATTTCAGTCACTTATTTCCCGGTATGTATCAATGTAATTTATGTAATCTTTTTCTGAGTTTTTCGCCTGTTTCACATATCTATCGATCTATCAACCACTGCGATGCTATGAAATCTCTCGGTGGGCACCTTTAAGTTGGGTTCTTCTCTGATGATGGAGATTTGTTTTATTACGAATCTCCATGAGACCCTTAAAAGAAGAAATCAAGCGAAGAATCACTCTAGGATGACAAGCCTTTGGCAGAGCAAGCTCAACCTTAAAAAATAAGAAGATCCTATTAATTCTAAAAACAAGGCTGTATAACCAATGCATCCTCCGAATAATCACTTATGGAGCTGAAACATGGAACCTAATCAAGAGACAGATCCGCAAATTGAGAACTATGCAACGTGCACCCAAGAAAATTATGCTGGGCCTCACATGGAGAGACCACAAGACAGCACAGTACACCCAGGAAAAGACAGGAGTCAGGGTCAACATAGAATCCATTAAAATCTCAAATAGCGGTGGGCTGGCCATGTTGCAAGAATGGACATCACGACTTACGACATGGATCCCCCAAGATCACATGCGCGACCGAGGCCGGCATAATATCAGATGGAAAGACGAGCTAGACATATCCAGAGAGTACTGGCTTCACAACGCCCATGATAGAGAAGTGTGGTGAATCCTGGGGAAGGTCTATGTCAAAAAACGGACGTTAAGAGACTGATGATGATGATGATGATGATGATGATGATGATGATGATGATGATGATGATTCATTAGTAGGTATGTTCGCTTAGAAAAAATTATTCTACATTTTTCTTGCTTACTCAAGCGCGTTTCATCATCTTTATCCATCTTTTTTATTTTCATTCTTTCATGTGATTGTTCATTGTCGTTATACGATAATCGAATTCAAACATGTTTCAGCTTCGTTTTCGGTTCTAGATCTGTTAAGTGAGACTCGATAGAACGCATTTCATTTTAAACAATTACCTAAGGTCGTGCCTCCTGGCACTTTGGAAACCTCTTTACCGGATCGTCATCTCTTCTTTCGTTGTGTATGTATGTTTGCAACTGGTCAGTTGCCTGTTAGTCAAAATCGAAATATAAGGTGAGCAGACTACACAAATTTGTACAGAAAAGACGTGAGAAGAAAAAAAGTATCATCCAGCCTTTATTCTGGACTTGTTATAAGTTCTTCGGTTAGGGTCTTCAATTAGTTCTTCGGTTATCCCTTCCCAAAGAGAAAGATCTACGTAACTTGCACGGGTGTTGGGAAAATGACACAGCGATCAAAATTGGCGACAGGGGACTTTTCCTTAGTACACCACCAGTTCAGGCTTCAGCGTATACAGCGGTCCACCACAGACTGATTTTTACAATAAATCTTAAAAGGTTGAGAAAGGGACAAACCTGGTATTTGAGCACAACCAACCATTTAGGATCAACCAAATCCATCAAATGGTATAAGCTGATAATATCACCCTTTTTCCCTTCCAAAAATTGTAATAACGGTTCATTTTTTTAACATCTATATTTTCTATATGAAATTATCAACATCATTCTTTTTAGCGTCCGTCGTTGGACATACATCTTCCCCAAGGTTTTTAGGGTCGGGTTGGTCTTTTTACACTTTTTCCCTGTTGAAATTTTAGGCCCAGTTGGCCACTGTGTATTTGTTCATCTGGTAGCAAACTAGTTACTTGTTATCAAGTGGAGCTCTCATCGCTTGCTAAATACAATATTGGTCTTGAAATCAAAATTATTCCTTCAAGGTTGTGTCGCAGTTAGCAAGCTCATCTAGTAGACTAATACTAGTGAGTTTACTCCTCACTGTGTGCACAATACTTATGGACAATCAAATACCATCAGGGTGTCTTACCAAAAAGGGCAACCTGCCGTCGCTAATGGTTAGTGGGCTACTCTAGAAGAGTATTATTGGTTGTTTCAATCTTTTTGTCCTCTACTTGTGGTCATGTGCCAAAAGTAAAGTATGCTTAGTAAGTGGCTATGAGGGTGTCTTGTCATAAAGTGAAAAGTACTTGGTCGTAGCTAATGGTTAGTGAGCTAGTATAGCGGACTATTACAATTGAGTTCGATCCTCACAGGAAGTCCCATACTTGTACCCTTGTGCCTAAACTAAAGTAAGCTTTGTAAATGGCTACCTTGTCATAAAGTAAAGTATACCCGGTCTTGGTTTTGGCTAGAGGTTAGTGAAGTAGTCTACTGGACCTTTACAAGTAGGTTCGACCCTCACAAGTTATTCTACACTAGTCTTATGCCAAAGCGAAAGTAAGCTTGGTAATTGGCCATTAGGGCGCCTTGTCATAAAGTAAAGTATATCTGACCCTGGCTCTGGCAAAGGCTTATTTAGGTAGTCAAGCAGACCATTACAAGTGGGTACGATCCTCACAGGCTGTCCTATACTTGGTTTGTGCCCAAACTAAGTTAAGCTTAGTTAGTGGCTATTAAAGTGCCTTATCATGAAGAAAATGGTACCAGGCTGTGGCTAATGGTTAGTAAGCTAGTCTAGCAGACCATTGCTTGTGCGTTCAACCCTTACAGTGTGTCCCATGTTTTCAGCCTCTAGTCAAAACTAAAGTTGCTAAATGATTATTCACTCTCACGACTAAGGTAGAGTTTGTAGCATGAAGAAACGTGTTTTTTCTTGTCCGTTTTCGGAGTTCAATTCTGAAACCAAGAGAAGAGGGTCAAACACAATTTGGGGCATGTATTCTTATCCTCATTTAAAATGGTTGTCTCGGTTATTCAAATATCGCCTGGGGTTTTGTATTTAGCGAATCTTTGGAAATGAGCTGTCGTCGTCGTCGATTTCATTTTGGTTATTATTGCTCGTCTTTTGTTTGTCTTCGAACAGCGACGTCTAGTTTTATTGGGGCGTATCCTTCCGCCGTCAATAATGAATGCGCGTTAAATTAAAGAAAGAAAATAGGCCAGTATGGAAGAATGAAGATGGAAACAAAGACAACACATAGATATATACATATATGTGTGTGTGTGTGTGTGTGTGTGTGTGTGTGTGTGTGTGTGTATGTGTGTGTGCGTATGCGTGTGCTTATATACACATAGGTGTATGGCGGGGGATAAAACATATGCCCTCCTAAATTCAGTGGGAAAATTCGGTCAATTGATATTTTTGCTGCTGAAAGAGGCAGACGACAATATTTCTCTCAAGTTGCATGTTGTGTGATTTGTACTGAGTATTGTTGATAGACTTTTTATTGGAAATTGGTGCCACACCTCCGTAAGCAACGAGTTCTCAATACGCCAATATATATATATATATATATATATATATATATATATATATATATATATATATATATATATATAGTATTGAATTGTTTTTTCTTAAGGGTAGTGGGGATTTGTAATACAAGATGGAGTACATCTGTGCAACCAAAGGTCGTAATTAAACTAATTCTTATTATAAACTTGTCTACTTATAGGAAGAATGAAATAAATATTTGAAGTATGTTTTTTTGTTACTTACTTAATGGAAGGGGATAAATAGTGATCTTTTTGACAAAAGTGGGGAAATGTCTTGAAAGGCTTGGTGACCACTGGTTTAGAATAACTATACCTTTCATATTTTGTACCCTTAGCTCCGAGATATGTTTGAATAAAGGGAATAAAAAGAAAAAAAAAAGAAATTTTTTTTACTACTCCAAACATCTCTGTACACCAATTGAGGGATCAATAAAGTTAGACATTTGTTTTTATTATCATCAGTTAATAAATTGATCCCTGCATGATTGAAACATCCTAACGTAAGATGTCCTTTGAAGTGGGAGATCGACTTTCTATTGATATTTCGTGATTAACTGTCCATATGATTAATACATTTAAAACCATTGCTTCAAGTACTTAAGTACTTAGAACGAATACACTCCAAATGTATAAATACAATAGTATAAAAAATATTTTTGTGTACTTACAGCAAGTTTTACGCTTAAAGTTCTTATACTTGGATTGGGGGGTCGATATGAGGGAGGTCAGTTTTTCAGTCACCAAATTGATCCCTCAAATCTTCATAGATTGGATTGTCTTTCTATTTGTCTGCATAACTCAGTAAACAAATAAGCAAAACTCAACCGACCCAAACTTCTTCCACTCACAACACAATTACTCATATTATCCAAACACTTCACTTTATACAAACGGTTCTATTCAAATAAAAAAAAAGTTCATCGAGTGATTTGGATCAATTTAATTTCGAGCACCTATAAATGATTTAAAAGGAGATATATATTTTTTTCAATAATCTCTATTCATTCAAATATTTTTGCGTTCTTACACCGGATCTTAGACAGTGTTAGAGTCTACGTAGTTGGTGCAGGGGATCAATATCAGGGATGGGGTAAGTTTTCAATTGTTATTGAGAGATAAGACAGTCAAATCAGTTCAATGGTCAAGTGAGAGTTGAGTCACTTTTCCTTACACATAAAAGATGGAACCCCGCCTTATTACGAGCTTTCAAGAAAAAGCTAAATATGGATGATCAAAAAGGAAAAAACTTGATATTATCCAAAGTGAACATGTACATTCCCAATATCAAAACACAGTTATATGATGGCCAACATTTCATCTATCTATCTATCTATCTATCTATCTATCTATCTATCTATCTATATATATATATATATATATATATATATATATATATATATATATATATATATATATATATATATATATATAGTGTCTGTTGCTTGGTATTGCGATATTGATAACGCTATCGTTTTTTCTATTCATATCTATGTGCGTGGATCAGTCAGGTCTTCCATATTTGCCACACAAAATCCCAACACATGTATAAATGCAGTGGTATAAAAAGGGGGAAAAGCAGGTTTTAGATTGTATCTGTACATGAAATGGGGGATCAATACAATGGGGGGCTCAGTTTTCTATTGTTGTTGAATGACAAACTGACATCTCAATGATTGATACATTTTAGCGTAAGATGTCCCTTGATATGAAGAGGGGAATTGATTTCCTATTGGTATTTGTGATAACTCCAACTAAACCTGCAATCAAAACTCTAACTAAAACAAAGTAGAATTTATGATGAGTCAGTTTAATTATTACTTAAATGGATTTGGGAAAAATGTTTACTTGAAATATAGTGGAAAAATGAATTTACTGACAGCGTGTGTCTGTTAACAATTTAATGGTTAAGTGAGTGTTGAGTCATGTATCCTCACTCGTAAATGGTGAAAGCTCGCTTCAGTTTACGGGATTTTATTGGACAGATAAATATGGGTGTCCACAAAAGACAAAAATTGATATTATTCAAAATGTATAAGTTTATTTCAAGAATATATTTGAGGGAAGATAGATTGATTACACGTTCAACCACAAAGAATAAGATTAATCTTTTTTAATTTTTTTATGTCTTAGTTCATAAATTCAATATTTCTTTCCTTTTGCTTTTTGTTTTTTTACATTTCATGAATTCGTTTTCTTTCTTTCTTGTTTTCTTTAGGACTTTTTTCTTTTATTCATTATTTTTCTTTCTTCATTCCATTACCTCACTTCTTGCAAATGCCCCTTATTTCATACTTACGCACACATGTACCTAAGAACAACTCACCCACACCAACATTGGAAATAAAACCTTCTTATTCGAAAACTTCGAAAAACTCACTCGAACATCTGGAAAACTTGCTCCAATAACTGAAAAACTTAGCTTATCCGATGCCCGGAAAAACCCATTTGCTCTAACACCAGATGAAAAATACTTACTTAATCTAACACCTGAAAAAATCCACGTGCTCAATACTTACTTAATCCAACACCCGAAAAACTTACTTGATCCAACACCTGAAAACCTTGCTTTATCCAACTCCTGGAAAACTTCCTTGCTCCCACACCTGAAAAAAACCCACTTGCTCCAACACCTGAAAAACTTATTTGATCCAACACCCGAAAAACTTACTTGATCCAACACCTGAAAAACTTATTTGAGACAACCACTCAAACATCTAAAAAAAACTTGAACAAAACATTAGAAAAAACTTACTTAATCCAATACCTGAGAAAACTCACACAACTACCTGATAAAAATTCATTTGCTTCAACATCTGAAAAAAATCTTACTTACTCCAACACCTGAATGAATAAAATAACTCCTACGCCTGGGAAAAAACTGACAGATTCCAATACCTGGAGTAACATATTACGCCGCAACCTGAAAAAAAAAGGTTTCTTACTTCAATAAGGTAATGTTATCTAAATATCGTTCACTCAAGTAGATGCTGAATCATTTATTAGTTTCTAACCGGACAACACGGGTAGGGTTAGGGTTAAGGATAAGGATTGGGGTTAGTGCTCAGTCTACTACATTCGTGTCAATCAGTTTAATATTAAGGTCCCCACATCGAGGACGTATCTGATATCAAGATGATTAGAACAGATACTACACTTTGATCTTAGCAAGAAAGCAGAGAACCAACAGTCTATCCCGACCACTGATAGGGTTCAGCAGACGGCACGCTATAGTAGCACACTTTTCCCCCTATCGCTTCCAAGTTTTTTTTCTCTTTCTGTAGATCTCCTTAGTTCGAAATTTTCACTTCTCTTTCTTACGTATTATTTTCACTCATTTACTGAGGAAGCTGTTCATCATAATCATGGATAACATTATCAGATGGTTACTGTTATCAAGACCAAATCCATTTTTCACCCTCTCTCCTCTTTATTCTATGGTCTGCAGGCACGGCCACATCTATTATTTGGCGGGTTTTCCTCTTCTTGTCTACGATTATCAGGTCCGGTCTTCTAACTCGGATGAGGTTGTCTGTTTGGATGTCAAAGTCCCAAAGTAATCTGCGGTTTCCATTCTTCAGAGCTGTCACCGGTTTATGCGGAAAGCACTTTTCCGTATGGTTAAATCCCATTTGCTTACTCAGTTCCCTGTGTATCACTGTTGCTACTCTATCGTTTCTATACTTATACTCCTCCTGGGCTGGTTGATTACATTCACTAGTCAAGTGGTTTACGGTCTCATCTCTTTCATCACACAGGCAGCACTTGTCTGTGTTCTGTCGATTTTGTACTGATATAATTTGTTCTGGGGCATTTGTTTTGAGCTGCTATGATGAGCGATTCCGCTTTTAACTTCAGGTTTCCTTTTCGTAGCTATATCCATGATCTCTCGTCTGTCACATCCTGTATCTGTCTTTTAAATTCTCCGTATAAGTTGTTCTGTACCCATTTTTTTTTTTCATTGTTTGCTGTGCTGTTCCATTGTCTTCTACCTTTTTTGTTGTTCGTTGAACTACTTCGGGCATTTTTTTATGATGTCTTCACTGTTTGTTTACACATATTTTTCTATATCTCCTTTGGCCCTCTGGACACGGTCCTCTATGCTGATGTGCCCCCTGCCACCAACCTCTCTCTTCGCGTATAGTCTATCTGTGTATTCTCTGGGGTGTAAGGCTTTATGCATTGTCATAAGCTTCCATGTTTGCCGATCCATTGATTGGAGTTCTTCCTTTGTCCACCCAAGGAAAGATCCTGTGTATCATACTACCTATACGGCCCATATTTTCATCCCTTTTATAAGGTTCCTGCTATTAAGTTTGGTCTCTAATATTTTCCTTTATTATTATTATCATTATTGATTTTTTATAGAATAAAGTTGTTCACAACAATTAACTTGGAAACATGAAAATGAATCCATAAAAATAAATGCAAATCTATAACAATGAATATAAATTGTTCCAATTTTCAATTCCTTAATGTTATCAACCAGTTATTGTCATTTGGACGAGCCTGTCATAAAATGATCACAATACGCATCTTCTTTATTTATATTACTTTTTCAATTTTCTCCCTTTCTTCCCGCCCCCTCTGCATTTACCGGCTTTCTTTGAAGTTTCAGTTATAAGAATCAATCCATGTCCAATCCCCTCCATAAACCGCTTGACTGATCAAGCGTTAACAAAAGAATGAAAAGACGTCCATTTCCTCTTCTCTTCTTGATGAATGACTCCCGACTCAGAAGGTTTTTTCGTCGTCGGGTCGTTATGTTTAAATGAATGTATTCGCGAATGTCATTCTCGGGGACATCACCAGATAAGAAAACGACTTCAAGGCTGAGCATAGTATAATTGGCTTGAGAAAGTCTATATCAGCTAAACGATAGATATCAAGTGAAAGTCAATACTTATTGAGTTACTGCGGCTTAAGGTCGTCCCGCTGTCCATTTTGTGCATTGTGGTCTTTATACGTCTAGCGTTGAGTGGTTTTCAAGTGGCATTTCGCTGCAAAATCTGTAAAAAATTATCCGTATGCCAGTGTTAGGATTTCTTTTTTCTGAATATCTCTATCCTGTGTTGTTAATCTAGATTTTCTTTTCGTTTTGGGAGCCCAGTGTTGCTAATTCAGTTGTCAGGTCTTTTTTTTAATTTCACGAATTAGGGTGTAAAATTGCAAGAAAAAACAAACCCGAACATTTAAATTGGCAACATTGCTGCAGGCTAATCATTTTGTGATGCCCATTTTCAAAGCAACCTTCGATTTTGTGAACATTCACAAGGTAGACAATAAATATTTTTTTGATAGTTAGATAACAGATACTTCAGAGGCATATTCCTTAACAGCATTTGGTTAGGGTAAGGATTAGACTAAACCTGACCGTGACCCTAATAACTCTAACCGTAGTAGCGCTAACCCTGGCCCAAACCGAATCAAGAAGGAGTCCTCAGTCTCTCTGCAATGAATATGAGTGGCACACAGAAAAAAGTACCACCTTCTTTCATCACCTGAGATGCCAGACGTTGCTTCTGCTATTAATGTTTAAAGCTGATTGACAGTCCCAAATGACTATATCAGCCGGGTTTGACAGTATCACACACATACGCGCACGCATACCTTTATGTGCATACAGATACCCCACATGCGAATACAGCCCAGGAAAAAAATATGGAACACCTGCAAAATCTTTGATTTTGCCCTCCCTTGAAAAATAAATGTAAAACTGGGTGTTTTTTGTTATAATTTGATTGCTGCAATCATTTCACTTTGTTTTTTCCCCTTCGTTTCTTTTGAAAAAGTTCGAACTCATTAATAATTTCCTTTTTTATAATTTTCCATATGTGTCAAATTTCGTTTGCGTTCATAGATAGATATATGAATAGAGAAAGAGATAGATGTGAACGGACTGGAATTGATAGATAGATAGATAGATAGATAGATAGATAGATAGATAGATAAAGAGCTAGATATGAACAGACTGAGAGATAGAGAAAGATACATATATATATATATATATATATATATATATATATATATATATATATATATATATATATATATATATATACAGAGAGAGAGAGAGAGAGAGAGAGAGAGAGAGAGAAGAGACAGATATATGCAGAAAGAGATAGATATGAACAGACTGAGATATATAGAGAAAGAGATAGATATGAACAGACTGAGATTGTTGGATAGATACATACATACATGTGAATGCAAGAGTCTGTATATGAGTACTTACTCAAAGAATAAAGTTAATCCAGGGAACATATTGTAGCAATTTACTAATTCTAGTCAAGTTCTCGGTCAACGCCATAGAAATGGGTCACTCAATGAGACTTGATTTTATTGAACCATCGTTCTTACTCCGGAAATTCATACTTGAAGATATTCAAGATTCAATTCTTAAATGAGTACGGTTTTTTTTTTTTTTTTTTTTTTTCGTGCATAACACGATACTTGTATTATACGGGTACGAGATTTGGCAGTGAAAATAGGTATGAAAATGTATCTTCTCGTATAAGACGAGAACTCGATTTGGCATTACACGTTGTCCGTTCTACGCAAGGGTGTACCTGAGAATTTTCATTTGGGGTTGCAGCCTCTAATTTGCCGACAGAGTAGGAGTGTCCAAAGTTTAGCCACGCCCTCATCTTACACTGGGTACGAGCCTTGAAGAGAAAGATTCTTTGTAGATATGCCCAATATTAAGCAGATACATTGAATTACTTAAATCTAAATGCGTCTAGACCATTTGGGAAGGTGGAACGTGATGCAGATTTCTGGATTTTCCAGATTTCTGAACAAAGGCCTAATATATACCTATTGTATTTCCCAGCTGATGAGATGTTAAAAGTTGTAAAACGTACCTTATAATAAATGACATATTGTACGTGAGGGTTATGCGATTGCTAGTATCTCATAACTGATGTCCTTACATCCCCCTACAACGTGACCTTCAAGTTCAAGATGCAGGGGTGTTTTTTGAGGGCACTTGAAGGAAAAAATGTGTCTTATCGACGGGGGAAATATGGTACTTGAAATACCAAATAAACAATGAAAAGTAAAGGGCAAAATAGTATTTAAGATATACGATTCTAAATCAGTGGCTGTTTGATCTTTATCAATCCACTTTGAGTTCTCAAGATATAAAATATTCAATGAAGAGTGAACGAAGAAAAGTAAAGAATGAAACAGTTTATAAAATTTTCACTATCTTATGGGGGCAACACCTCGTTTATTGATGAGGCTAAATGTTTCGACTTCCATGTTGTCCATTGTCTGGCAATGTCTTCTAGTGACAAGTTGTCCACATAATCTTCGCACAAGAGACCAAAACCAGGCAATGGTCTTTTGTTTACCGCAGTTGACTAGGTGAATGTTTTTATGACCTTCAACTTGCTGAAAATACGTTCATCCTGGGCAACGGTGACTATAGCTGATTCAGCCAAACAGTAAGCTCTGTTAGTCAATGGGAAGACATGTTTTAATGAGTCAACGAGTTCTTCTATTTCTGAGATAGACATTAAGGTTTTCTTTGACTTTTCAATGTTTAGTACAAATTGATCGAGTACAGCTTTGAAAGCGTCAACATCATGTTTTAATTGCTGAGGAAACAGGTCTACAATAGACTGGATACCTCTAATATTTTGGCCTTCCTTGAGTGGGAATTGTGCCCGATGCAATGGAGAGATTACTTCCAAGCATAACTGAAGGACATCAGTCAAGCAGCTCGTCAGTTTATCTAAAACTAAATCGAACTCTTGATGGTCAAAATTGGTAGTAGTGTTGGACTAATCATCAATTTTTGCAGGCAGTCGATGAATCTTATGATGACAGTTTGAAATGCTAATTGAGTTTCCAACATTGTTGCAAGCAAATGAAAACGATCCTTCAATCTGTGCGTTCATTGCATCTGAATCATTCTAAATTCGTTTCAGTTTTTTTAGCGTTGACCCAAAAATGATAGTTGCATCTAGTATATTTACTTCTTCACCCTGTCACCTGTTTCGTCTTGTAGTAGAAAATTTTCTAAATGAACATTGATGGCATCACAAAATTGGTGTTTGTCATCTTCAGAAGAATACCTGAAAGATTTCATTACGTTTCGGCTACTTGATCAGTTGAAATACTTTGCTGGATAGCCATTCCAAACTGATCGTATTAATTCTTCCATTTTATTCCATCGTACATTTGAAAAATTTTGGTGGTGCAATAGATTTTCAATCTAAAAGGATTATAAAATTGGGAACCGGTTTGAAATGATTGGACTGGTCTTACAACTATGTTCAATAACAGTGTGAGATTTCTGAGCGGGGCAAGGTACATACAGCACTGATTGGCCAACTTTTTTTCGCTGTTTTGAACACCCTTAAAGTTTCCACACGTTGCTGCAGTGTAATCATAGCTTTGAAAAATTGGATTCAGTCTCTTCACTTCCAAAGCATTTAGTGTTTCTATTCTTGTATCAACACTTTTCTTGCTCCTGGCTTTTGTAAGAGAAACGTCCCTCCCTTGAATGGTCATCTTCATATATGTAGCAACAGGCAACGTAATCTGTATGCGATACGTGGTCTTTCATAACATAATATTCAAATGCTTCTTTGATATACCTTGTGATGATTTCAGCTAACTAGGAGCCTATCAATTTTATAAGTTCATTTTGTGACTTTGCATTGACATGGGTGACATAGTAGGATCTGAGTATTTTTTTTTGACTGGTCATCGCTTCAGATGCGGGTAGTATCGTGGAATCAATTAGTACTACATTTCCATTTTTATGTCTGGCCGATCCACGGAAAGCAATTCCTTGTCGGTCTAAAGTCCTGGAGATATCATGAAAAAATTAGACCATTTTTTCACCAAATGAATCATCTCCAGCCCGCTGGATTTTAGCTTTCTTAAAGATTTGTTGATCAAATTATCAATTTGGTCGGATGGTGCCACGAAATGTGCATAAGCGGTAACAACTGCTTTGTGAGATTCCGTGTAGAAGTGCTGCACCACGACTTTTTTGTGCCATATATGTATTTTCGTTTATGTACATGCACTTTCATTCTTCTCGTGCTCCTGGCAACTTGAATATAGGAACATATTAAACAAATTGCAGTGTCTTTTTAATGTTATATTCAGCATGTGAGTATGTATCAAACGCACTGTACTTTCAATCCATTCTGGTGTAACCTCCATCAGCCACAATGTCGTCGTTTTATTTATAAGAAATCTTGAAAGCCTTTGTTGACGTGGACCAAAGTTTGAAAGGTACCTCCTCTGACTCTCAGTAGATATCATGCACCTTTTCCCAGGGTCATGCAACGGTTGGAAGTTTTTCCCTCAGCATGTTTTTCAATTCATTCATACACGAATTGCATGGCTCTTCCGTATATTCTCTCATTTCTGAGGCAATTTCATCAACTTACTGTAAGAAGCTCTGAAGATCTGGAAGAATTCTTCAGAAATGCCTCTATTCGTTTCGGCGCGTGGAGAAGGTTCCTCACTATCTCCACACTATACGCCCAGTCAGTACATCTGTCAGTTCTGTCAATTTGAAATAAAATGTTGCCAACATAACTGAAAGGAAAAGGGAAAATCTGTCGTAGTATTTCTGAGGAAATCTTCTCAAGATGGATGCCTCACTCAGTTAAAGCTTGTGCTTACGGATACCTTGTCATAACTCGTGATGGTTCTATCTGGAACTGAGGCACCCAAACTGATTCTCTCCGATTCAAACTGCTCGTCCATTGTCTCTTTTACCTTGCCATGATTCCCTTGTGCCTAGCCTTGATTCCCTGGTGTTTCTCTTTCTACATCTTGATTCAATTAAGGACCGCTCGATGTAGCAATTTGATACCGAGGATTTCTCTAAATGTAAGAGTTTTTAGGCAAGACGATAAACATCCCGATGAGATGAGCCCAGTGATTTTTGTTTGTTCTTTCTTCTTTAATCATGGTCACCCTAAGCGGTTCTACCAAATTATAATGCAGCTATATTAATATGTTTTTAATGATTTTAAATTTTATAACTTTCATAACTCCGTTTTTCGTATCCTTCAAATGTTAAGTGTCCAAAGACAAGGATTGCAGCATTTTAAAGTGTAACTTCAGGATATCGAATTTATTGCCTCAAACACACTAATCATATACTGTATTTGTGTTGGGTCTTTTTCTTATCCAAATTCATAAAATCACTTTTTAAAAATGTATAGAGTGACCTTAATATCGACATAATTTAGTAGAGATGATATCGGCACCCTATATATAATTTAAAAAGCCGTTTTAGGAATTAGGGTAAAGTTCTCAATAAATATCAACATGAATAAAGTATATCTAATACAGTTTCAGAAGTTACGCCTTGTACTGCGACACCTGGTTGCCAAAAATGGAACTGTTTATGTGTAGCGATCAGAAATGAGTGACATTAAGCAAGCGGTCAAATTGTTGCGAACATAAACATCACACTACTCGCGTTAAATAAGACTCTTCGACTGGTAACTAGAATGAATTAATCTTATTAAACGTTTCAACTCACAAAACTTATGGTGGTTGGAATTGCAACCTCTCATTTGAAGAGGCTACTTTATTAATGAGGGATCTACAAAACTGGAATCAGTACTACCACCCTAAAAGTGTTTGCACTGAATGTTCATATTCTAATCTAGAAAAATTATGAGTTTGGAGTGACTTTTAAAATCCATATATTGTCACAAATTGAGTTTAAAGTATGGTGGTCGATAAATGCTCCCGATACGGCACACAAGGACTTCTGGCTCACGTACGCATTTATGTTCGTGACAGTGTGAATTGTCAAACTGATTAATGACCCCGGTTAGATTACATCAATCATCAGCCCGTTATTCGATACGCTTTATAAAGGCAGTGTCTATTCTAACCAGACATAGCTAGTTCGCCGGTTCAGACAAAATCAGACTCGATATCTTGGCTGGGTACGATTAAGCTACTTCCTCAAAGAAAAAGTATTGAATTTTATTACCTATTCGACTGTCTGGGTTCTTGCTTTTGCATTCAATATCTAAACGTCCTCATTTCGAATTCTGGGTTTCTGTGCCAGTCTGTGTCTAGTGGAGCCTATCATGAATCACTCCAAGTTGAACTAATCAGAATCCATCACGTAGCTATGAAAATTGAGATTTTTCCTACTGGTACCAGAGGTTGGTGTTCGAATCCAGGGGAAAAAATGATTTTAAAGAAGTTTTGGAAGTTTGAAGACTGTGTTGCACCAATCTTCCACCCGTCTTCCCTTTTTCGGTCTTGTATTTTAACAACGCTGAGCTCAGTAAATATCAAATTGATCTAATTCATCTATTTTCAACTAAATAGTATATGCACGACTAACGACACAAATGCATGCAAAAATGTATGTATGAATTATAAATTATGTATGATATCATATATAATTATTAACAATATAAATCACTAAGTAGTGATTCAGGGGTTTTTAGTGGTAAATGATATCAGTAGGTTACATAGAAAAAAATCCCAAATATTGCAAAAGGTTCTTTTTTGCAAATGTATAACATTTCCGCTGAACCCAAGTTGAGGAAGGCTCCTCTAATTATTATGGCATTTAAAAACATTTTAAAAGATATCTGAAGGCTTTAGAGTAATAAATAGTGACAGATAGTCGATAGGGCCTTGAATCTATGAAATCTATCCATCTCTCTCTCTCTCTCGATATATATATACATATATGTATATATCATACGTAGCATATGTATAATGTGTATTAAGAAATGGATTCATATGATCCAACAATGATTATGACTTGCATTCTATTATATAAAAATCTTATCTGAAACGATCTCCTGTTATATAACGCAATTTACAATCATATATATATATATATATATGATATATATAATAAAATATATATATAATGTAAAATAAGTAATATATATATAAGATATATACATATATAATGCATATATATCATATAATATATAAAATATATATACACAATATGATATATGTATAATACATACATACATATATATATATATATATATATATATATATATATATATATATATATATATATATATATATATATATATATATATATATTATGGCTGGACTTTCAGCAGGGTGCCTCCAGCAGCCTGGATACAATTGTTTACTCACAAGTCAAAGCTCCTGATAGTGGACTCAGGTTCCACATTTAACCTTTAACCCCTACAAGCACATACTCACACAGCACACACCACTGAAGATGGGAATACATCCTGGAACATGTATGGACCATTAACAACAACAAAAAAACATCTACGGATCAATAAACCTTACTTCAAAACACTTTACTCCCAAGTCCGTCTCACTCTTTACAGTTCATGTATATATATATATATATATATATATATATATATATATATATATATATATATATATATATATATATATATATATATATATATATGTATGTATGTATATATATATATACTCTTACCACTGAGTTAAACAGCTACCGGTAATACAAAGGGTTCAAAATTTAGCTCAATGTTAAGAGCAACAGTACGTTGAAGCGGCTACCCTATCGGTCGCAGGTTACATTTCTGCATTAGGTCGATTTTATTTTATTGTTTATTCTATTTATGTTGTCTTGGCCAAATGGTACATTCACTGTGAAATAACGAGTGATCAGTTCAAATAAGAGTTTCTATATAATATAACGCAATTTATAATCAATATGTATCATATATATATATGATAAATATTATATAAATCTTTATATATATATACATATATATATATATATATATATATATATATATATATATATATATATATATATGTATATATATATATATATATATATATATATATATATATATATATATATATATATCTAACAGCCATCGGAATATGTTGCCCAAAATACCTTGATGACGAAGAAAAATACACATACCCACGACACTTCATATAAAACGCATGGATAAAAGCATATAAGATCTACACAACACCAAACAATAATTTATGTAGTTTATATAATTTATATAGTTTTCTTCAGTGTTCGTTGTATGTTCTACATATACTTAGTTATTGCAGAACTAAACGTAAATTTTCTCCTGTTGGGATAATCAGTTGGTCACTATGTAATTGTTTCGTGGATTTTGAAAGCCAAGCAGTTATATTAACATGGCAAGCCAGTAATGTTAATCAAATATATATATACAGAGATTATGTTAACAAATAAATATTTGTTGTGTATAAAAAAAATGCTTTTTCGGCATTAGCATACAGATTAGATAATTTACTTACGTCATTTTACTTCAGGCTGTTTGAATATCACGCGAATAGAACCACATTTCTTTTTTGCAATCAACATAACGAAGTATGAATTTAGTCATGTTTTGTGGTTTTCAATGTCTAATTTCCTAATTACTTTTTCCAATAGATATAAATTATTAAATGAAAAGAAGATATCTATCTATTTATCTAACAGTATTTTTTTTATGTGAACACAAACAATGAACGAAATTATATGACACGAAACCAATTAAGTCATTAATGAATTCTTTCAAATGTTTTGCCCTTTCTTACTTTCGGCCAACAGGAATGTGATATGTAAGTTCTGAATTCAAAATCATCTTCATAAAAAATAAAAACTATCAATCATCAAGTCATATAGTTTAGTGCATTGTCTGTGTTCACATAAAACAAAATAGATAAATATGTATCGAGGTGTTGTTTTGTGCGAACGTACGTCAATACCAATGCCAGTGGAAGAGTTTTCGCCTCTGGTCCGTTAGATCGTTAATTGACTATATATATATATATATATATATATATATATATATATATATATATATATATATATATATATATATATATATATATATATATATATATATACGAACTTACGGATCCCTCATCGTTAAATAAGTTTGGGGGTAACCAACGTAAGTGAGCCCTGATTTAAAAAAATAAATGATGAAATAACATCTATATGAAATCATAGCTGAAAGAGAGGTGATGTTTTATCAACACAGCTGGTGTGCCATGGTAGTATAACAATTTTGTTTTTAGAATCCCCGAAACGATTACATGGTAGACAACGGATGATCCCAACAAGAGAAAAATTACCTAGTACCTTGATAACAAAATATATGTAAATCATTAAAAAAAACTGGAGAAAATTTCATAAATTACATTAACAGATATTAAGAAAAATGATTGAAGAAACACAAAAACAAAAGTTTCTTGAAAAAGTTTTTGATGTGTTTAGTGTTTAAAGCTGTAAAAAAGACTATATATATATAACAAACATGTATGACATAAGCTATACATTGGAATCATAGCTGAAACATAGGTGGTGTTTGTTGAACACTGCTGAGGTGCCATGTTAATATAACTGTTTTGTTTTAAAATCCCCGAAACAGTTACATAGTAAACAGCTGATGATCCCAACAAGAGAAAATTCATACTTTGTACCATAATTAAAAAGTCATTGTAAATCAGGAAAAAAACACTGAAGAAAATTACATAAATTGTATTGACAGATGTTGGGAAATAACTGACTTGAGTGACACAAAAAAAAATTTCAATTTTTAATGTTTAAAGACTATATATCAACTATAATTCTACCAACGTTAGGGTTTATATACTTTTTCCCTGTGTTTGTTACAATAGCAAGCGACCCGTTATACATATCTATGTATATGCAATGTTAATAGATTTTTTTGTTTTTTCTTTTTCGATATTTTTTTCTATTTGGTTCATTACTCAAAAAAATTCCCATGTGAAAAAATTTGCTTTAACAGAAATAAATTGATGCCTCGGACTATTTTTTGGAGTCAATGGTACATATCCAGCAATATTTCGTACCAACATAAAGTGGGTTTGATAGATACAAGGTGCAGTTGCGTAATAATTGCATCTTTGGAAACACCCACTATACATAGTAATGAGTGCATATCAGAGTTAAATTGGACACGTGAAGCACAGACACGTGTATAATAAATTCATGGACGGATTCCTCTAAATGTTTTACACTTTTTCATTTCCAACAAACTGGAGTGTTTTATGTAAATTTCAAGTTCAAAATCAGGTGTGCGTATCTTAGTGCAGATAAAAAACAACCTACCATCAAATCATATTCTCGTACATTGTTCGTGCTCACATAAAAGAATATGGTCTGATAAATAGATTAATATGTGTCTGGGTGTTGTTGTGTGCACAGATATGTCAATACCAGTCGCAATGGCCCAGTGGCAATGTTCGCCTCCGATTTGGTAGATCATGGGTTCAATCCATGACTGGTTCTTGTCAGAGACTTTACAATGCTATGCATATCTGCTGAGAACTCAGCATTAAGAGTAGAAGTTTGGAGAGTGATGAGCTCCGTCAGTCTATCTTGCCCGAGTCACACTTGTGAAAACATCGATGCCCCTACGACAGTCGCGGTATATATATAAAAAATAAAGCTCCGTGTCTTAAGCGACAACTCTCAATGGAGTATGGAGGCCGGTGACAAAGTCCTGGTTTCTGTTGCATGCATTAGCTTAGTGATCCTTGCGAGTCTCAAGTCTGGTCGAGACCAGGACCTGATTCCTACAAATTTTCACGACTACCTCCTTTAAGTCTACCTAAGAGTTACCTTCAAACTAATTAAACAATTTAGAGTGTACTGCTAAGTGCACACAAAAATTTGATTTGAAGTAGAGATTTTACTCACATTCTTCGCCAATACCGGGGAATTGACTCAGGGCCTGTATATGTAACAGATGGGCTAACCAGACCATGGGCTATGGATGAGCGTCAATATTTCAATCCATAAATGTGTCAGTTCTAAAAAATTAAACGATAAAATGTGAATGTCACCACGCCATGTTTTATACAATGGAAAATTTACGTAGCGTAACTTGGTTTTGCATAGGCCTAGACAGGAGTGGACAGGAAGATTGTGTCACATACCCACCTTTAAAAATCAGCATTCGAAATTCTGTCTTTTCCATCGACTTGAAAACTGACCTCTGGTTCCATTGGAGAAAACTCAACTTATGAACCACGAAGTTAGTTCATTTTTATACTTATATAAAGCAAGCCTACCTATCAAGATGGTTTGCAAGTTCGTCTCGACTTTTAGTGTATAAGAGCCAGTGTTTTGACCGTATGTATCTGTTACATCATATGTAGTGAGTTTGAACTTTAGTGGGTGTCCCATGCAGTGATCTTGTGCTAGATTGTGATAGGCTCAGTATATATATATATATATATATATATATATATAGAGAGAGAGAGAGAGAGAGAGAGAGAGAGGGGGGGAAGCACAGAGAGAGACTGAAACATGGAGAGCCCCAAAGAGTCTGGTGCAATTATTTTTGCATACTGTACATACATACATATACATACGCACGCATATGCAAACGCACACGCTCACACACACACATATAAGTATATATGAGAATGAGAGAGGGAAAAGGGGCAAAGGGAAAAGAAAGAGTATGTGCAAAAGAAATTGGAAGAGAGAGACCTAAGGGGAAGGAGAAAAAGTGAGTCCATGAACACGCCTATAGAAAACACATCATACAATGCAATGCTTATGTAAGCAAAAGTCAGATAAATCGTGGTATAAGAGATTATCTGACACTAAATCTAAATTGCTCAATGGCCCCCAAATACATGAAAGGTCCGAGGGCTACAGAAAACACTTCAATGACCCACAAGTGAGTCGCAGCCTGCACGTTGCTGACCCCTGGTTCAAAGGGTGCGGTCGGTAGGGCACTTGACGTACCTCACCTTAAAAGTCCATTGCTCAGGATTTGGGGTTATTCGCATACAGGCCCCATCGATTTTTGACCTTGGACCTATAAGGACGTGGAAAACCCTTCCCGGATCTTCGTTTGCTGAACCAAAACAATATATATATATATATATATATATATATATATATATATATATATATATATATATATATATATATATATGCATGTATCTTCTCAGAATTGAAATCATAATCTTCGGCAATCATCACAGAACCGTCAAACGTGGTAGAAATCTCACATCCGGTTATTTTAATCTGGGAACTCTCAAAATTCTTACCTTGTAAACTTATGGCAATTACTCCTTGAGGCTTACAAAAAGTTTCATAGAAACGCTTTGGTTATCAGAGGAAACCGGTATATGCACAAATATGTGCATAAATAAATGTATTTGTTTGTTTGTTTGTCTGTGTGTTTGAGAGAGAGAGAGAGAGAGAGAGAGTATAGATCTGGCATTTTGCTTAAAAATGTATCTTTGTATTCGCACTTTTAAGAACTAATATCACTGTTGTCTGTATATATGAGTGTACTTAAGCACATGTGTACTTATGTATGTGCAGGTGTTGAGGTATATTTATCTTTGCGCGCATGTGTCTGTCTGTGCACTAAGGCGTAACTGCAGTTTTTGCAAAACACATGATTTCTCAACTGCTAAATAAACAGTCCTGTCATATCTTACTCCATCACAGGTTGGGAAGGGTAGAAACTTAGAACGAACTAAGTCTCTATGAAGCTACAGACGCTGTACCATAACAATGACTAATACGACTTTCGGGGCGTTCAGCGTGAAATATTAATGTCATAATACAATACAAGGCAACATAAGACAAGACATTAAAAAATAATTAGTTAGTTTAATAAAAGTGAATGCACCATTTTTATTAGTCCATTCTGGAGTTTCAGTACATAGCTATTTTATTTGATAATTGCTCGTTAACTAAGTATACGTAAAAATTTCGGCTGGAAATGGAAAATGTAAACGATTTTAGCCATTTAGATAGTTTTAGCTATAAATAATGATCCATGCTTGGCAACACTACAAAACATATGATATGAAGTATAAGAGCTGTTTATTCTCGCCAGTTCTTTTACACACTATTCTGTGTTTCTCCCACTCTGTGTATGTCTGTGTGTATGTGAGAGGGATACAGAGAGAGAGAGAGAGAGAGAGAGAGAGAGAGAGAGAGAGAGAGAGATTGAGGGAGAGAGGGGGGGTTGTTGTATAATTCTTTAGAGCTCTCAAAACATTTCATAAATTCTCTTACTGTGCACTGCTGTAGGTCATCAGGGGTGGGAAATGTAATATCTTTGAGCCCCAATTTGGTATGTGTTGGTATTCAAAACTTCAGATATTTGAAAAAATTGTTTACAGTAGATTCCGGTTAATGAGGACACAATGGGAAAAGTACAAATCCTCCCAAATAGGCGACCGTCTCAGTCACACGAAGCAACATGGAAACAATTTAAATTCAAGTATTTGCCGGGTTTTTTTTTTATCAAGTCTATCTAATTTAAAACGTAGAATAAATGACACATAATGGTAGGAGAGCTAGTCCAGTAAACTATCATCGTAAAGAGAGTTTGATTGTCACTGGATTCCTTACACTCATCGCCCTGGGAATAACCCCCTCAGCAAACTTCTTTATGTGCTCAAGAATATGTGTGGACCCTCAGAGAGTTTCTATGTTGTGTTGATTAAATGATTATAGTAAAAATAAGCCATTACAAGTTTTCAGAAACTATTTTCATTTTGAAATATATATATATATATATATATATATATATATATATATATATATATACACACACAACTAAGAAATCCGTCCCTCTGTTCCCATTTGCAGGCAATAGTTTTGCATATAGGGGCTGAAATTTTACACAGTAGTAATCTTTTCCACGAAAGGTTTTACAGTGGGGTCTTTATTTACAATGTATATGAATATTTCTTCCTTACATCGGGTGTCGTGCAACTGGGAAGGGCCATACACATTCCTGGGCGTACCCATGCACAAATACTAAGCCGAATATTTGAAAGATTTGAAATTAAATGATTTTTGCAAGTAATTATGTGTACTTTAAATCCTCCGGTAATTTGTCACTTTTGAGAAAAAATATTTTTTCGGAATGGGCTTTTATTTATGTATTTACAACGCTAAACTTGACATGGGAGAGTGTGCAAATAATCAACTAAAATGAACGTTTGATATTATGAAAACTTTACAAAATTTAATCCGATTTCCTGCGTTTTTGACGTTTTACCGCGGGCAACGTCAAGTATACCACATTATATATATATATATATATATATATATATATATATATATATATATATATATATATATATATAAGGGCAAGGGAAATGGAAGAAAAGCCAATGAATTCGTTTTTCAATTAATTTCTTTGGAGTCTGGTTAAATGGCAGACAGCTCGATTCTCATATTCGCTTCCAACATTCAGGCCATTACCATGATTAGTTTTTATTGTTGTGTCATCCTGCTTCGCCTAATAAGCAGTTAGAAAGAGAAGTATTTTAAAAGCCTCTTCTGATATCTGTAGATATTATTCATTCATTTTTTTATCAATAATCTTTTGATTATATGTCATCTTTTTTCAAAGTGATATCCCTTTCGTGGACCGCTTACATGGGTATCGCAAACCATTTGGTTCCGAGAACCACACTTTGAGGACTGTTGTATACTGTATTGTTTTACCCATGAGGGTAGGATATGACATAAGGTAGGCTAAATGTGGCGTCCAACACGCCTGCATATGAGTAGTACTAAATATTCCTATAGTCCAAGCAACTAATGTAACGAGGACATCGGAGCAAGCTCGACTTGGCCACAGGATGAATCTTGATCCCACGTGTTGAGGTCACAGAACGAATCTTGAGCTGTCTTGACCATGCAGAACAATACCACATACCAGTAAATTCTTATTGACAATGGTATCGCATTTGCACGTACTTTACCTACTGGGTGCCTATAGCTGCGACATGGTTAGCAAATTCATCTCGCAGACAAAATTCCCTTGTGCCATGAATTCAAGCCTCACGAATACCCCACTGTTGTTACAACAAAATTTCTGCGGATTAATTCTACAGTCTACTTCAATTTTGGAGAAGAAAAAATGTCATCATCATTTCAGCTGTTGTTCGGGATATTGAACACATTCTTTACGTTACAAATTTTGGCACCATATTTCCGCTGACTCATTCTGCAGCCTTCTCTGATTTTAAGAGTAATCATTTCTATTTCAAGTGTTGTTTGGATTACTGAGCTAATTATTTTTGTTGCTGTCCTTGTTACTGCATCTCTATGAATAATTTGAATAAATTTTAACGAATCATCCCGAAAATATTTTTTGTGTCCTAGATTTAATAATATATTAAACTGCTGCAATCCTAAATGCTCGTTGACATCTAAAGAATTTGTAAAGAGTACTTTACGTGAACGAATGTGAAAAAACTAAGCACAGGAATCTAGTAAAGAAAACGGAATACCTCCATTACATTTTTACATAAATTAACGTCATAATCCATCTACACGTTCCACTGCGTCACTAATTCATATTCACTGTCCAGATTCTGGCATTCTCGCTTTCATTTTTCAGAATGTCTTCCTTGTCCTTTTTGTAGTGTCAATTAATGTCTTATCTTGTCAAACTGCTTCACTGGACGTGCGATTAAAGAATTTGTGCCAGACAGCGTTGACTTGTGCTGCAGTGGTTCCGAAACTGCGGTCCATATACCCCTGGGGTTCGATAATGCTAGGGGACCCGTAGCAGCGTATCTTCTAAATCTGAAATTGTAAATCTTATGGCAGAGAAAAACAGCAAACCGTTCCACAGCTATAGAAAAATATAACCATTATAGATAGACCTGTGCCATACATTAGAAGTTTAAGATTAATGTAATCCGTTCAATATACATATGTCTTTCAAAGGTCAAAAATTGTTCATTATTGTAATACATTGATTGCAGTCTGAAAACTAATTGCTAAATATTGGACCCGTCAGAATATTTCTTTTATAAAAAAGTTTCCTTAGGTTTTTTAAGTTTAGACAACGCAGTTTTAGAGGTTATTGTTTGATCTATTCCAGAAATACGATTTCCTCAGAAAATGACACATTTTTATTTTTAGGGAAGTGTAAAATACATTAAATGACACATATGACTGTACTTTTACTCAGAGAGACTTTTTACAACTGATACGCAGTAGATACTATCTGACTGAGGCTTACTAAGTGGTGAGTAAGTTAGCAATTATCAACCAAAAAGTAACATGGTTTGTTCATACCGAATTTAAAGGCTCGGTGGTCTAAATAAACAAAATAAATTATTTTAAATATAGATGATTTGTTTTGGGTTTTCAAGATTTGACTCCAATAAACGAATGCCCTGATTAAACAGTGACCCAGTTGACTTGATTCTTCCGTGTATGATTCGATACTATGGATATTTGATTTCGGCGCTACCATATCGTAAAAATTGAAGTACTCTCAATTATCATTTGGTTATGTCGTTAGATTTAAGTTACTATGATCGGTTGATCTCTGTAGCTTAATCAGATAAGGTATCTGCCCTTGAAAGGCAGGCTCATGAGGAAAAGGGATGTGGTTTTGAGTCATACTTCAGTTCCGATTCACGCTACCCACTAACAATCGCAGAAGTTGCAATAAAAAGCAATAGATATAAGACAGCAGTTATCTTTTAACGTCCGTCGTTTGACATAGACCTTCCCCAGGATTCGCCACGATTCCCTATCATGGGTATCGCAGAGTCAGTATTTCCTGAATCTGTCAAGTTCATCTCTCCATCTTGTGTTCTATCGGCCTCGGTTTCTTATGTGATCCCTGGAGATCCATGTTGAGAGACGTAATGTCCATCGGTTGTCTTTCATTCTTGCAACATGGCCTGCCCATTGCCATTTGAGTTTTTTAGTTTCCATGATGTCATGAACACCTTCCTTATATACTGTGCTGTCTTGTGATCTCTCCATGAAAGGTTGAGCATGATTCTCTCATGCGCACGTTGCATACTTCTCAGTTTGCAGGCCTAATAATAATCGAATAATGATAATAATTGATAATGATTTATAGGAGCCCGTTTGAAGATTTATTTACGATAATTCTGCTGAATAAATTTTCATCTGCTTAATTCCTCTGTTCCGTAAAAAGGATTGTCTTGAATTAATACAGGTCTTGTTAGTCACTTAATAAAAGGTGTCAAGTAACCAATGTCTTCTGGCTGCATGTCATGTTGACGGTGACCAATTAAAAATGATAGAACAACGCGCGATCAATGAGGATATTACTCCTCTCACCTTTCGTTCGGCAGTGATCACTAAAAAATCTGAATTGAAAAATAGAATAAACACGGATGCAGTCGGACAGAGACCAACGCATGAACTTACAGGGCAAATTGAACCCCCATCTTAAAACCTATTGGGGGGGGGGTTATTCCAGACAGTAAAGACGAAATATTTAAATGTCGAGTCCTCTCCATAATATGACGTGGCCTGTGATACATATCTACGTGATACATATCTCCATAGCCAGCCAGCCAGCCGAGCCAATTCAAAAACTGAAGAATCCTGTGTTGACAGTTTAGATGAGAGTTTCTAATTACTTGTAACCAAGCATTTCATCGAATACATTTCTTACATTCACAAAAACCAAAAATTCGGGTGCTTGTCACCTCGTAGCCTCTTTCGCATACCACGAACGGGCCGAGTACGTAATGTGATATGTGGAGCCCAAGCCGTAGCCAGCGTAAGGACCCTACATACTTACTAACCTAAATCCAATCTGGTGTTTTCTATAAAGCCACACTTCTTTTCTTTGTTTATCCGACTTTTCTTATTGTGTTCCGAGCATACAGTGGCCTACAGTCATGGTGGGTGTATTGTTTAGTTTTAATACGATGATGTCGTGAGAGCTTGGACAATGGCGAACATGACGGCGCTCTTGGGGTGTGAACGTGTGTGGCAAAGTTGACAGGGTTTCGTGGCATGCCCTCTGCCCGACATTTTTGGGATGGGTCATACTTGACACGGGAGCAATCTCCTCCTTCGGGGATTCTGTCATTAAAGGTAAGAAGAGGCTCACATATACTACACGTACATCTTATGCTAATTATAAATATGTATGAAACGTATTTGTATATATACACACATACATATGGGTGTCCATTAGGGGAGGGGGAAATGGTTAAAATGGTTTAATAATTGGAAGCTGATAGAAACTGAGATCGAGGGGTCACTATGAACAGTGATAGCTTTGGAACCCCCTGGTCCCTTACTGGACAACTGACATCTAGATGTATCCTTTTGTCCCCCATCCCCAGGGAAATGTGCAGGATATATATATATATATATATATATATATATATATATATATATATATATATATATATATATATATATATATATATATGTGTGTATATATATATATATATTGGCTTGAACGGTAAGAAATGTACTTGAAATCTAAATATTCCTAGAGGGTTGACTTCATTATCACAATTAGACAGACATGGGAGAGAGAGAGAGAGAGAGAGAGAGAGAGAGAGAGAGAGAGAGAGAGAGAGGGGGGGGGAATAAAGAAACAGTGATTCCGTGACTTCATGTCGTGTCAAGTCGTGTTTTTTTTCTTTTCCGTCTTTACTTTTTTTCTTTTTTCTCTTTTCAGCTCTAACCGTCCATAATAGAAACTTGAAACTTTTTTAAACATTTTTTTTAAAATTTGGTCTAGTGGCTGATATAGTTGCATTAATGTGGAGTATGGCCTTTTAGCAGTCAGGCTTGTTCATAGTATTTCTTAATGTTCGTTAGATGTAGCATTGTCAATTGATATCAATGATCAATTTATGTCAATAATATCAACTATTGAATTAAGTGCACTGACAAGAAGGAGGTCTCTCTTTGTCCCTCTCATATATATAACACGCTTTGGTGATGATGATGATGATGATAATCAGCTTTTTTGTCGTTGGAAATGAAACTTCCCTTAGATTCTCAAGAGCTCTCTATCATGGGCGTCTTTGAACCAATATTTTCTGAACTTGTCTAATTCGTCACTGGTCTGCATATGATCTCTGGGGATCCACGTTGCTGAGATGTCAATCAGATGCCGGACATTTTTGCAACATGCTATTCGGGTTTTCTAATTGATTCTATTATATCTCTGACTCATGATTTTTCCTTTAATATATTGCACTGTCCCGTGATCCATCCATTTGATGTTGAGCACGATTCTCTCCTGTGTACGTTGCATGGATCACAGTTTGAGAATCAATCTTTTAAGGTTTTTGTTTCAACTCCACAGGTGACTATCGGGAGGATGCATGGGTTGTTGGCCCTTCTTTTTAAGGACAAATGAATATTCATGTTCTTGATAGTTGAGCTTGCTCAACCGAAAGCTTGCCAATCTGGAGAGATTTTTCGCTTTTCTTCTTCTTTTGATGATTTCATGGAGATCCGTTGTCTTAGATAGATTCAGTGGTCTACTTTTTTTTAGCTCCTGTGTTTTTTTTATTTTAATCGTTGTATCTTGGTCTTCAGCATGTTTGTTGCAGATGACATGGGTTACTTAGGTTACTTTGGTATTCGCTGTCTGTTCTGATTCCTTTATTAGCCAAATCTGAGGTTTATGAAAGATCTTCTTTACAGTCATGAGGCGTGACAGAGGAGGCTCATGACAAGTGTGATCAAAGGAGATGTTCCTCACATTCGGTCACGTGACGTAATTGAATGAAGACTCGACACAACATGGAATCAAGTTATAAAATGACACGTACCCAGGTGTATGACTTCATAGTAGATTGTTTTTATTTGCAGAAAGATAAGGTCACTTAGTGTTCAATTAGGTTTTTTAAATCTTCTTATCACATTCAAGTTGTTTGAAATTAAAAAAAGCGTGAGACTTTTGGAGGAATTCATCCATGACTTCATTCGTCTCGTGTCTTTGACTCACATGTTCTATCTAATGAGCCGTACAAAGAAAATATTGCCGACACACAGGTGCGTATTGTGCAAGGGTTGCATACTAATGCAATGCATATACATATACATACATATACTCATATTACTTTTATAAATACTCGCACCTGCACTCAAAGGTGCAAATACATACAAAAGACGTGTGTTTATTTGTAATATATATATATATATATATATATATATATATATATATATATATATATATATATATATGTATATATATATAATCATAAATTGTGTTATATTACATATGAATTTATTTGAAATGATTTCTCGTCATTACACGATTAATGCATCACTCACCCACGACAACGTAAATAGAATGAACGATTAAGGAAAATGGGACTGCTGCAGGAATCAAACCAGCCATATATATATATGTGTGTGTGTGTGTGTGTGTGTGTATGTGTCTGTGTATTACGAAATGGATATATGTGACGCGACAGAATGATTATACCCTAGATAACATAAATAGAATAAATAGCTAAAGAAAGGGGGACTGCAGTAGGAATCGAACTTGCTACCGATAGGATAGCTGCTTCAACAAAGTGACGCTCCCACCACTGAGCTAAATAGCCCCCGGTGATGCAAAACCCAATTTTGTCGGATCACATACATCCATTTCTTAATACATAACTCTCACGTAGAAAGAAACGAATAAACCGAGAATAAACGAGATGAGAATTTGGGTTGAAAGCAGTAATTTGGGTAAGAGCATCGCAGTGATGAAGCAGCTACTCTATCGGCGGCAGGTTCGATTCCTACAGCAGTCCCATTTTCTTGAATTGTTTATTCTATTTATATTGTCAAGGGTATGATCATTCTGTTGGATCGGCTATATACACATTGTATTAAACACACACTCATATATACATACACGCATATATATATATAAAGAGAGAGAGAGAGAGATTTGTGTGTGTGTGTATATATATATGTATGAGGTGATATACATGCAATCGAGTTTGACGGTCAATATATATCTAAATGTTCCATAAATATGATCGTATGCCCATTCTAAAAAGCTTTACAGCTTTGAACACGTAAGTAGTAAAAGACTATTTCAAAATTTATGTCATTTGAGTGAAGTATTCCCAAATATCTGCAATTTATGTAAACTTTTCAAAGTTTTTTTTTTTACGTTTTACCCAGATTTAGATATTATGGCACTACATGTGATTTTTTTTCTTGTTAGGGTCATCAGTTGTTCACCATGTAACCGTTTCGGGGATTTAAAAAAAAAACAGACAGTTATATCAACATATTAAGATTTGATGAAACATCAGCTTTCTTTAAGCTATGATTTTAATATTAAGCTTTTTTTTCAGGACCGTGTCATAATACACGTAGTTAGTTATTTTATATAGGGTATCATCATAATGTATATATATATATGTATATATATATATATATATATATATATATATAGACATATATAGACATATATATATATATATACAGAGAGAGAGACACACATAGACATATATATATATATATAGACATATATATATAGAGAGAGAGACATATATATATATATATATATATATATATATAGACATAAGTGTGTTTGTATTGTAAATCCATTTCTTTACCATATTTCAAAGCTCTACTCAGAGTAAACGTTTTTGTATCCTCGACTTGGAGGTTGAACTTTTCCCGAATAAAAATCCCACCCACCGTTTCAAACTTTTCACTCTTCAGAAAGAAATTATTCTGGATACGCGTCTTATAGCAATGAACATTAAACTAAAGCTGCTGGTCGTTATTAGTGGGTTTGATTGGATCTCTCATTTTGATCGTCTGATACAAAACTATGTTAATAAATAATATGGAGAAAAATGGATTCGGACACACGTCGTATAGAAATGATCAGCGAGCTCCTCTCTAGCCGAAACCCCACAAGAACACGGATGTGACATGAGGTTGCTTCAACGCAGGGAACTTCACGTGGAAATGTGTGACACAGGAACTTTCTCTTTAATTCTTGCAACTATTGCTGCAAGGGTGCAAAAGCCCTTGACTAGGTCAGAGGGCGAACCTTGATCCTACCACACTACAGAGAACAATTATCCAGACTACATTATCGCCAAAATGCAAGTCTGTCCACACGATATCACTGGAAGTTCTCAATGTATAGGCTCCGAAAGAACTGATTCAATTTTGGGTCCGATCCATGCCCTGATAACCCCTCCTCCGATAATGGCGTTGACGGAGGTATGCGCTCTCGGGTGCTTTTTAGTTCATGATAAGCGCCTCAAGAATCTGAAACTTTTTTTTTTGTTCACAATTTATGCTGTATAATTAAAGCTTTCGCTTACGAGTTTGGTGTATACTAGTGGAAATACCAGTGTCTAGCATTCCTTGGTCATTATACGAGTACGAATGACACTTTGATCGGACGAATGGCAGAGTTACCTACGGGATAAGGTCCATATTTGTACATTTGTGTCGAAAAAGTATCTATATATCACTTACTAAAAGCTATAATCTCCACATTGCTTATCAACATCCGGATTCTTATAGAATTATAATAGGACAGGTCTGGATAGTCATTTGATAGAAACCGTCAAGTAACCAATGTTTTGACAGCAAGCCGTATTGAGCGTGATCAATTAGAAAAATATGGAGAAAAGGGGTGATCAATGTATTAGTTACTTCTCTCGCCGTTTGTTCGGCAGTGATCACTAAAAAAATCCAAAATTTAAAAAAAAACAAAAAACAAAAACAAGCGTGAGTACTACCGGACACAAACTAAGCAACCAATTTAGCATGAACTTATATTGCAAAATGGACACCCTAACTTCACCACTAAAAATCTATTTAGGGTGGAGAATTTTCATAAGAAGTTTTTTCTAGACATAATAAGGTATGAATATTTAATTATTCTCTCCTTCGGGCGCAGCTTTTACGTGTGATATATATATATATATATATATATATATATATATATATATATATATATATATACAGACAGCCAGACAGACTATCTTAAAAACTGGAGGAACCAATGGTTACAGTTTTGGTTGACGGTTTCTAATAATACACATTCCTTGGTAAAATAATTTTCATAGAACCGCGATAGGGATTGGCAATCCCAGTAATTTTTGTGGTTTTAACATCTGTCATATACTCTACCATATCAATGGTTGTCAGTTCTTTCCGGACAGTTCAAAACATTAGAGAATGTTATTGGCAATATACAACAATGGTTATTTTTCAACTAGCATTTCTTCTATTTTGATCCTAATTGATTTTCCTAACAACTCATCATCATCAATAAACAGAGCGGATCGTATTCAAATAATAAGCTTTTGGGGGCAATAGGGATATAAGGTCTCGTCTTGATTATATTTTCATTTCCAATCTGCACTGTTTACTTAAGGTCGTAAAATGACGGTTAGAGTAGTTACGATGAAAACCTTAACCCCTAACCCTAACCCTAGGGATGAGGGACTAACGAAATAAAATCAACACATCGATTCCCACTGATTCTGAAATCTTTGGCCTGTTGGAGTAAACAAAAAGAAAAAAAAAACTAAAATATCCATACCTAACATTAATGAATCACCGTAGTTGCAGAACTGATTATCTGAGAAAAATATCTAGAATTATTCAAGAAAAAATATATCTAAAATCATCTTGAAAAGAATACCAGCACAAGGTTTGGGCAGTGTTGGTCCGAAATGACAATAGAGACCCCAAAAAAAACTTTTTCCAATAAGCAAGAAAAATGTTTTGAGGTTGTGTCTCTCAAAGTCCACTGGTACGATTTCATTACAGATAATGAAAACCTCAAAATTGCCAGTATCCCTAGCATCGAGGTCATTTTACAAAAGAAGCAGTTGCGTTGGGCAGGCCATGCTTCAAGAATGGAAGACTACAGACTTCCAGAAATAACAACTTTCAGTGAACTATTCTCCGAGCAAAGGCATAGAGGGTAACCAAGAAAAAGATACAAACACTCCCTAAAACGATCCAGTGGACAGACAGAGGTGGCACAAAAAGATCTTCAAGGCCACCTCTGATGCCGAATCCATGCGGTACAGAGAGGTAATGAGACAGCAAAGCAAATACGATGCCGTCCAGAGTCCCACAAAAGAGCCAATGCTCATACTCTGTCTCAATCATGAAATCCTGCGTTTCCTACTTCTTCCTTCGCCCCCTTCAACTCCTCTGACTTTAGGTCCCACTCAAACGGTGGCCAGAAGATCTATGCCAGACCAGTCATCTACCCACTGCACCCAAATGCTAAACAAAACATTTTCAAACAAATGCCAGTATTGTTCCGTGAGGACTCTCGCAGACTGAGGAAGTATCCCCCCGCCTATAAACACAGTCTTCTTTTTTTTTTAAGGTATTGACCTGGGCACCCAGCCTGCTACATTGTCGGGCCAGGTCAATACTCAGAGGGGTAGTAGACCTCTGAAGTCAGCACACATCTGCTTTGTCGGAGCGTATGGGATCTCTACTTGAAGCTACAAGCAGTCGGAGTAGCTACGTCTAGACAGCCATACTACCTGGGGGTTCTGTGTTTGAAGTTGCCGACAGTCGTATTGTGCCGACTCTCCTTCAAAGGGATAGTAAAACTACATGTCCTATGGCCCAATCACCAGCAGGTCCTACTACCGGAATAGTCCTGCAAAGAGGTGGAGGACTCCTACGGCAAGTACGCTTCTGCCAGAGCACTCCTTTCAAACCTACGACCATGGAATCCGGCTCCAATCCGTGCCACCTCGATGGGCCATAAGGTGCTGAACCTTGGTTTAGAGGTGGGGTTGGCCCTAGGCAAGCTGACCTCACCTTGAAAATTCCCACATACGCCCGACCATCAATGGTCTTATTGATGTGGCAATCTCACCCAATTATCTTCCTCCTGCGAAGCCAAGCCATTTATTCTATTGGCTGGTTGGCTAGACAGGTTATTTGTGGGGCTACGGTAACTCGATACTATGCCCTATGTTGCTATTTTTTCTTATTTCAACTTTTCTCAGCATTAGCATCTTTGAATGAAGCTGCAGAAATCTGACAATTTGTCAGATATGGAACATTACCGAAAAGACAAACAAGATTAACCGTTCGGGAAAAAATTGAAATGTTTTAATTCTCCGACATCAACTGGTGAAATTTTGATCACAGTTGGGTTTCTAATCATCCTGAAAAAGGAAATATTTGATTTTTCTTCAAATTTTAAGGCTTCCGTACTCCAAAATTGTGGACGTCAGCTTTTGATGGGTACTAACGGAAAAAGCCCTCTATCGTTTTTGCTCGTGCTGGTCTTTAAATTAAGGGATTTTTGTGCTTAATCTTGTCTCCAAAGAATGTATAATACTTTCTAAAATCAAAGACCTCGTTGCAACCTTAATCGGTTCAGAATAACTCTGCACAATTTTTGTTTGTTTGTTTCTTTCTTTCTTTGTTTTGTTGCTGGGTTATAAGTGTCTGAAATGTAAATATTATTTATTATTTTCAAACTTTGCTCAAGTGACCAGGACAATGATGATGTGAAATCTACTTATTTTTAATCGGACAACAAGTAATTCTGCACATTTTTAATCTATCCTGACCACAAAAGCAAAATCTGAAGGAAATATACATTTCCTATATTATTACACACAAGTAATTAAAAAGATAATGCTCTGCGGTCAGGAACAAAAATCGCATTGCAAAGTGTTATACGAACATCAGACCGTTTAGCAGGCATCTGTCACATGCGTCACAGTTCGCTGTTTACCGAAGAACTAAATTCATTGTTCGGTTTCATGGAAAGCACTTTTGTCCAGGTACAAAGTAAATTGGCGAACCTTTTGACCAATGGTTTTACAATTCTGACCTGTCAGGGAAAAAGTTTAGAGACGTGGTTTAATGAATACGAGTTGACAATAGGAAGTGTTTTGGTAAACAAGAGACAATGTTCTCTGAGTATATATATATATATATATATATATATATATATATAATATATATATATATATATATATACATATATATATATATATATATATTATGTATTCATGAGATATATATATAATATGTATTTATGAGATGTATATATATGTATTATATGTTCATATATATATTATACATATATGATATATATTTATATAATATGTATATTTATATAATATATATTCATATGATATACATATACATCCATATATATGTGTTATATATATAATATATATATGCATGTGTGTGTATGTGTTGAAAAAGTAGGAGTCCATTTTTGCATTATAGTTATTTTATATAAAAAAAGTTTTTCTATAATGCAAAAATGGACTCCTACTTTGCTTCTTTTTTTTCAAAACTTTCTTATTTAGAAAAAAATCTTTCATTTTTGAGCTCTTACAGGGTGGGTTTCATTTCACATTACATCTCTTCAAGAATTATATACAATAAAATGTGTATATGGGTGGAGAGTACGTTCCACATCCATTGAGTATGTATATATATATATATATATATATATATATATATATATATATATATGTATATAGGGGTTGCTTTATCAGTGGTGATAGTGCTCACTATTTTAAAATAGATGCATATTTATTATTTTGTTGTTTGTAATCAATTTCTCGTGGCCATTACGATCGATGGATAATTTTTTCCCTAAAAGTTGTTTTCATGATAGTGTTCAATATTCCAAAATAGAGCGTAAACTAAAAGATATCTATGATTTTGTTGTTACAGATCAGTTTTTGGTAGCCATTGTGATCAACGTGATGTATGTGTGTGTGAGTTAGTAATTAGAAATATGTTAATGAGATCAAGTGACGATTTCTCACTAACGCCCTTGGGAAAAACATGAATCCACCATCCTAGTTATGGGCAAAATAGCGTAGGGTGAAGTGATGGCATCTATTTTACCATGTGATTTGTGAATCTACAGCAGACACAGCTGCTGCCAAATCCGGCTTAAGGGCACTACTCACTTACAAATTCCCGAATGTACAAACTGGAAAATCTTTCTTTTCACTCGCTTCTCTGTATCTCGTTCCCTAACTTCTTTCTTTCACTAATCTCCTTTCTCGTTTATTCTGTCACTTCATACAGTGGAGCTTTCCAAACTGTGTGTCACTAATAATCTCTGGGTGAGACCCAAAATTAAGTATAATTTTGTGCATCTTCCAAAATGTAAATTTCCCGAGCGAAAATAATAAAACATCCAGTGAGGATTAAATTCAGTATAATGAAGTTGTCTTAGAACAGACCTTCTCAAACTGTGAGTCGCCAATAATCTGTGTGTGTTCTAAAATTAAGTATAATTTTGTATATCTTTCGAAATATTCCTTTCTATCCATGATCAATTATACTTTTGGGATGTCATTATATATTTTGCTTGGCTGATAGAACTGGAGTAATACGTTGCAAAAAAAATTATTTCTAAAGAGTTTCACCATTGCATTAAGTTTGGAATGCTCTGATGTACAATAGACAGACAGAGTGCCGAAACTTGGGGAGATAAATATCAGGTCAAACATAGCAAAATTCGGTTGGCTACAGAATGTAATATTGAGACAGGTTGTGAAGGGTAGTTTCGAATTGGCTTTATGGAGCTTACCAGAAATAGCTTACAAGGCTAGTACAGTAAGACCTCACCATCCGCGGTTTCACTTATCTACGGTTGCCAAATTTAACCGTTTTCAATCTGGATCTAGGTTTTTGGTTCTACTTAGATGTCAGAATTTGCTATTTGAAGGAATTCTTTATAATAAGATAGGTTCTATTCAATTTATAGCGTTAAATTATTTCTGATAAAAGCAGAAATATTTTAATAATGTAAATGTTGACGATTAAAGTTACATTTCATTTAATAATGATAAATATTTCCAAGATTTTAGATCTATACATGAAGAATGAAGACGTTTCTTTACTCTTTTTTAGATCTAAACCAGAAAATAAATTTGATAACACCGATGGTGTCTATGATTCGTTATTATCCGTTGGCTTTGCCATCCGGAGGGGATCTTGGAACTTATCTACCGCGGATAACGAGATCCAACTGTATTTCTTAATAGTCTCTTCATCTGACACACGACAACAGTGAGGGGGAGGGGTGTTAAGTGAGAATTGAACTTGTGAACTGTGGAATGCGAGATTAATCTGATAACCATTAATCTATGACATGTGCTCCGAAAAAAAAGTGTGACGTTTATTTTGATGTAGCTTCACTTGTAAGAATCAAACTCACAATCGGTTGCCTTTGAGACCAGCGTGCCAACCTATGCACTTTGACTGGAGTTTGTACTTTGTACCCAAAATAAGGCAAAAGGTTTAGAATGTGATAGATAGATAGATAAATAAGAACATATAAGTGTTGCCAATTTCAATATTTCTTTTATTTAAATTTTTGAATTACTGAGTTCAGCGTTACAATTTTTTGTTACTTTGGAGCCCAACATTTCCAATTTAGGTTTTATTTTTGTTCGAATTAGGAAGTCTTCTGTTGGCATGTTTGCAGTTTTTTCTTATTTTTTTTTTTGAATTCGGAATTTAGGTGTTGGGGGGTCGAATTCGGGTGTTGGCAATTGGGGGGTTGTTTTTTTTTAATCTGGGAGTTCAGGTTAGCAATTTAGAATTTTTTTTTAATTTTTTGAAATTGAGAGATGCCTTTAAAAATTTTGGGAAAAGACAGTAAAAATGGGAACTGGCTGGGATAGATAGATAAAACTATATGAATGAATATAAACATAAAAGGAAAGACAAAATTCGCATCGACAATCTTATTTTGGCTAACATGGAATCCTATGTACCAAAACATTTTTCACGCCGACGCCAATTCCAAGACACTCTGCTGTTTCGACTCCTATCCATCATTAATCTTTAATCTCCACCCCGGACCGGCCCAAGGTGTTGGCAACTCGGACAGTTACCAAGTCCATTATAATAATTTTTTTATAGCTATATAAATTTATTTACTCTCTTTTCGCTCTAAAACATAAATAAATGAATAAATAAAATAAAATAAATAAATAAATAAATAAATAAGACAGGCGCCGAAGTTCAGCTCGCCCGGGAAACCAGAAAGCCCACGGTCGGCCCTGCCTTTATCCCTATCAATCAAAAGACGAATCTCAGCCTCCCAACATTCCTCCTTTTTTTTTTTTTCAACATTTCCATGGTAGGAGGTCGTGAAGCGAAAGTTCCATCGTTGGTGGGCGTTTCTCGTTATCCTCGTCTTTCTCGTTTTTCCCCAAATATTTTTTTTCGTCTGATTCTATCGCCATACGATCCTGTCAGAATTCTGGTATCCGCCTGAAGATCCAAACTGACCGATATTCCTCGTTGAGTCCTTTAAGTCGCTGGTCTTGTCAAAAAGATTTTCGCTTCGCTCACTCTCTGACATCTCTTTTTACGTCAATGTCACGCAGGGAATCTTAACGACTCATCTCGTAGAAACGTTACTGTTGGAACTGAACACGTCCGAGTTGATTCGAGTACAAGTCCGTAATTATTCCTAGTCCCTGTAAAATACGTGAAGCAAAGGGAATGTGATCTTTGAAAGCTTTTATACAGAGTTGATCAAATGATTTAAGATTAGGGCTGAAGGCGTGCGAACGGGGCATTTGTCATCCCCAGGATTCGACCTACTCGCATGGGTGATGGGGTTATCGAGACTGGGGATCAGTGAATGACAGCTTAGGCACTCTAGATATATACCCAGTTTCGAATATATCCTTTAGTACCCCATGGAATACATCCTTTTGCTCCTTCCTAGAAAAGTGGCAGCGGACACGCCCATGGGTAGGTTTGCGTCCATTTGGTGGGAATGCCACGACTTATTTCGTAGAAATGCTGATTTGGAAACTGAACCCGTAATGACTCTGCCCTTGTAAAATACGGGCAGCAACGAGAATCAAAGGATGTAGTTTTGAAAAGTTTGAGGTTTGTCGTGATCAATTAAATTCAGGGCTTAGGAGATCATTGATTATTGGTAATAGATTATATCTTTGTTTTTCCAGAATGTAGGAAATAGTTAGATTTTCTCTCTCTCTCTCTCTCTCTCTCTCTCTCTCTCTCTCTCTCTCTCTCTCTCTCTCTCTCTCTCTCTCTCTCATTCGCACACAAACACAGGCTGATTAGAAGAAGTGTAACGATTTCAATGGTTTATTCTGGGAAAATGACAAATCATATAACACTGAACAGAAAATTCCATGAAAGTACATAAGTCATTTCCGGACAGTAATTATGAAATGAATACAATTTGATGATTTTTAACTTTTAATCAGTCGTAAATGCTATTTGACCAAGAACTACAATAAAAAAAAAAGGGTGTGTAAGTTGGATAATTAAGAAATAACATGCATTAGAAGTAGTTACCCTTTTTTAAAAATCACCCTGTACATACATACATACATACATACATTGTGTGTGATCTTTTCCTAGTAGCACATTGCTGTGGAAACTTTATACAGCAACAAAGTTACTTAAAAAAAGACTTTGGGAAAAAAGAGAGAAATAAACTAAAGAACCGGATAAATCCTAGACTAGAAACTTCGTTAATTCGTTGAAACATACATAATTGAAGCATCAACTTGAGAAGTTCACATTAGCCCAACGACATTTATTCCACTAATCATGAGTCATCCTTCGGATCTCTTGGCCTGAGACACCGTTATATTCCATTACTAATCGGTCTATCCCATACAATTCCTGCGACTCACCTTCCTACTTTCAGTATCAGGATTCATGGTCAATGAAAAAAAAACTTCATTTAGATTTAGTAAGCTTAGTTCATTTGGCCTGACGTATGGATAAATGTAGTATGTTATAGGGATAGTGAGACTGTTTTGCGTTAGTCTTCCCAGTGAGAATACCTGCCTGTCTAGAAAATCAGTATTCAAAATACTGTTTTTTGTTGTTTTTTTTTCAAATATCCTCCTGGACACGAACATCGTCCAGTGGGAAATGCGTCACGATACAGGCCACGCATTATCTTTGTGCGGTCATACTTTTATGTAAGCTTGCACGCCATGACACCAGCGCCAAGGAGCAATTTAATGTATTGTTAAAATAGAGTTATTTTAACAATCTTTGCTAGAATTTTTTCCAAGCAGCAGTATGCTAAAAAATTGTCTGTGCAAGCAACATTCGAAATGAAGCCAACCTGAAAAGGGGAAATATTTCTGTTTATTGTTAATTGTCATGAATACTCTTAACATTCATCTTGATTTATTAGTTTTTTTATCATAACTTTTTACTCAAATCTTAATGAAAATGTAGTATTGAATATTAACTTAAAAAACAATCAATAAATCGAGATGGAGATCTAAAGTGATCATAGCAATTAAAAATGATCATTAAAAATATTTCACCGAATAAAAGTAAATAAAACTCGCCATTACGGTCAATGATTGGACAACCATAGCGTCAGAATTTGAAGTCATGTGAAAAAGATTCCATCGGAGAATGAAGGTGGTCAGAGTTAATTCTATTCATGATATCGCTTGCTATTTCTTTTAGAAGATTGATAAAATTTGAATGTTTGCACACAGCCAGGTAGCACATATTTTACGTACTGATACCGGTGCGCATCTCAGTGGTTAGGGACCAGTGGTCTGGAGGCCCTAATCTGACACCAAATGTTTGGATACTATTTTATTTCAAACCTGGATGTATCCATGTAGGCGACAATTTAGCCCACTCGATTATGCAGCAATTTACATTTCCTTGACTGCAACTATGAAACACGGCGGGCCGCTGGAATGGGACAATGGGGCATTAGTACCACCTCACCCCCGAATTGGGCCTTTTCACGGAGGTCGAAGGGGTTTGAAAGTTGGAGTCTTTGGTCAAAAAGGATAATTGTTTTTAGTTAACCCCGACTTGATGTTCCCGCATAAAAAGACAATCATCATTCACTGGTGCTTGCTCCATTGTGGGGCACAGAGACCAGGTCAATGGTCAATTGTACCATCTTATATCTGGATGATGGTCGTATTTGCTTACACTACAAAGAGGAGTGTGTGCAGTACCTTCTCTGTTAGTGGAACACCTGTCGAGCAACATGGTTACCACTGAAATATACTCTGAATATATCACCCCCTTCCTCAAAATTTTACCTTTGCTGTCCCTCGACGTGGACACCCGTGTTATGAAATATGTTTTCATCGGAATCGCATAAACTCTCCCACAACAGAAACTCCTACAGACACCGGCACTCATTTTTTTTTTTACTTGCAATTGTTCAAGAAATATTTTTATGTCCATGGATCATGTATTATGAGAATTTTTACATTCTGAACATGGTCATAAAAACAATAAACTTGTCATGTATAAAACCAAAACCCATTTACGAGCGAGACGTGATAAATTCTTTTATTACTTGCGCAAAAGTTGAAATGTACGGTTTTGTAAATCATTACTAATTTTCAGGTAATTGTTTGGAATAGGTTTCGGCAGACACAATTATTTAAGCTGCTGCTAACTAATAATGAAACAAGAAAAAAAAGCAGAAACCTGACCATTCAAAACTATCTCCTTAAATTCAACTACAAGGGATACGTGATTGGGTTAAGGTTAGTGTTCGTGTTTAGTATTAGTGTTAGCGTTGTAATAAACAACATTTGAAACACTAAAATGAATATACAGTTGAAACTGATATGAAAAAAAAATAGATAAGTTTTATTTGTCATTTGTAACAGTATTCCCTCCACACGAACTGATGTAAATAAGAAATAAACAGTTTCCAAATTTTTTGAATAATTTACACTTTACCACATACTTTCAACTTTTTGTGTTTACGTCTTCGTTTCATCATGTACAGCGTCTACACTTATTATCTAACTGACTAAACATTTGGCGAACCTATTCCGAACAATAATTAATTTTCAACCAGTATTTCCTTTTATCTTGAATATTTGACTGCTCTTTATCTCCAACTATGCAGACTGTCAATCTAGGACAGTGAGTAAATAGCATTGAAAGGGAATAAGCCCAAGGCTAGACTCGAACTCGTGACATATTACTTCAGGAAGCTGCCTATGTACGACACTGCTCTAACCAACTGAATTACTAGAACTCTTACGGTTGGCAGATCAAATTTAACCCTTGGGTTTAACAATTTTACTTTAGAAAATAACGAGGAGAATTTAATTGAGACATTCAAGATGATTAATAGAATTTCAGAACTTTTTCTAATATCTCTCCTCGAAATGGGAAACTGATGGCAAGCAAGATTTCATAAACTAAATCCACTAAATAATTGGATTTTTTTAATTGAGTAACATATTTGGGGAATGTTGTGTAGTCACGTTTAAAACAGCACTAGTGTAGAGAGTTTTAAAACATTCTAAAGAATCTGATCTCTATATTGTATTAAATTGTAAATATTGCTTACATTTATGTACGTTTAATAGTGATTTTATGATTTCTTTTTTCTTTTCTTTTGCTTTTTGAAGTTGACGCGTAAGTATAGTTTATAATTGGAGATGCCTAAATACTGACTCAAAACACTGCATGCACTGTTGAATGGCATTGTTTGTATAGAAGAGTAAATGAAAAAAAAAAAAGATTTTAAAAAAGCTTTGCTCATTTTTTTGCTCAGGACCGTTATTCAAAACTATCGGTTGAATGAAGTAATGAGCTCTCCCAATTGTTCGCTATATAGCGAAAATATCAATAAAAATAATGAGATTCGACTTTTATCTCACAAAGAACGAAAGACTTAACAAAATTGTTGCAATAGTGACACTCTTGAAGAATTTGCTCAGGGAGGAGCGACTGGTCCCCCACCCTTTCTACAAACACAACTGGTTCACTGAACTTCATGGTTTCAAACCGATGTAATTTTTTAAAATTCAATTTAGTATCATTTCTAAAAAAATCAGGTGAAAGCGATAAACTTTTTTAAAAATAATTTTACCCACTAAATGTAATAAATAGTACATATTAGTATAAATATTTTTCTTGGATAACCTAGACGTATTCAGATTATCTGGAAGAGAAAATCAATTAACAGGGTATTTGGTGGATTTATCAGCAGAAATATATACATAAGAATTTAGAAAAAAAATAGAATGTACCTGATGAACCTTTCTCCATACTGATCAGCATGTTATTTTTTTTTTTGTAATTTTTATTCATATTCTTATCACGTGAATTATTGTGTATTTTGATGTAGCATTTTTGATCTATTTTGTACATTGAGATGATCATAGAGGCACTTTCATTTAATGAATAAATGTTAATAAATTTAAACAAACAGGAATAGATTCTGGCTACTACAAAAAAAAAAAAAAATGGACGAAAGATGAAATTTCCAAACGGAAAAAAGTAGCCATTTGTTTTTCTTTACAATAGCAAAATTAGATTGACAGATTTTTCCGACGGAAATGGATGATAAAAACATGCGTCTATTCTATTTTTGCTGGAACGTTCTCTTGGCATTCTGGTTGGTCTTCTTAGCTCTACAATGATGAGTTTGTTTTTTTGTTTGTTCAAATTAGATAATCTATTCAAGAGAAACGACATCCGAAGACAATATCTAAGGTCAGATATTGTTCGTAACTCGTTTCTCTCCCATGTTTAGTATTTTTATGTTGAATTTTCTTTTCACTCTCTGGGAATACTTCCCACAATTTATTTCGTGTTTTCAATTAGACAAGGTGGAAACTATTTATATGTTCATGACTGAGTTTGTCTCGTCGGATTCACATTGAGAAAACACCGACAACCACAACCGGAAACAGTTTGAAGGTCACTCTTTTCTTGTCGTCAACACTAAAGAGAGCGTAGGAGTAACAACTGGACTTTGGGGGGCTTTGTGCACTGGTTGATCGTTGATAAAGATTTTTTTATTGTTAAACGGTAAATGTTCTGTCAATCGGTAGCCATTGGTAACCAATTTTAGCGAAATTCGAACCAATCACAAGACGATCAACAATTCCATTTTAATTTATGCCGTGAACTAGTCGTTTCTTTGATGATAATTTTAGAGTAAATCACGAGAATAAGATACTTTGTATCTTCAATTTGATAATCTTCAACTATCCCGTTTTCTTTAGAATTCTGAAAGAACTAGTGGCAAGCGTCTCCGCCCTTCTGTATTCGCACATGACTGTGAATCGATTAACGCAGTTACACCCTCTTGAAAACTTCTCTGGTTAATTTAGACCGCACGTAGTCTTAGCTAGATAAGTGAATAATGAACCCAAATCTTTTTTTTTTCCTTTCCTCAGCCTCAAGATATCTAACCCAACTAAAACACTACCCTGGCTGTAGGGGAGGCTCTTCAGAGACAATGCTTCTTGATTCTGGTTTCGAAAACCCATCATCGAAGACTGGGAAGTGAGGGTTCAATACAAACCACCTGTCCATTTATATATATATCATGATATTTCACGTAAATCATGGGAATGCAATGTATGTAGAGGAAAAATGAGTTCTTTAGGGGAAAGAGCCTCTGCAGTATGAAAGGGTTACGAATGAAGCTATAGTTGAGAGTAAAGTAGACAAATGAAGACTAACATCCCCTCACCGACCCCCCTGTGGCCTTGAGCCAAATACTTTGTAAAAGTATAAATAAAACTAACACCCTGCGTTTTCTAACGTCTATAAATTCAACAAAGGTGTCAGTTTTAAAGACCAACAATAAGAGCGATCTTGCGTTTCAGTCATGAGCGGGAATAGATTACTAAAGTATCAATTTCAAGAAATTCATTTTATTGTATTTACTGCAATTTATCTGTCGTAGTGTTATCTATACCTTTTGCATATAATTTACCTTCTTATGAATTGACTTATTTTACAAGTACATTTAGAAGTTCCCGACTCGTGTATGAAAAAGAAAATCTGTATAGAATTAACATTCCCTAGTTCCTTCTGTCCGAGAACTTTCAATTAAAAATCGGTCTCTTACCAAGACACACTCATACTTTTTGGATATAACCAGGACTCGTCACAAGTTCCAGGCAAATAGCTTCTTTCTAAGAACATCTGCTACGTAGAATTAACTTCTTTATGAATATTTTCCCGGCGTGTACACTAGATCTTTCTTTTAAAACAAAGGAGAACAAGTGTCCTTACCCAATGATTTTCTTTTGGAAGTCTCTTATTGTTCTTCATTTCAGAACTTCTAACTTCAAGTCATTTTGACTCTCTTATTGCTTTTTAATCTTCATTTCGAACATATGCTAGTATTTCCTATTTCTACAATTTTAAAATAAACACGGTAAACATGTATATACTGGTCTCGATCCGTGTCAAAAATGACTCCTTTTCGCTAACCCTTTGATGAGCCAAGTGTACGAAAGGGCCTCGCCCAGAGAAATAAAACTAAAAAAAAACTACCGAAGAGATTTTTCAGACTCCCTGACACATTTGCTCCTATGCTACACGACGTATGGAGCCCTGGTTTTTGTTTCCATTTCTCAATCCACGGAGATCCAATTGTTTGCAGGAAGCATGAGTTTTTACTGGATTGGAGTGCTAGTCAAATATGGATTACCTTACAGGACTAAAAGGCTCGAACTTCCCTGCTACTTATCTGTAGAGAGGTTGGATTTATCCCTTTCCTTAGATCATTATTGCAAAATTATTGCTGTTTCAGCTGGAATTTGCACTTAAGCGTTAGGCCACCTGCACTTCCTCGAGAAAATTTCCTGCTTCTCTAAAATTAAAATCAATAATTGATATTCATTCATTGAATTCGTTGTTCCATAAATTCGTCGAGCTGGTATCCTCATTTCTGTTGTTTTTATCAACGTTTCGGCGGAATCGTTGTACTTCCCTTTTCAGGTGTATGTTGCATCAGGTGCAGCCTAGTAGTTTTTCATTAGCTCAAATGGAACACTTCCGAAATCCGGACGAAACACGCTTGATGACAGTCGAAGATCTTGTTGGCCAAAATGTTGAGCTAAAAGACAAGAAAGAACTTGAATCTAGCACTGCTTTTTCTTCTCTCTCACCTTGTGAGGCGTCGTGGCGTAGTCTTTAGTAATCACTGGAGTACTAGAATCATAAAAAAAACTTTAAATCATCAATTTTGAAATTAGACAAATTACTAGAGAAATGCAGTCATCGGGATCACCGAAAAAATCATTCTGTTTATTAAGTAAAAATGAAATACATTTTTTACCATCGACGAAAAATTTACTTATCAGCATTTTTTCTCTATTTCTAGATACCTTAAGCAAGGCCTATCGCTTACTTTTCCCATCAAAGGGTTAGTAAAAGGGGAGTAATTTTTGACAGAACATTACCAGTTAATACACGTTAACTTGATGAGTTGATGTTAAAATTGTAGCGGTTGGAAACGTTAAATCATGACATGCCTAAAATGCAGACTTTTTTGTTTAGCAATAAGCCTGTAAGAGTTGGAAACGCTAAATTGAAGAACAGTAAGAGACTTAAGAAAGAAAAAAACATTGGGTAAGGCACTTGTTCTCCCTCGTTTTAAAAAGATCTATGTACTCGCCGGGAAAACACTCATAAAGAAGTTTATTCCACGTAACAGATATTCTTAGAAAGAAGCTGTTTGCTTGGAACTTGTGGCGAGTCCTTGTTATATCCAAAAAGTATCAATGCGTCTTGGTAGAAGACCGATTTTTAATTGAAAGTTCTCGGACAGGAGGGACTAGGGGATGTTGGTTCTATACAGATTTTCTTTTTCATACACCAGTAAGGAACTTCTCTATGTACTTGTAAAATAAGTTAATTCATAATAAAATGGATTATATGCAAAAGATATGAATATCACTAAAATAGATAAATTACAATAAATACAATAAAATGAATTACTTATAAATCGATTCTGTATGTTTTATTCCACTACCTTATCAACTTCATAATTCCATCCTCTTGGTACTTTTTTCTTAACTCTCTCAGCCCAGATTTCTTTTTGACGTCTTTTTTCACCAAGAGAAATATGTAAAATAAATGATGATCAGAAGCTGCAATATCCACTGAATACGATGACTGAGCATGTTTTTATCTAATCTTGGATTATTTTTGCCTTTTCACCAAAGAAACATGCTGTAACATCATACCAATAATACATGGAACCTTTTCTGACATTTTCCATATTTTTAGTTAATTACTGCCTCCAATAGGTATGATTAGAAGCAATATTTTTTCGAATCATTCATTTGTTTTTCCAGAAGGAACCCATAGTAGGAGATTCCCTTCCAATCCCACCATACACATAGCATCATCTTTTTTTTTTTAATGAATACCAGCCTTTGGTACGGTTAAAGGTGGTTCATTTCATTAACCCTATGATATATTGCGTTCAACGTTGTTTTAAAAGATCGATTTTTCATGACCCATCATAGTTTGAAAAAACAGGGAAGTATTGTAACATTTCAAAGTGACCAATCGAACTCGGTCAAGTACTTTTTTTATAAGATATTTAAGCTGATAAAAATGATTTTCATCGCTTGATTTCATAATTTCTAATGTTGGTCATCTCCATGTCATACATTGTTGATAATCCCCAAGTAATGTATTGATTTGATCGCTATCAACCTCAGCTGATCTAGGGGACCGTGAAGCATCATTCAGCGAGAATTCAGCAAAAAATCTCGAAAATCACTATTGAAATTTTTGATTATTCATAATACCTTCTTCATAAACTGTGCAACTCTTATTGTGTTTGCCACATTTTACTGCTCTTAGAATGAAATGAAAAATGCGTATTGATCCCAAAAATGTTTTTTTTTTTTACCATCTTCAAAGTTAGAATCAATACATAAAAAATTCACAAAATTTTGATAACTGATAGATATGAGTAGATGGATAGATAGATAGATTATGGAGAGAGAGGAAAGGGCGGATAGATAGATATGAACTTACTGAAATTGATAGATAGATAGATAGATAGATAGATAGATAGATAGATAGATAGATAGATAGAGAGATTATGAAAAGAGAGGAAAGGGTAGTTAGATAAATATGAACAAACCGAGATAGATTGGTAGATAGATAGATAGATAATGAAAAGAGAGGAAAGGGTAGATAGATAAATATGAACAAACCGAGATAGATAGGTAGGTAGATAGATAGATAGATAGATAGATACATACATACATACATACATACATACATACATACATACATGGATAGATAATGAAAAAAGAGGAAAGGGTAGATTGATAAATATGAACAAACCGAGATAGATAGATATAGATTATGAAAAGTAGAGAAAGGGTAGATAGAGAAATATGAACAAACTGAGAGAGATAGATAGATAGATGGATAATGAAAAGAGAGGAGGGGAGCTGTAGAGATAATAAAGACATGTTGACAGAAAAGCAGGGTAAGTATGGGGAGAGAACAACCCAGAAGCACGAACACGTGCGTTTGGGAAACCTTTTACAAATTTAGTTTGCACTCATTTCAATATTGTTGCGACAAAGACTCAATCAATTCGACACTAACCGAAACAGAATAGATAGTTAGGCTATTCATGTGACTTTCTTTTGATCTGGAAAAGAAACTTCCTGGTTTCCCCAGAGAAAGGAATGAGGAAAAGACGGACAAGGCCAGTCAACTGAAAAAAAAGATCTTCTACATAACCTCATCAAGTGAGCTTAATGTGTTATTACAACTCCATGCCACACAGATGTCACGGTTAAAAAACACCTGTGCGCAATTCTCAACGGGAGCCACATGCTCCCCTCCCCCTGGGGGGGGGGCATGTCATATTCTTGGGAGGCCACATGAAACAATTGGATGAATAAATGCAATAGTAAATATATATATTTTTCTCCTAATCTCTATCTAAGAGTGGGGCCACAGAGGTACTTTAGAAGTCAAAAGAGGTCATGAATGAAAAAAAGGTTGGGAACCACTGGCATACGAAGTGCCCTTACACTGGCTACAGATTCAGCCGTCCTGGGTTAGGTTCCACACCTCAGATTACTTCTTACTCAGCCCAGTTATCTCAACTCATATATCTCACATGAAATAGACTAAGAGCCGATACGCACTCAAAGATGCGTCACACACTTCACCCCGCGCCTTTTCCCATAAATGTTGATAAAATGAGAATTCGAAAGTGAAGAGAAAATTCAAGAGAAAAAACAGTTGTCACATCTCGAATATTTGTATTATTACGTCGGCATGTTCTGATGCATTTTCATGGTTGCCACCACCTTTCCAAAAGAACTTGCCGTGGCGCAGAGAAAACTGTGTACTATTTACTTGTTTGAGAATTAAGGAATGAAATGGAGATATTGCTCTGTCGTGTGTTGTTCAGTAAGAGTTGGAGGGGAAGTGTCTGTATCTTTGTAGGTGAAATAAGAAGGGTTTGTGAAAGGAGGGGTCAGGGATTGTTTGTATCTATGTTTGTGAGTATCAGGTTTATCTGAGATAAGAAGGGCTAGTAAGAGGATGGGCTAGGAAGAGAATGGTCAATTTTCGAGATATAACACCTGCTTTCCTCTTTAAATTTCCTGTCCGCCTTCAAATTGTCATTTTACTAACACACACACACACACACACACACACACACATATATATATATATATATATATATATATATATATATATATATATATATATATATATATATATATATATATATATATAGTCTAGGAAGCTTTACAGCTTTAAACACTAAACACAGCCAAGATCTTTTTTGTGTCACTTCAGTCATTCATTTTCTGTTATCCGTTAATGTGATTTATGTAATTTTCTTCTGATTTTTGATGTTTTACACATACTTTGATATTATGGTACAATGCATAGTTATCCTCCCGTGGGAATATATATATATATATATATATATATATATATATATATATATATATATATATATATATATATATATATATATATATATATATGCGCGTATGTGTACTTTGATATTACGGTGTCATGTGTAAATTTCCTCCAGTTGGGATCATATACATATGCGTATATATGAGGTCAAAGATTAAGTTGCAATACCCACGCACGTTGTCTGGTGGACAAACTAGAGCCTTTTTTTTTTATTAATGGTCACTGAAAAAAAAAAAGATACTTCAGTAGCTTATTTTATAATTTCGACAAGAACTGTACCTATAGGTGTGAGTGGCGTAATGGTTAACGTCTTGAGCCTTAGATATCTAGCTGAGACTGCTTACGTTCAATTCACACTAATGCCCTGGGGAAAGATAAAAATCATCTCACCCAACCGATTCATGTATATGTAAAATAGCAGAGCAGTTACCCAACGTTTCTCAATAGGTAGCTTGGATCGAATATTATTCGATGACCGCTTCAGATTAAAATTCACCTAATAAGTACGTGTCGTGCTACCATCGTTGCTTGGGGGTGAGGCTATGTGCCAACTCAGATGTTTTCTAAGCCCTTTTATCTCTTTCTCATCACTCTAGTCCCTATAAAATCCCTATTCAGTTACCTGTTTGCCTGGAAACTTTTTTTTCATTGTGGGTCCCTGGCCGCCCTCAAAGTCCTTATGGCATGCATGACTGGTCAGTTCACCGACACCTGCCCAAACAGTTGTTTTCCTATCGTATGAACCTAGGAGGATCCGTGGTCGAGAGTTAGTATCTGATATATACATATCTCTGTACATCTGGCGTTTTAATCAGTCAGGTGCATTATTTTGCTATGTTTGCCAGAAGATGGAGCTGCACCAGAATCATTTTTTGATTAACATGTTAATATATCATTATAAGAGTTGAGACCAAGTTGACCAACATCAGTTTCTGCTATGTGCAAACAAGGAGAGCTGTACAGAGTGAAAGAAGAAAAATAACGTTTTCCCCAGACATAAGGGGTAAATGTTGAAATCTTCAGCCCTCTGGCTCCATTTGTGCAGCCTGTACGCCCTACGCAAAAATCATGGATAGCTATTCTCTCTTGTAAACTGATCAAATCCAAGTCGACTTTTTTTTTCGTCTGTGAAAATTTCAAATCAAAATTCAGGCAATAACTACGTGTCAGGCTTATCGATCCAAGTTCTTATGTACAAAAATAATCATATGTGACTTTAATGTATTTTATATTCGTTTTAAATAATAAAAGTGTTTGGGAGTGAGACCGACGAATTCCGAAAAAAAGGAACCATTTGATAACATTATCCGTGATTATAAAAAAAAAAAGGCTTCCTCTGAGAGACCAGAAATTTCATTATTTTATATCTTAGACATGGAGCTCCAAATAAACAGTATGTCGAATGTAAACTAATGTTTAATCTACTTTGTTCATTTAATTATTTATGTACACCTTGATCATCATCTGATATTGGTATGCTGTACCTTTTGGGAAAGCTCTACGTCTAAGCTACAACATATTAAGATATAAAATTAAAAGCTCACTAGGTCTGTTTTTAAGGGTTTTGAAGCACAAAAAAACGAATTGGCCAAATTCATTGAATAGAAGTTGGCAATTAACAGTTATCTTTGCTTCCGCTAATTTTTTAGCGATTTATCAGTTCCGTGCTTTCGTTAGCTGTGCGCACCACATGTATGTATGTATATATGTACGTATGTATGTATGTGTGTCTGCTTGTCTGTGTGTCTGTGTGTTCGCACGCTCTGTCCAGCAGCAAAAAGTTGTACACAGCTAGAAAAGTAGCAAGGGATTAGGGATGTGCTGCGCTTTGATTGGTTATTTACGGTAATCAATCACAAATAAAATAGACTAATCAATCATCGATATACAGAGAGTATTAGCGGAAGAGCTTGTTAGCGGCGACAGAGAGTCAGGCAATTGAAGAGAAGCAGTGTTTACGCAAGATGAAAGGATGTGGCTATCATTCTCCCCAATTTGTATTTGTAAACATGATTTTGATCAAAGACCCTTTGAATAATCTATTTCCTCTCCTGCTTCAGTAACGCTACATTGGTTCTGTGTTAAAATATACATAAATACATATCTGTAAATAAGTACTTTAGTTCAGTCTTCGATATCAAAGATTCCTTTTTTGTTCCTTCCACAAACACGTACTCGCGTAGTATGTTTTCTATTTTGTCGGGTATTCCTGGCTGTGACCACGTCGGATACAAACAATAATTATGTCTGGATATTGTGAAGCAGAAGGATTCCATGAAAATATACGCAAGTGCGCTACCGATTTTCTGGCATTCTAGGCTCAAGAGCTTTGCCAGATAATCAATGATGTCGGACCAACCGAGATGGCGTGAAAATAGTTATACCTCACCATTGACCAACTAATAACGCACATTTCATGTCTTTGAAGCTTTTTGACTGACAGAGACTTTATCTACACAAATATCAGATATTAATTGAATGGTTCAATACAATTCATTAATAATTTAAAAAAAACTAAACAGATAAAGGCATACGAATTGAACAAATATATAATGTACGCCTTATGAGCCAACGGTATACGTCTCACAAGGTTTCTGTACCGAAACATGGGGCGATGGAGTTTTCTCAACATTACTACCGAACTACACATGAAGTATGGCTGGGTGGTAGGATAACAGACTAAAGTTTGCCTGGTCTTAAGTCCACTTTCCGAAACTGATTAGTTTCGAGTTCATGTTTTGAAATTTGCAAAAGCAAAAAAGTAAAAGCAAAGGGTCCTTCTCCAAGCGTTCAGTTAGATACTTTAAACCCCGAAGCCAATGTCCAAGTTCTATGGACATCCACAGGTTACGGTACTTCCGTCTACACCACTTTAACAAATAGAAGTTTTGTCTAATTTACTTTGGTCTAAAATCACTTTAGTCTACAGACACTGTAGTGAACTAGCACCATAGTCTACATGCACTTTAGTCTGGAATTCGGACAAATAAATTTCTTCCCTTATTTCGCAAAATCGCTACAAATCCTCAATAAAAATCCCTGTCGACAAATTAGAGGCCTGCAAATCCCCTGCTAAATGCTTTTAGACTAATGTGCATATAAGAGTGATTTTTAGATCAAAGTGATTCAGACGAAACTGATATTTGCTAATGTGATGTAGACAAAAATGATGTACCTCGGTAATCTTCATGTACGCGTTCATCTGTACTTTTATCCTCTTTTGTTTACTGGTACTATTTACCCTTGACCCCACCTTCTCAATCCCTTGAGCAATTAAAGCGATTTTCTAAATATTTCTTCAGCATTTCCAGTCGTTTAGTCGGTTCGTAATATTCATGAATTTTGTGCACGCAATTCTGACCTATAATCGATGCGAGAACCAGCCTGGCTGGAATGTGTACAAAAGCGATTGTATCTATGACGTTATTATACATGAAATGTTGTTTCTCTACATCATGGAGAATAATGCTAAAAATGAAAGATTCGCTGGTGTAATTGTCTCTTTTGTTGATTCGATGTTGAAGATTTATTCTGTATTATTGTAAATTTTTGAGTCCTTGACTGCAATGGTGATTATCCAAGAAGTTTGATTAACTTTCAAGTAAGAATTCAAATTAGGATTAAATGTTGTTCAAACTACTGATAACGCCAGCAATGCATTTGGAGTGAACACAACCACAGTGCGAACTGCTCAGCGTTATTTCAATAGGTTTTGGTCTGAAAATATGGAGACGAATGATAAACCTGTAGGGAGGTCCAAACCTGATGATGAAGAATTATCAATAGCAGTGGTCAACGATCAACGATCAACGAACAACGGTTCGAGAACTCTCTGGAGTCTATCACAGTAGTATCATATCATCTCAAAGCAATTGAAAAGACTAAAAAATTGGAAACATTGGTCCCACATGAACTGAATGAAACTGTCTATGACAGTTCCAGACCCCACACTTCTCAACTAGAATTGGAGTATGGAGTCTTGCAACATCCTCAAAATTTACTTGATACTTCTACAGATTATCACCTCTTCAAGCGATTCGAATCTCATATCTTGAATCTAACATAAAATAATATGCAAACCATGTGATTTTACTGAACAAGGACAATGTTCGTTCCAAAGATGCACTCCTCAAGTTTTCAATGGGCCGGACTTCATGGTATGTTTAGCAGCCTGCTATAATTGTCACGTGAAATAATTTTCCGTCTGTCGTACGGAACTACGGCTTCGAAGTATTTCGGTTACCTCTCTTCAGTGCTGCCTAGGGCATTTCATACTTGAATTTACATCTTTTGCCAATTTAGATAATATACGTATAAATTTACGTCGATAATTTTAGATAATCTATCATCTTTTATTCATTTTGTTGGATTTCCCGGGAACAGCTGACCCAAACAACTTCAAACTCGACAAAACCATCTCATGCCCCAATATATATATATATATATATATATATGATAATTGATAATTGTGTCATCCACAGACAGCTGTTTCGTTGTATTACAACTCTTCACTGTGGCTATAGACTATCCAATACCCTATCCAGTACCGCAAGGGTCGGATCGAAACCTTTGCTTCAAACCCAGAGGCTGGCATCATATATATATATATATATATATATATGTGTGTGTGTGTGTGTGTATCAGGTGAATGTCAACTTCGTGCTGACAGAGATTTCTTCTATTGTCGTTAGATTTATCAGAATTTTATAGAAGTGGCATATTATCGTGGGATCGTTGAAAAAAGATAATTGCTTCAAATGAATCATATTTTGATAAAATGTAAGTCGTTTTTTCATTGCTTACATAATCCTTTATCTTTTTTTTATCAGAACACAACATTCCATTTGCAGCAACCTAATATTATCGGTGCTTCATTTTCTTGGCCTCACCTTCTTAATCCCTAAAGCAATTAAAGCGATGTTTTAAATCTTGTTTCCGTATTTGCGGTCGTTTAGTTAGTTCGTAATATTCATGAATTCTACGCACGCGCTTTGGACCGCTAGACGACGAGAAAACATACTTAGCTGCAATGTGTACAAGCAGGGCCGGTCCAAAGGTTTCTGGCACCCAGCGCAAGTTGAACTTCAGCACCATTTAAAGAATCGTATTATTTTATTTATTTTAACTAGCGACCTCACCTAACCCAACTTATCTCCCCACAAGCACCACCTGTTGTGAGCACACTATCAACAAAAACTAGCTAAGTCTGACTGAGCTTTTCATCGATCATGAGAATCCCCATTGCCAATTCTCTTTTGAACTTTTACCCCAATAGAAAGTATGTAACCGTCAGATATTCCTGAAAAAATCTGACAGATTTTGATTATTTTTATTCTGTTCAATTTATCACTTTTCCAATTTTTTACATTCATATGTGGAAAGTCCTACAATCTCAGACGCATGATAGGCCTTGATGCCGTGGGCGACTGTCCGTGTTAGTCTATTTTGCATTCTAATAGTTACTGAACATGGCTTAGTACGACGCAAGGCCAAGTGGATGGAGGAAAAATTGCATGGCTTCAATATTCAAAGGGGGGATCTGCCTACTTCAAAAATCAGCATGAAATCAATCTCTGCAGTTGGTAACAAATACGCAATTATCTCATCTACCAAACTCGGATTTAAACACAACAGTAATGGATGTACAACAAAATCTTCCTATCTATCTCAGTCCATGCTTACTTACTAACCTAACTATGTACACACACACACACACATATATATATATATGTGTGTGTGTGTGTGTGTGGGTATGTGTGTGTATGTGTGTGTTTATATATAAGAAATGTGTGTGTATGCGCACGTGTGCCCGAATTCTTGGTGTTCCTACCCAAGGAACCCACGAGGACGCCTGAAAACGTAACGTTGGCAAAGAGTTGGGAGCAAAGTAACCAGAGCCTCTATCTGATACGTTAATCTCTTTGTACGCGTGGCGTTCTACTCAGCCACGTATGTTACTTGTTTATGCTTTCCGGAAGATTGTGCAGCGCCAGAATTTTAAAGGCAGGTTGTTGCACAACCTGTTTCAAAATTGAAAAATAATTTTCGATATCTTCAAATTGTTGGAACTGTTCAGCAGACACGGAGGGTCGCATGGAGCAGAACAGGCGATAGTTTGAAGGATGGGACTCTAGATAAATCGTCACGTGTGGAAGAACGTCCTATCCCAGCTCCAAGGGCAATTTTTTTTTGCCGTATTAGCAACCTAAAAATGAGCGTTGCCATGCAAGACAACTTCCTTGCTCAGGAAATAGTCTTTTCTCTTCTATGTGTATTTCAAACGTGCCAATCGCTCACTATAGTATTGTATAGTTGCAGTCTTCTTTATGTTTGGAAGAAGAGAAATGCCGGTTTACTTCACAGATGAACAGACTGTTCAAAGGCACAGCACATTTGGATAGCGTGATGTGCATACGAAGTCTGTCCATAGAGAAATCAAACTTTTTAAACAGCGTACCAATAAAACGCTTTGGCTTGCTCTGATTTAAATGTCATGTAGCAGTGACCTTCTTCTTTGATCCACGTCGGTTAGTTTATTTAGATACACCTGTGAGAGTGAACGTGTGTCTAGTGCACTTGGCCGTTTTTTTTCATTGTACTCTATGTTCCTTCAACATTTCAACCTATTCTTTTATTTTATGACTAACAACATTTTGACGGGACCTTTGTCCCCAAAACACAACGGCGAAATTCAACCCTTCCATCGTGTTTCCAATCCGATCTCACTTGTTTATAATATCGGGTCAAAAAGTGGACTATTTTAAGTATTTTTAACTTAATATAGAAAGAACAAAAGAAATCTCAGATAACACTATATCTTCAAAGAGGGTTAACTTGATACTTCCAATTCGTTTGTTTCTTTTGTTTCAAAACAAATAAGTTTACGCGAAGATTGAGCTTTTTTCATCTTTTTTGTAATTTATGTGCGAGCATCTCTATTACCAATGACCTTTACTGACTGACAGGTTGACATACCAAAACATTTTAACCATCTCTTATATCCCTTCCCACCATCTATATATGTGTCTGGGTGTATGAGGGAAAGAGTTCGTATTAATTGAGATCGGGCTGACTTTCAGGCTTTCTGAGTTGGAAGACTGCAAGATTTGTAGATCACAGAAGTTTGTTCGCTGGAACCAAAACAGCATAACTTTCTTCAGTTTTGGAGTCGGTCTGGCTGGTTGGTTATTTGTCTATGTATATATCACGCGTAGAGCCCATACCAATGCATTTAGAGGGCTCGAAACTTGGACATTTGCTCCTTATTATATCAAAAAAAAAATTGGTTTTTAGTTGTGTGTTCAATCTACAATGTAGGTTTGTGTACAATCAGTCCTTCAGCATTCACGTTTATTTCTTGAAAATCCGGACTTTTTCAGTGATCGTTTCCCATCAAAGGGCAAGAGAAGTAACTTATTAATTGATCATCACTTTTTCAATTTTCTTAATCGATCGCCCCCAACACGGTATGCTGCTGAAAGACGTTGGCCATGTGACGGTTTCTATGGAATTACTGACCTGACCTGTTTCTTTGAGACTTCAAACGTTTGCCAGCGGGGGGGGGGGTGAATTCATACTTTCACCAAGGGCATTAGAAAGAAGTGACCGCAAATTTTCCCAGTCGGAGATTGAACTCGGTTCGTCCATTCTATTCTACATGCCGTTAACCGTTTGGCTGCTCGCACCTCCAGTTGTATTTTAAAAGATGGTCTTTTTTTTCTTCTATTTTTTTTATATGTCATGAATGCATTCCTTAATGAATTGATCTATAAGAGACGCAGGTTTAGTTTTATATGCGTTTTTCTAGGCTGATGTAGAAAAATTGGTAATTGACATGGTTGACTTATCGTGTGGGCACCCTGGGCTGTTACGACGGGGTCCTGCAATTTTAGGAACCCTGAAATTCAAGGTTCTTATCAATAAATAGCAGTCATAGATTGCTTTCTCTAAACCTGTTTTGTAAGACTTATTTCTTCTTTGATTCTATTAATCAAACATGTGACCAATTGTACTGGGTGGGGTACGTTTCTTTTCTCAGGTTGGAATATACAAAGAATCATCTTTGTATCCCAATCGGAGAACAGTTGTTGGATCTGCAGTCGCTCATGTGCACCGAAAGAGATATCCTCAAAATTCTGAGTTGAAAATTTTTTAATGTTTTGGGGGTCAGGGGGCGAGGGTTCCCACTTTATGACTTTGCCTGAGGCCTCAGATATTCCTAACATGAATCTGGTCTGAAGAAGCATTTTTTTAAATATCAGACCTGATTCGTTTTGTTGCTGTGACAGGACTTGACTTTATATCAAAATAAGCTAAAATTAGTAAATGAAAAGATCCTCGGCCCACAGCAATATTGCCATAGTCAAATTTCTGGGTGGAGTAATAAACTGAAAAAAGTCAATCCTTGGGTAACATGGTCTTTTAGTTAAAGTGTAGAAAGCAGTGTTGCCAAGTGTGGTTTGTTATTTATTGCTAAAAAAATGTCTTTAAAGAAATGGCTAAAACTCCGAATATTGATTTTCAGAGTTGCCCAAAAGATATATGTATTCATTCAAAGCCTACTTTAAAATAATTGTACGCTAAGACTCAAGAATAAATTATCAATAAAACAAAAATACTTTTATGGAACTTACTTATTATTTTCATCTAATTGGTCAGATTATCGGCTATCTTAGATTTTTATCGTCTAGTCAGAAAATGGCTAATTTGGCGAGAGACTAGGATAGCCAATATGAAAACACCCTCCACTCACAGCGAAATGGCAATAAGGAAATTTCGAAATGGAGTCATAAGCTGTAAAAGGGCAATCCTTAGTTGCCATGGTCTTTTACTCAAAGTGCAGAAAGATACTTGATAATAACAAGGTCATACATGCATTAGGATTCTTTTTCAAAGAGTCCAGCTGGACTTTCTGAGAGCCAATCCAACCTCTTCTTATAGATAAGTATTACTTGATACGTGATATTTGGAGGCAAATTAGTAACAATGTAAGTGACGTTAATATGACTAACAGTGCTTGCGTACACATGCACACACACACACCCACACACACACACCCACACACACACACAGATACATGCCAATTAGACACACGCTGTCTAACTGTCATATATATATATGTATATATATATTCATTGTAAGCTTATGCAATGCTCTTTCATAGGAATAGAGCACTCTGGTGGATGAGGAGTTTCTGCGTAAATGAATATATCATATATCATATAAATTCAGCCTTATTAACCACCCAGTTCTGTAGTCCAGAGGTAGGATATTTGCCTCCAGGTTTCAATTCTGCCTCGCGGTACTGGATGTGATAAAAGTCTATAGCCACACTGAACAGATATAATACATCGAAACAGCTGTCTGTGGATGACACAATAATATATATATATATATATATATATATATATATATCGAAGCCTTATTTTCATATATATAAGTCTAATTGTTATATATATATATATATATATATATATATATATATATCGAAGTCTAGTTAGTCTAATTGTCATATATCTATCTACCTATCAATCACTCTCTATATATATATCGAAGTCTAATCGTCATATATATACATCTATCATAGACTAATTGTCATATATATATATATGTATTTATACATATATCGAAGTCTAATTGTTATATATATATATATATATATATATATATATACATATATATATATATATATATATATATATATATATATATATATATATATATATAATTAAAGTCTAATTCTCATTCATCTATCATTCAATATATATATATATGTGTGTGTGTGTGTGTGTGTGTGTATGTGATAGCCACTTTGACGTAGCGTTGCTCTTGCCATTGAGCTAAACAACTGCCGGTTATGCAAATACCCAAATAACTATTCTAACTCCAAATTCTTATCTTTTATTGTCTATATCTGCTCTATTTGCGCCAAACTGCCTTAAAGGGGACTCAATCCCTGGTTTGGAATCAGTAGTCCTTCTCCTAGACTGGTTGGCTTCCCAAGGCTAGAAAGCCCAATCTGCTTTGCCACTTTATCCATATGCAGGTGAGGGGTGATCGATTCAAGCCTTCCCCAGGGGCATTAAGGTGAAGCGAACATAAACATTATTCCGTTGTCCGAGCCGTTACCGACTATGCCAACTGAACTTTACATTAAGGAGTCAATATCCTTGAAAAAAAACCGCTCCTTTTTTTTTTATACGTGCGTCCATCAAAAGATACCCATCATTCCTCCATATCCCTGTCTGCGTCAACCGTGACATCATTAAGCGATAAAAACAGTGATAAAAAGTGTCATCATCAAACGAAATAGATGTACGACTTCAAGTCATGAGATGGATTCCATTGTGTAGTATTTGATCGGAGCGAAATCGTTTTTTGTTGAGAAAGATACTTTTGATGATTGACGATCTCGTGTTCTGTGTTTAGTTTGAAGCAGTCAATGGATTTGGGGGTGTCTGTGCAATGGGGAGGTGCTGCTTCGTACACAGATCTCCAAGAATCACACGTGCTTCAATTTATGTCCTGTCTCGCTAGAAAGCTGATCCCAGCTCCGGAAGGGACGGGAGATGTTACCTTTGTAAGTTTGTCCAGTCTTACATTAAGAAGTTGAAATCCCCGTGAAAGAAAAACCTTCACTTTCCGCTTCACGTATGTCTCCACCAAAAGATATCGATATCAGGGTTACCATTTTGGCCACTTTGTGGCTTTTTTGAAAAAGCATTTAGCCATGGGCATTTTGATTTGGCCATATTTGAATTTTGGGGCATTTTTACTATTTTGTTATAGTATTTCAAATAAATTCTTGTTCTTGGTATTTTTTCAGGATTGCAGTGTTTTATAAACAATAGTTATTATCAATTTTTGATACTAATATTTACTTTCATCTTAATTTTTTAGTTACTTTTATCGCTAGTCCGTCATCTCAGAGTCGCGATAAAACGCAATCGGAAAACTAAAACGAACGTAAATACCAGTATATATATATATATATATATATATATATATATATATAGAGAGAGAGAGAGAGAGAGAGAGAGAGAGAGAGAAGGATAAGATTAATATTAATGACTTACCATACTACATCTAATAGAAATAAATAATAAAATAATTGTTTTTTGGCCCTTTTTGGCCATGGCATTTCTGCGTGTTTCTGGCCAGAAACTTCACCTACTATCTGGCAATCCATAGCCTCTTCATGTCTGCACCAACCGTAACATCATTGAGTGATAAAAGCAACGATAAAACCAGAGTCATTATCAAACAAAGAAAATGTACGACCAGAAGTCAAGAAATACCTTTTTATTTAACTAAGAGGATTTTATGACGGACTTCATTACGTATTTGACCGAGAGCAAAGAAGCTTTACGTTGAGAAAGATACTTTTGATTATCACCGATCAACAGATCTCAGGTCCTGTACTTAGTTCAAAGCGGTCATTCACTATGGAGGCCTAAAGCACTAGTGCAATAAAAAAATAATCGCTTAAACAAACATTTTTCCAGAGAAAAGTTGAACTGGAAGTTCTGAAAGAAATAACGATTTATTGGTTTTGATATAAGTTATACAACAAATACAGTCTCTAACATCGTCGCCTGGTCATATAAAATGAACTTACAGATACATAAAGAGACTAACCCTTGAACTGTGTAGCATGCAACGTACACATAAAATAATCATGCTCAATCTGACATAGAGAGATCACAAGACAGCACAATATATCAAGGAAAAACATATTTATCGGTGAGAATCCTGGCATTGCCCGGGGAAAATTACTGAGCATTTTCTTAAAAGAAACTTTTGGTGCTTCCAATCAATAAAACCTCGGTTACATTTTGAAAAGTGTCATTTTTTTTTCACAGAGTTCATTCTATTCTTGTCGTAATTATAATGCTGACTCAGACCCTTACTTTACGTCAGTTGTACGAAAGTTCAGCTTCGAAGTATTCAAGTTACCTCCTATAAGAAATAAATTATTTTAGGGATTTTCAGTTTTAATTATGTTCAGATAAATTTCTGAAATAAAAAAGATTGTTTTTTTTTAATGATTTTGAGCGGTTGTACAATCGACAAAAATAAATTTCCATTTACACATTCTAGTTACATCATTAATAGCACCCCATCCACACTTTTGCTTTTATTCTTAACAACTGACTTTTATCCAGAAGTAACTAAGGTGTCATTGATTGTAAGCACAACGCGTTCTCCGGGAAACAAATTATCAATACGTTTTTTTACTTTCAATCGAAAGATAAATCATAACCTAAATATCAACTAAAAAATTAAGATGAAGGTAAATATTAGTCAAAAATTGATAATAAAGTGTTACAAAAGGGCTTCCCAATCTTTTTTATTCACGCCCGATGAAACAAATGTTTTTGTTGCTCCTCAGTGTTATAAAAGCAATAGGTACTTATACAAAGTATCTTTAGTTCTAATCCTACTGTAACAGACCACAGAAACAAATTACACGCCCTAACAAATCGCAAAATATTGTTTACAGTGTTCAACGTTTTATAATGGAAAATACTATTCAAAAGGAAATCATACAGTGTAACAAAAACGAAATTCGTATTCATAAAATTACTGAAAAGAATTGAGTCATTTCACAGTAAACACCACCAGGAGTGAATATTTGTATAGAGATGACAAAGACCCTACTGACATATTCTATATATTTCTGCAAATCCTGATGATCTTCACGTGACCCCGGAGGTGTCTCACAAGTTTGAGAGGCACTGGTTTATAATTCTTCATCTGATAGAAAAAGATAGGCTGGTTCTTGATAGTTAACAGTCTATGCGGTATCAATTGCTGATGTCAATTTATATATATATATATATATATATATATATATATATATTATTGTATCATCCACAGACAGCTGTTTCGATGTATTACATCTCTTCAGTGTGGCTATAGACTTTCCATTATCCCATCCAGTACCACGAGGCAGGATTGAAAACTTCGCTTTATATATATATATATATATATATATATATATATATATATATATATATATATATATATAAACCGTATCCTGTCAGCAACACATGTATTAATTTCTTATTGAATTTCAATGCATTTCTCTAGTGAGTAGTTGCTTCATATCCATCAGTGCAAGTCTCATAAATTGATTCGATGTTCTTAAGACTTGAGCGGTGTTTTGCTTGAAACGAAGTCATTGTGAAAACGGTGATTCGCACAAATGGTTAGTTACAAATGGCAGGAGAAACGCCACTACTCAGACATCATGATACTACAAAAATGACTCAGTATTGAAGCAGCCAATAATTTGATAATGACTGAATTATGATTTTTACAAAAAGATGAAAAAAGAAGATCTTATTTCTCATAAGTAAATTACAAAACCGCGCGGAAAATAAATTTTATAAATAAAAGAATGACAAAGAGATATTCTACAATATAAATCACCTTAAGGAGACAACAACATCTCCATTTACCTAATTATTTATTTTAAAAAAAAGATGTTCATATATATTCCTGCACCCCACCCCCACTGAGTGACCCCCAGAAAAGTCACGACCCAACATTGAAAAGTCCTGTTTTAAATAACATATTTTCATGTGAATGATTTTCTTATCTCGGTATCGGATATTTGATATGTATATTACACAGATCGCATAATACGTAAGTATATGACACGAACGAATACCGACCTTGGTGCAGGTGTTGGCCGTTTAAAATTATTTCACACTGGTGCACCCCAACATGATAAATATATAAGAAGCTAGGGTATCATCATCATCATTATTATCATCAGTCTTTTAACGTCCGTCGTTGGACATGGATCTTCCTCAGGATCCGCTATATTTCTCATGGGCGTCGCGGAGCCACTATTTTCTGAATTTGTTTAATTCATATCTCTTTTTTTTTCATCGTCTCTATTTTATCGACCTCGGTTTTACATGTGATCTCTAGGGATCCATGTTGTGAGTTGTGATGTCCATCGGTTGTCTTCCATTCTCGCAACATGACCAACCTATTGCCATTTAAGTTTTCTAATAGATTCTATGATGTCTCAAACTTCGGTTTTCTTCCTGATATACTGTGCTGTCTTGTGATCTCTCAATGTAAGGTTGAGCATGATTCTCTCATGTGTGCGCAGCATGCTTCCCCGTTTACAGGTTTGTCTCTGGTTAGGTTCCATGTTTTAACTCTATAAGTGACAATTGGGAGGATGCATTGGTTGTATACTCTTCTTTTGGGGATTATTGGGATCGTTTTGTTTTTGAAGGTTGAGTTTGCTCTGCTGAAGGCTTGCCATCCTAGGGTGATTCTCTGCTAGCTAGAGTATAATCAAAGCAAAATGCTTATACTTATCTATTAATTAGGAATCAAATTCGCTACAGTAGAAACAGTCTGTCGGACTAGCTTGCATGAGACATCCAGTGTAATGAAGCATATTGAATTAATTCAATCAGCTTTTCTTGGGGTACGGATCGAACTCACTACTCAATAATAAGGATCAGCGATACCACTATGCCAACCATTACCACACAGTGCAGCGCCAAGTTATTTACTAATCTTAGCCAAGTTTGCCAAAGGGTCACGAATATGCGGCAGCACCTGGGAATCAAATTCATTATAATAGAAATGGTCTGCCACAATAGCTTGCGTGAGACATTCATCGTGTTCAAACACTAATTTTTTTTACCAAGTTTGACTCAAGGCTTTAAGTACAGGGCACCCAGTGATGATTTAACGCGCTACTTAGTCATAATAATCAATGGTATCAAGTAGCTAACAATGGATTCACAGTTGTGTCTATCAATTAGAGTTCTTTACTAAGCTTAGTTTTTTATACAAGACTACAAGATATGGGGCACTAAGTGAGGGTCGAACTCAGTACTCAATTGGAATGATCTGCCTGACCTACTCACAAACTTTTATCCTGCGTCAAGACGATCAGATATTTACAAAGCTTAACGGTTTTACACAAGGCTACGAGAGTGGGGCACCCAGCGGAAATCATGAAGTCACTACAGTAGAAACTGTCTGCACTGCCTACAAACTAGATTGTTTTCCAAAAATTCATCGGCAACTTTAGGATTCCCACTTGGTAACCTCCTCTTAAATACATTGACGAACCTACAACGTTTGAACCAACCCAGGGCCTTCAACTTTGCCTTGGCCCTAATATTCCAGCGTTTGAACCATCATACGGATCACTTCTTCATAAAACTTCACGAATTGATGCTAGATTATCAGATTCCTGTCAGAATGCCCGGAGTAATAAACATTTATAATTTGTGGGTATAATAAATTTCATAAGAGTTTAGTTCATTATTGTACTAAAGATATTTTCTCTTGTTAAAAATACAGATTTACTCCGCTATCCGAAAGTAAAATGTTCTTATATATAGATTTAAAAAAAAAACTCTCTGGTACGCTGAAATAGCGTAAAGCGAAGAAGAAATTACCTTTAATTCATATGGGATCTTTTTAGCGTTCCCAGACGTCAAAAATGGCCATGTTAAGATGCTAGGCTGGGTTTGGGTGATGGTTGGCACAGGAGGCGGAAATGTAAGATAAGAGTGCGTTTTGCTTAACACCTTATTTTTCGTAAAATACAAATGTTTTGAAAAGCAGACGATGCCTGTACTTACCTCTGTGCTTTTTTTGCGAGACATTGATAGATAGTTTATTTTCTACTGGCTCAATGATTAGAGACTTATCACGGTCCAATGAAAATTGTTCATCTACGGTAAGCTTTATCAAAATTACCGTCCTTCAGTCTAGTCTGACACATGGCCACGTACGATTTCTGATTCTATAAGAAGAGACATGTCACAGTCCAATTAATATTGTTTTTTGAGATAAGCTGAAGCAACTTGAGATTACTGACCTTCAGTTTAGCTTGACACAATACCATGCATGGTTTACAGACTCTATGATAAGTGACTTGCCACAGTCCAATAAATATCGTTTTTCTAAGGTAAGTTTAGCAACTTGAGATTACTGTACTTCAGTCTAGTGTGACACATGGCCAAGAACGATTTCTGGCTCTATGAGAAGAGACTTGTAACAGTCCAATAAATATTGTTTTCTGGGGTAAGTTTTAACAACTTGAGATTATTAATCCATGTACGATTCTTCATTTGTCCATAAGAGCAAATAACAGTCGTAGTCCAAATGATTTTTTAATATCTCGTAAACCCACAGATGATTTTAATCATGGGTGTGTCAAGGGCTAAATAGTTTGACGGAGCCCACCTCTCTTCAGCCTAATTTGGAATAAGATTTTTCCAACTTCTAGATTGGTTCCCAACCCATAGCTAGAGAGCTCAGTCTACCCTACAATCCATCCACAGCTGGGGGAAATATAAGTGGATTCAAAGGTCTTTAATATGAAGTGTACACAATTGTCTCAGACCTGCCGTTAACCATCCGGCCACTTCGTACCTCCCCAATATATATTCTTAGGTAAAGACCTCATTCAGCTCAGTCTATATGGTTTTTACGACAACAGATTTTACACAGCGACCCTGGAGTGAATTAGCTACGTGCACATGTGACCCGTTCAGTATTTTGTAGAACCTGTCTGTCAGCATGTCTGACTAAACAGGAAAAAAATCTAAAAAGGCACACCTTATTTCTGTTGATTGACTGCAACCATGAAATTTTAGTATAAAAGGGGGGAGGGCGAGAGGGAAGGAGGAAAAAAGGATGATGAGGTGTGTTACTATAATCTCGATAAGAAGGCTCGTCTGGTGGAAAATCTCGGTCTTAAGTATGAGAGTAGCAGTGTCAAGAACGTGATGTTTAACTCACGTGACCGTCACTTGAAGAGTAGGCTTCCCCATTCCTCCATGTTTGATTTCTCTCTTTTCCTTCATTAGGTTTCCTCCTCTTTTTCTCTTTTTTTGCTTTATCCACTGCTAGGTCTTACGTTCTTTGTTCTCTCTCTCTCTCTCTCTCTCTCTCTCTCTCTCTCTCTCTCTCTCTCTCTCTGTCTTTGGTTCTGGAAAATAGTGTTTAAATCAAGTTTATTATACTTGCATGTTTCGACTTAGTCAAAGTAGCAATTTTAAATGAAACAATATTGAGAAGTTCGTTTTTTTTCCCACAATTTTCTGTTTTTGCTTAACGGCGATTGGAGTTATCTGCTGCTTTCATTCAATATATGGTTTTTCTCTTTTCTCTCTCTCTCTCTCTCTCTCTCTCTCTCTTTCTTCTTTCTTTCTTCTCATTCCTCTATTAATCTCTTTCTTGTTTTCACGCACTTTGTTTCGTTCTTTCTTTATTACTTTCTTTTCAAACATTCGTTTTTGTTATCTCTCCCTTATCTCTACCCCCTTCTCTCTCTCTCTCTCGCCTTTCTTTTTGTCACTTTTCTGCCTTATCTTCAATTCCCTCTCATAATCTTTACTTCTATCTTTCTTTCTTTTTCTCTCTCTCTCCCTCCCCCTCTCTCTCTCCCTTTTCTTTCTTTTCTTTTCTTTCCTTATCTATTTCATGTTTTCACGCTCTTTGTTTCGTTCTGTCTTTATTACTTTCTTTTTAAACATTTGTTTTTGTTATCTCTCCCTTTCTCTATCCCCCTCTCTCTTGCCTTTCTTTTCGTCACTTTTCTGCCTTATCTTCAATTTCCTCTCATAATCTTTGCTCTTTTCTTTCTTTCTTTCTTTTTGTTCTCCCTGTCTCTCCCTCTCCCCCTCTCTTTCTCTGTTCTTTTTGTGCTTTATTCTCTTATCTGCTACTTACACTCTTTCATTCTCTTTCCTAAATCTAGATTACTACTAAGTTTATCATAGTTAAAGTACATTAAAAGTCCAAATAGTAGAATGAAAATATGTATTGTATCAAACCTCGTAGGTTGGAAAGGGTCTGCCTGCCTTGAATATCAGCATACGATATTTTGGCCTTTTAACCTAGGTCTGAACATCAAATCCTATAAAAAAAAAAAAAAAAAACACAACTACCTCAGTCACGTTGCAAGTGTCTCTTTCTCTATTCTATTATATTCTATAACGCTAATCATATTTTCATTATCAGGTCTTAGATCTAATAATCTTTCGTTAAAGCACATGCTCACGCATACACACGCACATACACACGTGCGTGCGTATGGATACACATGCATATATACAGGATTGACGCGAGAGTTTCAGACGCCTTTGACGTGATTTGAAATTGGTGCCTGCGGTTGTATTTTGTCATAGATTGGAGTGTGCTCACGGGTTCCATGCGCCCAAGGCGACTGGTTGGTTCGCCTATTGGACAAGCAAGTCTTGCCTTCGTAGGTGCGTGGTGGTCTGAGGAAGAGTAACGCTGTTTTTTTTTTTGTTTTTGTTTTTTGGGAGGTGGGTGGGGAATCGGAATCATCAGCAAAGAGTTTGAATTTCGACTGAGAAATGTTTATGTTCACTTAGCACCCATGTCCTTGAAGGATGACATGAATCCAGGGCTTCGGAATTTTATCGGGTAGGGCGGGGAGATTTTCAAGTCCCCTATCCTTCTCCATTAGTCATCCTGTTTTATCCACTATGGTTTAATACCATGAGCTGTAAGGCCTAAAAGGAAGACGAGGAAGGGGTGGAATGGAGGGATCTGTTGATTTTCTGCCTTATGCTTCAATACTTCCTCCATGACAGATATGAATGATATTAACGAAAAAGCATTTGGGAGAAGAAAACACATTTTGATAATCTTTGTTTATGCTGCAATAACGATATTGAGAAATAGTAAAAAATGGTTCGGGAAAAAGGTTATATAGGCTTGATATTTACTTGTATATTTATTATCTCTTAAAGAATGAGCTTTGGACCCTCGGGCCCGGGAATGATAATACCCTACATCCGACTTTCAAAGGCTCTGCATAAATTCACATCTCCTCTGTTCCAGGGCGAAATATTGTGTTAAAAATCTCTCGTCTCTGGCATGTCACAATGGTTTACGGCAGAGAGAGTTTGCGAGTGAGCACTCAAGAAGTCCCTGATAATAATAACCTGGTCAATCATGAGTGTAAAGGCTGTCAAATTTTGACAAAGGTTAGTATACATATACATACGTATGTATGTATGTATGTATGTATGTATGTATGTATGTATGTGTTAGGTTATAACGTATTAAATGTCATTTTTACACCATAAAGAATAATGATTAAGTGAAAGATTAGTTAATGTTATTGTATCTTTTAGTAAATTCAATATAAATAGAGGTATAATTCGTAATCATTTGAGGTTTCCAAGTCTATAATAGCAATAGTGTCTATCCTACAAGTTGGACTAATCTTCAAATACGATGTTTCAAATTGAGAATAATGCTGCTAAAGTTGCTGCAAGCACCATCTTAGCATTTGGATTGAACACTCCTCCAGTGCGAACTGTTCGGCGGAGGTTCAATAGTTTTATGTTTAGAAACGTAGATACCAATAGTAAACCACTTTGAAAGTCCAAAATCTGATGATTCAACATCGACAGCAGTGACCACAGATCTAAGAACAACGGTTCAGGCACTTTCTGGTGACGTTGGAACTTCAACAACGATCATTCCACGAAATAGGAAAAGTTGAAAAGTTTGAAAAATGGGTCCGACATGAACTGAACGGAATGTTCCGTGACAGCGCCCGATCCCACACTTCTCAGTTGACTGTGTCTGAGCTTATAGAATTGGGAGATGAAGTTTTGCAGCATTCTTCAACATTACTCTGACAGATAATCATTTATCAATCATTTTGAACTTCATATCCGTAATAAATAATTCAATAATAGGGAAGCCATTCGACGTTTTACTGGATTTGTGACCACTAAACCTAAAGAATTTTCTAGCGATGGTATATTATCACTAGAGTATCTTTGGGGAAAGGATATCGCTTCAAGTGGGTGATGTTTTGATTGAATATTTACCCTTTTTTGCTGTTTGTATGTACCTTTATCTTACAATTCTAAAAACGACACTTCGTGTGAAACCATAATTAATTAGTTCTAGTGATTAGACCAGGGGTTCTCAACCTTTCAAAGTATCACCCCACTTTTATCAATAAGATTACTAGACCCTACCTCCATTTTAAGTTGCAACTAGGATAATTTCAGATAATGTTTTTTTTTTTTATTTTGCGTATAATTAGACAGCTTTATGATGGGAATTAGTTTGAAAATTTTATAGTTGTACAGATGCTGCTGTGTATTTCGAAGAAAGCGAGCGGAAATAATTAGGAGTACACCGTTTGATAAAATTATACTTTTACCTTATAGCCTCATGCCTTCTCCCACCCGGGACTACCTAAATCCCTCCTCCCCGGTTGGGAACCACTGGATTAGACCAAAGTATGAGTAAACACTGCATGATAACAGTAGGTGAGAGCATGTCTATATGCGTGGCAAATGGGTGCCTATCACGACGGAATGGTTCGCAAGCTCCTACCGTAAACCAATAACTAAGAGAAGCAATTTCGGTCATCACTATGAGACCAATTATACTAACTTTATGTCATAGTGATTTAAGTCCAGTGAATAACCAAAGGTAACCGCGCCAAGTAAATAACAACTGAAGAAGCTGCTTATTATGATCAATTTTGGACAAGGCTTTTTTAGATAACAATAACTGATCAATAACAAAGGATCAAAAAATTGGATCAATCTACTTTCGTTGTTATACATGTACATCCATTGCGAACAATTCATTGTTATGTTTTATAATTCATACTTATACACAACTTTATATTACAAAATATTGATATTAGGTTAATATGAATTTTTATTTCATTGTAAATAAAGTGTTCGGGACTGACAGTTTTTGACGTCATTATCCGTAATAAACGGCTTAGTAGACTGTCCGTTTTGTCCGTGAGGTGATAAAAATTTGCCGATCATCTTAATTGCAACCAACATGGATCATATTTATATGATAATATAAAGTTGAAAATCCGATGTCTGTTATGTTGAAAGCCTTACCGGGTGGGATGTGTTATTAAGTGTATGTTGACATTAGGCTAACGTGAGAAAACCCCAACTTAGAAGACGGGACACGGGAAAAAAGGCGACTGGATACCATGTTTAAGTGAAGGGTTATTCTATTGTGTTCCCCCAAATGTTGTGTGCGCGACTGATCGGGTGTGCTTGGCATGAGAGAAAAAAGGGGACTTGAAAGCGTTTTCTTTTTTCTCTTTTCATGCAGAGTCACGTTGCAATATGAACGAACACAAAGGCGAAGCCCTGTTCTTAAACGTTGGTAAACGTTCATAAGGTCTTCAGTTCAAGAAATTTCCCAACTTGTCACATACAGACACGGACGTACATTAGCATAACTAGACCAGCTAACTTATCTTTAGAACGTCATAAACATATCTATACGATGCAGGATTTAGGCATAAGCTGAATAAGCTACAGCTTAGAGCCTCACAATCTGTTGGGATCTCAAAAGATAGAGGGCATGTATGTTTTCAAATTTTGTAAGATTCTGTGGTGCAATTTCTTTCATCAAAGGGGGCCCTTGCTTTATATAGCATATGCACTCGCCAAATCTGTATACTGCTATCTATCTATATAAATATATGTTTTGTATGTATTCATTTTTCAATAATATATATGTATAAATATATATATATATATATATATATATATATATATATAGAGAGAGAGAGAGAGAGAGAGAGAGAGAGAGTGAGAGAGAGAGAGAGAGAGAGGGGGAGATAGATAGATAGATATAGATATTAATTGCATTAAATTATTTTGAAACTGCACTTGAAATGGTCTCCATAATCATCTCATTTCAAATAGAGTACCAAATAATATAACGCAATTTATAATTATTTCTGTCAGATTATGTATCCATTTCTTGATATAATTAGCTTTATGGTAAGAGCAACAGGTTCGATTTCTGCAGCAGACCCATTTTCTTTAATTATTTGTTCCTTTTATATACGTTCACTAAGCCAAATAGAGTTTCAAAATGATATATATATATCTATATAAATATACATATACGTACATACATACATATACATATACATGCATACATATATATATATATATATATATATATATATATATATATATATATGTTTGTGTGTGTGTGTGTGTGTGTGTGTGTGTATACAGTTGCTGATTGCATAATAAGAGAGAGAGAGGAACTTCCTAGACAAATCAGAGTCGTGCTAACTTTTTATCGAAATGATACAAATGTTTTTACAAACTGACGAAAAAATGATTTTCATTGTCATAACGAATCGATTGTTTGATTAGCTATGACTGTTTATTTGAGGGTATGTAATTTTGAATCCCAGTAGAAGAGACAGCAGGAGGTCAAATTCAGACCTCTCCCTCTGCTTGGGTGAAGTATAATTAATTTTCTTCAACATTTAGACGAAGAAAATTTATGAATAACAAAAAAATAATAATCTCAAGTAATCATAGATCGATTTTAAAAGATGTTATTTTTTTCATAATCAAACATAAGTAAGATGTCTTCCGTCCTGTTTTTTTACGATTATTTTTATTCATTGGTTCTGTGGTAAATTTCATGCAAGTTTAACGTGTTAGTTGAAAGTGACGGATCGCATATTACTTTCTCGTTTTGTTTTTATGTTTGAATCTTTTAATTATTTATTTGTAAAAATAAATCTTTCAGTTTAGACCCCACCTTGCTTTAAATTCTGAACCTGCCCTTGTTTCAAAGAATTATTTCGGAAATAATTTAAAAAAAACTTTCAGGTGTTCATATAACAGGTAATATGTTAAATTCTTTAAAAAATATATTCTAAATAAACAAATAAAATTGATTTTAGGTCATTCAAAGACTACGTTAATCTCCATCAAGATTTGAATACAAATCCTGTATCCTTGGGAGCCTGTCAGACATAGGCAGTACCTTACTAATCAGGCCGCAGAAGCCCATCATGACGAGCCATTTTTTATTCATCATCATTAGCCTTAGAGAGTTCGTCGTCAGACAGCCTTCTCCAAAATTCGCCAAACACCCTTATCATAGGCACAGCGGAGCCAATACTTTCTGGACTTATCTAGTTCATCAAGCCAATTTATATTTTGTCGGCCACGGTTTCGCATGTGATCTCTTTGAATCTGCGTTGTGCTGTCCAGTTATTGCCATTATCCATTTCTAATCGATTGTATAGCGCAGATTCCTGTTTTTCGTCTCATATATTGAGCTGTCTTGTGATCTCTCCATGTTATATTGAGCCTGAAAAGCCTTATCTTATTCAATTCGAAACCGTCAACCAAAATTAATGTAAAAAATTGTTTAACTCTCTTCAGTTTTCAAGTGGTTGGCTATGAATGTGTCACGCCCATAGACAACACCAATGAAGTTACAAGGCAGGGAATTTTAATATTCACTCAACGTTGTGTTCATTCGTATCTTTCGTTTATTGAAAATTCCCCCTCTCCGAAAAAGCCAAATCTAGCCCCCAAATGGCTACATTTAGTTACAAAATGGCTAAATTGATAACCCTGGTTCTTGTGGGTCGGTTATAACGCGGTTGGATTTTTGGGACTCTACCACTATCGCTATAACAGTGTATGTATGTATGTATGCATTATTATTATTATTATTATTATTATTATTATTATTATTATTATTATTATTATTATTATTATTATTATTATTATTATTATTATCAACACCACGATATAAGCGACATGTTACAAGTGCGTGATTAAGACCTTTCACCCGTTGAACAATGTAATCCTACATTTATATTACGGGGTGTGATCATTTGGACAAAATTGTCTACTAAAACAATCTTGCCATTGTTCAAATTGCTCGCACTTGCGTATCTCTCTCTCTCTCTCTCTCTCTCTCTTCGACTTCCTTTGGTTTCAGCTTTCTTTCCTTCTTTTTCATTTTACGTCATCATTCCCATGCTAAAATCTCCGACTGTTCTCTCTCTCTCTCTCTGCATGTACGTATATGCACACACGTGCGCGAGCATGTATATATAAGTACTCTTGCACACATGCAATCACACACACACACACATATATATATTTATATATATATATTCATTGATGGATACACACGATAGATCTATGTCACGATTCCTTGATCTTCAGGTGAGTTTTGTATTTTTACTATAAAACAATCAAATGCAAAACTCACCTGAAGATCTTAGAATTGTGAAACAGGTCTGTCGTGGGTATCCATGAGTATAATAATTACTACCTTTATCTCTTTCTCGATGCCGAGCACTCTTTCTATAAAAGTAACACTTCAACTTCACTCACTATATATATATATATATATATATATATATATATATATATATATAGACCTGTTTCACAATTCTAATATATATATATATATATATATATATATATATACACACACACACACATGAGAATTTGGGTTGAAAGCAGTTATTTGGCCTTTGCATTACTGGTGGGCTGTTTAGCATTATGGAAGTGCATCACTACCTCAAAGCAGCTTACCTATCGGTGGCAGGTTCGATTCCTACAGCAGCCCAATTTTCTTTAATTGTTTATTCCATTTGTGTTGTCTAAATTGAATGATATATTGACCGTATAGCAACGGGAGACAATTTCAAATAAACTTCTATACAATATAACGCAATTTATAATTCATTCTGTCGGACCGAATGTGTCCATTTCTTAAATGCATATATAGGTATAAAATCCCGTTCGCCTCTGGTTGACTAGTAGGTCGTTGATAATAGTCATATATCCAACTAATATATTTATGGTCGGATGTTATGTCCACGTTGTCTACTGTTATGTCTCTGGGGTTGATATACCTTTGGTCGGTACATTTTGCTTCTTTGTAGGTAAAGTACGTTTTTACTTTTGGATGATTTCCGAATGAGTTGTATCTGTTAGATATTAAGACATTTAAGTGGTAAGTCTAATTTGTTATTGGATTGTTGAGTTGGTTACTCATTCTCGATTTTGACTTAATCACAATGTTATGCTTGTCAACGGCCGACTGTCGAACTAAATAGTATTTTGTTTATAGCATATAAATATGTACATGTTATTCCAGTTCTACACTTTTTTATACATTCGAAGATGTGATAGTAGTCATAGGTTAGCTAACTATGCAATATCATATATCTATATATGGCTGCATGTAAATTGTAAATAAAGAAGCAGAAATATAATTGATATTTACAAAGTTTTAAGTCTATTATAGTGGTGCACCCTGTGATAATCCAATTCAATACACTGGAAATGGTCAGTATCACAAGATTCTTAACCTTTATTATGCTGCTTATAAAACTAGGGATTTCATGAAATACTGTAACACACACATACATACATACACACACACACACATATATATATATATATATATATATATATATATATATATATATATATATATATATGAGTGTGTATATATATATATATATATATATATATATATATATATATATATATATATAATTTGAATTATTGGAACTGAGACCGACTCAGGAGTCTATGGAAACTAGGTTTATTTATCCGTTTTCATTGATGGTCGAGACATGTTTCGGGAGGTGTTCCTATCGTCAGTAGAGTGTGCTCTGTGTGTGTGTGTACCATTTAATGGTTTGCTGTGGAAACACACACACACACACACACACACACATATATATATATATATATATATATATATATATATATATATATATACAATTCACTGTGTTACTTTCGTTCTAAATTGTGTAGACTTTTGGCTCTATGACAGTAAGGTAGTAGGAGGATGCGGTCAGCAGTGATAGTTGACGTACTGTAGTAACCCAACTATCCAGCACTGCTTCAATTATGTGAAATACAATTTCTATTGAAGAAAAAGAAAAATATTTTAGCTAAAGAATAGAATATGAAGCCTTAGAATTTAACGTCCCTCTTTACCCTCAGTTTTTCTAATATTAAAAAAAACTGAGTTTGATATTTCTGGCTCTTTCTCGTATTAAATTATATTGTAAGCTCAACGAATTACGATGTTTGTGATTTGGTCTCTATTCTGTTCATCTCTTCTCGTGAAATGTCAGACGGGAATCTGATCTTACATGTTTACCCATAGCTACGTAAGGTGTCAGTTAAATGCACAGGACTAATTGTTCTTATTCGTGTGCGTGTGCGTATGTGTGCGTTAAAAAGAAAGGAAGAAGAAAAAAGGAAATGAAACAAGAAAGAAAAAAGAGGCAGAGAGAAAAAGAAAGGAAATCCGACGAGTAGAAAAATATAAAAAGAGAAAAGAGAGGAAACAGGTCTGGTCAGTCATTTGATAGAAACCATCACGAGACCAAGGTCTTTTGGCAGCATGCCAAGTTGAGTGTTATCAATTAAAAATTGGGAAAAGGGTGATCGATGAACAGGTTATTTAACCCGCATCTTTCACTAAAAAGTTTGAATTTGAAATAAAAAACAAGCGTAAACACAGTTGGACACTAACCAAGGGATTTATTATGCATGAATCTACGTGGTAAATATAACCCCCACTGAACCCCATTCGGTGGTTTGAAAAAAAATTCCAAGACATAAGGACTAAATGTTTAAGATTTCAGCCCTCTAGCTCCATTGCTGCGACCTATACGCATGATAGTTACGTAGCCTGACCGACAGACAGACCAGCTGAAAAACTGAAAATAAACCTATGTTGACAGTTTTGGTTGGCGGTTTCGGATTTTAAAAAAAGAAAGACAAGAAAAAAACACGATAGAATCCAAGAAAGGGAAACTTAACAAAGAAAGAGAAAATACTGAAAGAAACTGGGAAAGAGAAGATTGACAGGGAGGAGAGCAACTAGGAAAAGAGGCAGAGAGTGCACCGAAATAGAAAAGGGGGAAAAGAACCTGGGGAGGGAGAGATAGCGGAAAGGAGAAAGTCAATGATGGGGAAGAAAGAACGAGAAAAAAAAAGGAAAGGAAAAGAGGAAGATGAATAAAAAGTAAAGCTAAAGAAGGAAGAAGATAGGAAAACAAGAAAGAAGAAGAAAAAGTAAAGAAGGAAGGAGAAAGATGTGGAGAAACAGAAAGAGAAAAGAAGAAAAATGAGCGGAGAGAAGAGAAAAAGAAAAGTTGGATGAAGAAAGAAAAGAAGACAAAAAAGAGAGCATAAAAATAATAAAGGGGTGAGGTGCGAGAAGGGAGAGAAGGGGTAAGAGAAAAAAGAGGGGGAAAAGGAAGAAAAAAGGAAAGGGAAAATGACATGGGAGAATAAGCAAAGCAGAAAGAAGAAAAAAAAGGAAATCTTTACTTGAAGCCCACCTCGATTGTCTGTGTGTCGCACGGCAAATGAGACAAACACTTAGTCCCGTTTTCTTAAACAAATTATGGATACCAAAGCAATGTTTGAAGGTTTTGTGGGTTTTAATGGGATCATACAGTTAGCGACCCCTAAGATGAACTGCCTTACAAGGCTAAAGGGCTTCAACTGCTCTGTTAATCACCCATCGGAATAGAAGTGGCGGAGCAAGAAGGGAGTGATTGGACGCAGTCGCCCCTGGGCACAGATATAAAGGGTGTAATATTTTCTCTGAACAATAATGCATATCTATTGATAATTTTGCCTTCCTCAGGGATGCCATCTTTGTCCTGTTGAAATGGACTCATGCATTTCCCAAGACATTAATATGAATTAGACGCAAACTATCCCAGCCGGATTTTGAACTCAGTTTGCCAATTCCAATCTCCGAAAGGCCACCTGCAACCCTCCATTCACTTGAAAGGAGAAAAAAAGGCATAGAAATAGAAAGGCAACACTGTGACAAAATAATGTATAGCTAGACCTAAACGAACAATAGAAACTCTTAAGCAGTACTTCTCAAACAACACCCCCCGTGCGAACTCCTTAATGTTCACAAAAAGTATGTGAGGACCCCCAAAGAGCTTTTATCTGAAAAAAAAGTAAGCCATCAAAAGTTTTCCGAAACTACCTTTATTTTGAAAACATATATACATTCCAAAATTGAAAGGGAATGGAAGAGAAGTCACTACGATGAATGATAGTTTAATTTTTTACGAATTTCTTTGAAGTTCGGTCTAATGGTAGGCAGCTAGATTTTCATAACTGCCTCCAGCATTCACTCCATTAAGGTGATTAGTTTTTTTTATTGTTGTATACGCAGAAATTCTTACTTGCCATGAATACGTTTGGAAAGAGGAGAAGTGTTTTAATAATATTTTCTGGTAGCTGTAAATACGCTTTTGTAAGCATTACTTCTTGATAATTGATCTTTTGATTATTATTTCACTTCATCTTTTTTCAAAATGATTTTATTTTCACTAACCCCCTCACACGGGTCTCACGGATCTCAAGGGGCCCGCCGATCCCATTTTCGGAACTGCTACCGTTAAAGTAAATAAAGAGGTAAATAAACACAAAGAATTTTAATAAAAGAGGAAGGGTAAGCTGAGAAGACTTCAGAAAGAAATTAGGCTAATGTTGAATAAATATAAAATTCGAAAGGGAAACGAAAGAAAGGTTTCTATGTTAGCTACTCTCGAGGAGAGAGGAACATAAAGAGAGTCAAAAGAAGATGTTGGGGGAAAAAAGAGTAAAGCAAAAGAAAGAAGGATGACAATAGCGAAATAAAGAAATAAAAATTGCAGTGAAAGAAAGAAAAAGGGAGAGAAGCAATGAAAAAAGAGAGAAACTGAAGGAAAAAAGCAAAGAAAAAGAAAGAAAGAAAATGGTGAACGAGGGAGAAAGTAAAAGAAAACGGTCAAAAGAGAGAAAGAAAGAAAGTGGGGAGGACAGAGGTGAAAGATGGAAAATTAGTGAAAGAAAAAGACCGAAATGAAAGAAAAAGAGAGAGAGAGAGAGAGAGACAGTGATGAAAAAATTGAAGGATTAGTGGGGATAAAAAAGACCGAAAGGAAAGAAAGAAAGAGAGGGAGACAGTGAGCAAAAAATGAAAGATTAGTGGAGAAAAAAAGACTGAAATGAGAGAAAATAGAGAGGGAGATAGTGATGAAAAAATGAAAGATTAGTGGGGAAAAAGACCGAAATGAAAGAAAAGGAGAGAAAGAGAGACAGCGATGAAAAAAAATGGAAAATTAGTGAAAGAAAAAGACCGAAATGAAAGAAAAAGAGAGAGAGAGAGAGAGAGACAGTGATGAAAAAATGAAAGATTAGTGGAAGAAAAAGACCGAAATGAAAGAAAGAAAGAGAGGGAGACAGTGAGCAAAAAATGAAAGATAAGTGGGGAAAAAAAAAACTGAAATGAGAGAAAGAAAGAGAGGGAGACAGTGATGAAAAAATGAAAGATTAGTGGAAGAAAAAGACCGAAATGAAAGAAAGAAAGAGAGGGAGACAGTGAGCAAAAAATGAAAGATTAGTGGGAAAAAAAACTGAAATGAGAGAAAGAAAGAGAGGGAGACAGTGATGAAAAAATGAAAGATTAGCGGGGAAAAAAAGACCGAAATGAAAAAAAAAAGAGAGAAAGAGACAGCGATGAAAAAAATGGAAAATTAGTGAAAGAAAAAGACTGAAGTGAAAGAAAAAAAAAGAAACAAATCAAAGACCCCTGTCAGAGAAGAATGCATGGTATTCAAACTACTGGATGCCAGTCCCATATTGTTTATTTGACGAATTCAACGTCCATCCCTGAATTTGTGGTCGTAGAATCGGGTTCGTTAGACACCAAGACTCATCGTCAACTTGAATAAAAATGCAGCTCTTGTTTGACGAATAGATAGCACTTAAATTCATACCTCTATCCTACTCACGGGCACTTTTAAAAATAGATTTATTGTTGCTATAATTACAAAGAAACATATTTAGTTCTAAGATTACGTATTGTTATTAGATGGAAACTTGACGGTTCTCCAGCTAGTTCCCGCAGGAAGTCTAAAATCTTTTGAGGGTTGTAATTGTTTGAAATTTTTTCTTGTTTCCATACAACTTCATTAAAAATGAAGTTGAATTTAATTCAGAGTAAGTTATCCACAGCCTGGCTGCTGGTACCCAAAATAAAAAAGGGTAGAGGGCATTTGGTATAACTTCATTACTGCTACTTCCATAAATCTTTCCGTACTCTAATTATGGACGTTGGTTTTAGGGCCAGACGAAAAAATTCTTTTTTTACTTCCTGATTCACGGGATTCTTTGGAAATATAGTTTAAAACCTGCCTCGGTGAAAAGTCTATAACTGAGGACAGTTAGCAACAATGTCGTTGGAGGCGTAACTGTGAAAATCCATTAATCAGACATTAGCAAATGCATAAACGTATGAAAAAAAAATGTAAAAATATCTCTAAATCAAAAACAAATTTTTAGATCTGCCCTAAATTTGATTCTCTTTTTCTTTAGCTTGTGCCACACAGTTCCACTAAATCTCATTGAAATTCATTGAGAACCTTGGGAGATACCGTGTGTTCAGATAGATAGAAATGGATACATATACTTCCCCAACATCGTTGGCAGAGGTGACTATGCCAGGATCTGTGTCAAATACGTGAATCAACTAATCGCAGCTACACGAAAGCTGTTAAATCCGCCCAAGGAAATTCTTGTTATCCTATCATCTAATGTTGCGTAATAAATACTTCTTCTGTTTCTTCAGGTTACAAACAAGACAATAGTTGGAATGCTCGACATGGGAAATTATTCGATCTTTATCCACCTGATATGAGCTGTCGCTCATAAGAAGGGAGAAGTGGTCTTTTATTGTACTGCGAGTGGGTGGGTGAGTAAATACCGTTTATGGCAGTACTCACAAAGCAGAACACTGAGCCACTTTTACCCCCTTTCTTTTTGTTCGTATAATAAGGATTAATTTCCAATTGATAATGTCTTAAAAGTATAGAAAATGTCAACTATTCCCTCTGAACTTTGATTTTGCGACCAAGTCAGTTATAGTCTGAAATCTACTTATTTTCAAACTGGACAACGATCAAATTTGCAAAATTTTAATTACATATTGCAAGAAATACAACTACGTATGAATATCCCTGTCCTGGTCACAAAAGCGAAGTTTAAGATAATTAATAGCCATTTTCTATACTTTTTACACTTGAGCAATTAGAGACAAACACTTACTACCCAGGGACAAAAATTGCGTTACACAATGTTATCAATGACAGATTTGAGATGCAAAGTTGCCAAGTGGATATCAACTCGGAGAATGGATTCGACGAGTTGAATTCAAACTCATTTTGACTCATGGAAGGTCCTTCCAGCACGGTGGTTTCGAAACTGGGGTCTGTGGATCCCTGGGGGTTTAGCAAATAAATCCTAACACTGCAAATCTTTTGGCAGGGAAATAACAGTATCATTCGCACTGCGATCGAAAAACATAATAATGACTCGTACACAAACCTCTCTGCGATACGTATCAGAATTCAAATAAATGTATTCCATTTAAAATAAATATCATTTTTAAAGGTCAAGAATTGTTTATTATTGTACTTTATTGATTAGAATCTAAAAACTTAATGCTAAAAATAAGGATCAGACAAAATGATCCTTTTATAGAAAGGGGTTCTTGAGTTTTCAAAGTTTCGAAACCACAGCTCTAGCATGTCCAATTAGTTTCATTGGTCAGTTCCCACGGAATCCTATTGCAGCACCGGAACTAATATTTCCATGTTTTATACGTGACATAACCGCATGAGACGACAAATAAGACCTACTTTTTACCACCCAAATGGCTCAAAAGATAAACGTAGCCCCATAGTTCAGCCTCACGTTGGCCAGAAATTGAGGATTTTTTTTGTTCACAAACTTGGATAGGGGGAATTCAAGTGAAAATGCGTTTTTCTTTTTTCAACTATTTCAGTGCTTTTTACAAACATTTTAGTAAATTACATTCCTGGGTCACCATCGCTACGTACGAAGATCTTAGTTTTTGTTGCAGTACTTTACTTCCTATACTTCCCTAGTGTAAACATATGTAACTATATGACCCAGTTTCCCATCTCATGGGTGTTTTCAAAGGTAGCACAATAGAGAGTGTAATCGTAACAAGATTGGTGGCTTCGAGGTCAAACCTCACTCTGAACGCAACTATTTCAGCCGCTAAGCCGAATTTTAAAGAATGTTTTCGGTACCCATTGACGGGAATGTATCAGCGAAATTTGAAGTTTTTACTACGAACGGTTAGAGGTGAGAAGAGTAAAGAAGAACAAAGAAAAAGAATTATTGTAAAGATCAAAGAGAGAGAGAGAAAAAGTAAGAAATTCCAATTGAGAGAATCTGTTTAACAACACCAGATAATTCGATCCACCATCCATAACTTTCTATTTCCTTTTTCTCTCTCTTTTTATTTTTCTCTTTTTCTCACTCTCTGTCGCTTTCTTTCCCTCTTTATTTCTTCCATTCGTTGATTGATGACACATCAATAGAATCTCTATTACCCCTTTTCTCTCCATCTATCATTTAAATTTTATAACGTTTTAATTTTTAGTATAAACCGGAAGTCTAAATTCGTCATTGTTGTTAGGTTAGAAAAATACAGTCAACTCAGTAGGAGTTTGACAAAAAACGAGTAGCATTGAAAGTGTTAAAATTCCCCGCTGAAATGAGGGAGTCTTATGTGCCGTCAAATACTGTACCTTCCCCCAAACAAATACAATGAAGGCATTGTTTAATTAATGCACCTGCTTTTATACGGAAGAATGTGACGATTTAACTTTAACTGTACAACTGTTTATCGTACTTCTTCGTCTCTATAGTTAAATACAATGGTTGTATTAAACGCCTAAGTGCATTATCTCCCGAAGTGCATTATTTTCTTGGTATAAACAACCCACAGAACATAAACAGTAATCTCAGTATGCGGGTCATTTTTATTACTGGAACGTAATTCTACATTGTAGCACGAACACAGACACACAACAATGCCTCTGTGTTCTCCTATGCCACCCAGCCTACCAGATAATAAAACCTCGCGAGAGATCATATTTGCCCATTTGTAGACAGTAAGCAAGGGCGTAGCTGAAGATTTGAGGACCCGGAGGGTGGCTCCTCGAGGGACCTGGATGGTGGCTCCTTAAGGATCCCTTCCATTCAACATTTAGTGTATTAGTTCCCAACCTGGGGTCTGCCGTTCCCCGAGGGCACACAAAAGTTTTACAGAGGAGGGTCTGTAGGTAACCCTTTCAAAAGCCGTGCGCTTGTTGAGTAGGCAGTCCTTTCAAAAACAGTGACAAAGCTTGAGATTTTAGTGGTCTCTCCGACACTTAGTGAGCTTTGTTATAGTATATTGTTAGAAGAAACGTAGCAAATGAACAACTATTCATAAATCTTTTCGTGGCCCCTCCATTTGGAGTGTGCAGGGCGATTTAAAATCGCTTTAGCCCCTCCATCAAATATATCCCCGACAATGCAGTGATCACCTCCGCTGAGGAGGCTATAATTCCGTCGTTTTTTGTCCGCCTTTCTATGAGCAGCATATCCCCGAATACAATGGGTGTCTTTAGATTGAACTAGCTGCACGAAGTTATCAGTTTCAGCTTTAACTTAGACATCAGATTTGATAATTCTTAAGATCAACTGATATAAGCTTTTAATGTTGTCTTGGTTGTGGTTCACTCAATATATACGACGTTTTATTTTCTATTATCGAAAGAACTTATTTAATATTGCAGCGACAGCAACAGTAACTTTATACTCTTACTCTTGTTCATTGACGCATGACGTATTTTCGACTTTGCTTGTATTTTAATTTACTGGCCATTGATTTAATTCTTTTTCAAAATTGCTCTGGAAAAGGTACTGTTCCTTCATGTATTTTTTGCTGCCAACTTTCCGCTGGACAAGAGTGAGTGGCTTACAACAATGTCTTGTTTACCTTCTCGCTCCAAATTTAGAGAATTTAGAGCCAATGATCAAGTTATCACTACAATTAATGGATGAATTACTAGGCCTATTTATTGTGCAGAAAATTTTTAAAAAATTTTTCTTACCAGTTACAACTTGTTTTTTTTTTTGTTTTTTTATTTTGTTTTGTTTTTCTATATTTGTTCGCTTTCAGTGCCGGCAAAGACTTTTTTTTTTACAAAAGTCCCAGAATATAAATAACTAGTTGATTCCCGTGAAAAAAAATATATCATGGATATATTTGAATTTGTATGAGATGATATTTTAACTTACGACGAACGTCGAAAGGTACTATAAATGCCAATATATCGTTCTTTCAGACCAAACTGAAAAAAAGGAAGAAGGAGTGGGTGAAGAGAGAGGGATATTCTTTTTTACGTCAAACTGCGCTATATTCTTTTATCAGATCAATCTAATATATTCTCCACGGTAACTTCGGGAACAGGTGGAGTTGTCCGAGAAAGAAAATGACATATTTTCCTTACATATTTTTAAAGGAGGAAGTTAAAGAAGGAAAGAATAGAGTCATTGTAATTCCAACGGAAAGAAACAAAGTAAATATTTTACTCCTTTTAGGTTTGGTAGTTTAATTATCACTGATGCAGACTATACAGTGTTTTTAACTACACCTCATATATAATTATAACTTTTTCATTTCCCAATGAATCATATTGCATTTCGGACGATATTTTCCGTTCAAATTCTGATGCAATGATTATCTATTTCCTTTTTCAGACGGTTTAACTGGGATTGACTTGAAAAATCAATTATTGAAAACAAATAGTTTTATGCTGACAAATTTTCACAAACGCTGTCAAAGATTGTGAAAACAACGTCGCAGATTTTGAAAAGAATCTGTTTTTTCTCTGATTTTAGAAAAGACACAGCTGAATTCGTCAAAGCAGAAGAGTTCATAGTTTCAATAGAATAGTCCATTGTGACGTAGAGAGAAATAAACGGAAAAAGTCACTGGGTTTATTATATAGAGATAGATACCATCTTTTCACTTCATTTATTCATCATAACAAATGACTGTGCAGAAAGACATCTGAATTCAAAAATAATTATTCAGTGATTCTTCTCTCTCATTCTCTCTTCCGCTCTTTCCTTCTCTCTCTCTCTCTCTCTCTCTCTCTACATATATATATACATGTGTGTGTAAGTGTGTGTGTGTGTAATCTAAAAAGCTTTACGACTTTAATCACTAAACGTATTAAAAATATTTTTGTGTCACCTCAGTCACATATTTCCCAATATCAGTTAATGAAATTTACGTAATTTTTATTAATGTTTATAATGCTTTACGTATACTTTGTTATTATGGTACTTTGTGTAAATTTTCCCTTGTGGGGATTATCAGTTGTTCACCGTGTAACCGTTTCGCGATCTTAAAAACAAAACAGTTATATTAACATAGCACCCCAGATGATTTTAATATATAGCTTATGCCATACATGTACTTGGTTATTTTAAATAGAACTTTATCATAATGCATTGTATAAGGATTTGAGTTTATACTACACACTTAATTTTTTGAAACGGCTTACTTACGTAGGTTACCCTAGAATGTATTATCAGCATTACAGCAGACGTGACTAGTTGTTCGTGTCATGTCTATTGAGTGGTCACCAATGTGAATATCAAATCCGTTGAGTCGGTTTCAATCTCAGACTGCATGTAAACCAACAATGATGTCATCTTCAAGAATACTTATCACACAGAAAAAAATCTTTGAGTTGATTTTTTACCAAAATATTCAACCATCGATTTTTACAAACAAATGAATTGTCCTTACTATTTATATATATACGTGTGTGAGTGTATATATATATATATTAAAGTATTATGACGTATAAGGAAATTTATTTTGCATGTTTAGGTCACAGTCTGTTATGAACGCTATTTCTTCAAATTTTATTTCTAATTTAGCACCATTTCTGGTGATATTGAATATGTGAAACATGTAAAATAAATTTTCGTAAATGTCATAATACTTTGATAGTGTCGGATTGTGTATTTAAATGACAAATATACGCGCGTGCGTATACATACATACATGTATATATAATACAAATCAGGAATACAGTAAGAATACAGTAAGATATAATACAATATGGTTTTATTCCATTAAGTGCTCGATACATTCAACTTTAAACATTGAGCTGATTTTGAGTAGAGCTTGAAATATGATGAATCAGGAATTCACTACACAAACACGTTTATGTTTCAGTTCTGTTTGGGTGTCTTCAGGCAAATGATTTATTTCATATTCCTATTCTAGATATATTTTTGTGGGGTGTGTATTTTTCAAGTTGTAAGATCTTTTTATTCTTTTTATATATCTTTTCCCTTCTTTGTTCTTGTTTAGTGGTTCATCATTGCTTATTATGGTTTTCTGTTTTATTTTGTTTTATTCAAACAGAAAAAAACGTAACAAGTAATAACCAATCACTGAAAAAAGGGAAAATATATATAAGTAGAATAAAAAGAAGATCCTACAACGAAGAAAAATAGACGTACCCTGAATAGGAATCTAAAATAAACTGAATCATTCATCTGGAGGAGCCCAAACAGAGCAGAAACATGAACGTGTTTGTATAGTGAATCCTTACTTCCATATATATATATATATATATATATATATATATATATATATATATATATCAGCTCCTGATAGTGGACTCTGGTTCCACATGGAACTTTAAACACATACTCACACAGCACACACCACTGAAGATGGGAAAAATCCCGAAACATGTCTGGACAATTTACATGTAAGGATTAATAAACCTCACCTCTAAACACTTTACCCCCGAGTCTGTCTCACTCTTTACAGTACACATTATATATATATATATATATATATATATATATATATATATATATATATATATATATATATATATATATATATATATATATAAAGTAGGTGGATAGTGAGAGAGAACGACAGAAAGAGAAACCATAAGGTATAGTATAAACAAAAAATAGCATTGTCTACAGTTTCGAGATGGGTCATTAACATTTAAAGAGTTTTTTTTGGACGATTGAACTCCTTCTTGTTTTGGTCGATTCATTCTGTGGCCTTCTTCAGGTATGATATCGAAATGTGATGGCGGTAAACGGAATTTTCTAGTGACGGTAGTAAACAGAATCAATCTGGACATGGGTGAGGAAATCCAAGCCTAACGAAGAAAGGGGAAGAAATCGACTTTCCCAGAATCCTTCGTTGAAACGTAGTCACTACTGGAATATTCTGTTTGCTACCATCACTGGAAAATTCTATTTACCACCAGCACATTTGAATATTACACCTGAAGAAAGCCGTAGAATTAATCGGTCGGAACGTCGTGCTCATAGCACAAACGATGAAAAGGGATACAATCGTTCGAAAAACTCTTTGAAAATAATTGCGTTGTTTTGATGCATCAATAATGCCTAAATTCCCGACAAATGACGATCTCTTATTTCTTTGAGTTTCAATGCAAGGCGAATAGATTGCAAGCAGGAATTTGCTCAAACAAAATTTTGATAGATTTTCAAAATTCAGTGCTTTATCATTCCAAAACTTACAGATGGTCACAGTGCTTAACCGCCAGTCATATTTCATTTGTTAGTACAGGAAATGACTTTATATAGACATCATGTTGGGATAGCACTGATCAGATTAAAAGTGGCTTGCGTGACACACGATCCTGGATTCTTCGGGACAATATATAAAAATTGAATGAAACATTTGTTTTTTTGTTTTTTTTTTCAGCATTACAGGATTGATATATATGTAATTTTCGATCGCAATTATCAAGTTCTAAAGTTTTCATTAGCCGCTTTTTATTTGGTCAATTTTCACAGGGGCTATTTATGGGGTGACTTAGATTTTCGCAGAGCTAACCTGATATTTCCATTCTCTTGCTTTAAAAAGTAAGCATATTGTGTCCTCTGCTTTCACCCTCTCCCGAATCCTTCGGATATATATATATATATATATATATATATATATATATATATATATATATATATATATATATATATATATATATATATATTTATAATATATATATAGTCTGGTTTGGTATCTTTCACCTAATAAATAATACAATCAACGTGTCTCGTTTCCTGTTGTGCAGGGAAATCAGGGAAGATCAATCTTACCTCATTAGGGAATGAGTCAACGAGACGCACTTGTAAACCATTGCGATAAAGTACACCCTGAGAGTTATTCATGAGGTTTAGCTTAGTCTGGCACAAGGCCACAGTTTGTAGGTAAATCGAGGAAGATTAAATTTACTACTTAGGAAATGGTCCTGCGAGATGTGCTTGCCGATTCACTCCAGGACTTCATATTCAAACCTAATTTTCACTCTGAACAGTACATTCGTGTCGTAGTAAAGTCTATAAAATCTAGTAATACTTGATAAAAATATTTATTGAAAGTAAGATATGATTCAGATGAGGTAAGTCGTTTATTTATATTTGGTTTTGAAAACTTGAAGATCTCGCATAAAATTTGCGACCATAGGGTGCATTTAGAATCAATATCTTCTGGGCGTAACTCAAGCTTCAGGAATGAATAGGTAGAGCGTCCTTCTCTTAAGAAGCAACTTCCGTTGGAGTATATTCAACCGGTGAAGATCTCCCGGTTTCCTTTACATGCGTCAGCTCAATGATCTGTGCAAGTTTCAGGTCCGTTCGGGACCGAGACTTTATTCCTATAGGTTTTCAAGGCCTTGGCAGGTCCACAAAATGGATTCCACCACCCACGCAGCTTAGAGTGTACTCAATTAACTGCTGAGTGCACAGGGGGTTCTTTTCCCACACCCTTTGCTCACATAAGGAACCCAGGACCTTCTGCGTGTGAGGTAGATGTGCTAATTATTATTCATCACCCTACCCGAGTGGATAAAGGTTCAGGAATAGTTCATCTGTTCTTCTGATCTTGGGATTAACGTCTAGACTTTAGAGGCGATCAAAAGATTAAGCTTACACTTCTCTAGGCTTTCAAATTTACCTTGAATTTAATAACCCTTTAAAAGAAGAAGAAAAAACGTAGGCAAAATGTAAGGGTGGGGAAACAGAGAGAAAAAGAGACGCCGTTTTTGACATAATTCGTTGTTCTGGTTGCTTGCAAAGTATCCGGTGCATTAACGTCAAGAGAACTCTGCTTACAAGGCACGTACGTTCGCTGCACTTCTGACTCCTCACGGTAACCGTTGATGTTACGTGCATGCTAGAGTTTAGAGTATACTATGCGTCGACGTGGCAGAGTCCATTACAGACTGGTATAAGAGGCGCTATCTTGAACAATTTGACCAGTGCTGGATCAACTACGTAGCCAAAGTAGCACCCACAGGTCCTGCAATTTCAAGAGTCCGAAGCTAAATTCTTACCGGCCATCGATTCTGATACAGCTATTTTGCATTCGCTAAATTACAACAGAACTACACTGCCCTCAACTTTTATGCCTTTGAACAATTATCGCTTTTACCTGGAGTTATTATTTTTATATAGTAATTAGTAGAAATGTAATATCTATGCGATACGTACTCGACGCATAAATACGAATGTATTTGAAACTAAAGTCATAGGCTCTGAACAAAGATAAAGACGAAACCTATTGCTGAAATATTGAACAAATTTGTTGTATTATCAGGCTGTATTACAAATGAAGAAATTTAATTATTTTGCAAGCAAAAAATATGTTTAAACATTTCCTTAATTTCTAAGCGTCGTGATACTTTAATATTGTCATATTCTGTAACACATTTCTTTAATTTGAGTCCCTCTTTATAACACAGGCTATAGGCCTCATACTAGCCCCCACACACATTTCTTTAATTTGAGGCCTCTTTATAACACATGCTACCGACTCCGTACCCAAGAACTAAATTTGAATATGTACAAAATAACCCTAACATCAAATTTCCAACGTATCTTTCCAAGTTATGCCCATTGCATACCGGCATCCATTTTTCTATATCTTGAAAAGCAGAAAGGCTTGAGATAACAGAAGATTCTAATATATATTCTAAAAGATAGGAAAAAGGTAAGTTATAATCCATTCATAATTCAGGTAATTTGTAATGGCTTGTAGTTATCATGTAGGCCCGTATGGTAGCCCTCCAGCACGCCAGTCAAAAAAGATAGCATCAGCGCTAAAGGGTACCAGTCTAAAACACTGTAATGAAAACCCGGTGCTATCGCTATAAATACACCATAATGCGAAGGTACGCCAGTCAGTATCATCATGTGTCATATATAAATCGCTACTGCAGTATACTGGGTTTCAACACCGGTAAGGACTGTAATTTGTTGTCCTCGTATCTGGTAACGCAAAGCAGTTCATCTGATAGCATAAAACAGTGGATTTTAGTTGGTTACCTGTAGTGTAACTCAAGGTATGACTGTTTGCTCGGCCCGACGATTGGAACTCTCAACAAACCCTCTTACTGTCTATGCACGTGCTAAAATAGCCAACGCACTCCAATGTCGTCTCGTCTGTTCTCATGTTTTCCCGGGCTTCTGCTAACTGAGAAATAGGGGATGGATATCCCAATGGTAGCATTGAGAGTGATACCAAATCGTACGCCAGACTATATCAACATAAATAAAACCATTTCTAAGTTAAGCCACCCAATATGACTATAAATACAGCCAATACTAATGTATGCCCGTTTAAAACGCTGTAAATATATCTTTTAGCTTATGTACGCCATTCAATATTTACAATGGTAAAACCAATTCGAAAATACGCCAGTCTAAAATACTATAAAGAAAAAAAACATTGCTACTTCATTTGTGTATTCGGCAGCATGTCGCGTTGAGTGATCAATTGAAAATTTAGGAAAAGGGGTAATCAATGAATAAGTTACTTCTCTCGCTTCTTTTGGACCGTGATCACCGAAAGAAAAATCTGAGTTTCTTGGAAGCGTGAACTCTAAGACTAGACTAAGGGACTAATTTATCATAAAATCACATCGCAAATTGAACCCCCATCATGAAAAACCTATTGTGGTGGGATCAGGAAAGAAGATTTTTTCTTCTAAACATTTTTAGGGAATAAATGTTTGAATCTTCTGCCCTGTTGCTCAATTGGTACGGCCTGAACGCATGACACATGCATAGACAGATAGCCAATCAGCACCACTTAGAAACTTTGAAAAACCCATGCTGACAGTTTTGGTTGATGGTTTCTAAAATTATCTTATTTGATTCCATGGTAAGTAGAACCAGAAAAAAAATGATGCGAATGTTTTCATTAAAATAGTATTTTCTGGGACGTTTCTGCATACGGTGCGTATTGTTGATTTTAGATATAGCAAAACGAACGAAGTCATTTCGGTTAAAAGTTTTTAAAAAGTAGTTTTAATTCTTCTTCAACCTTAATGATTCAGTGTGAATGTTTTGAACAATAATTAAATTCAACAATTAGAAACTTATAATGATTTGTAATAATGATGATCTACTTGGAAATGATAAGCTACTTACTTACAAATAGTTATGCAGATTTTGTTAATTTTTCAAGTTATTTCCGCAGGTGTTGTCTTAAAATATAACAAGTTTGGTTCCTGCTGGGTTAAACACCACTCCTCCTTCTACTCCGACTGAAAATGGTTTATGCAAATTTTGTAGTGTATATATGATAAATAAATTCGAAAATATAAAAGCCATGTTAGTTTGGTATGAGGGTCGACAACCAATCAATTGGTCGAGAATTCAAATCACGGAAGGGAACATTATCCTCCCGTGTTTTGTTTATTATTATCGGTTGGATTTAACGTGACAAAAAAACCAAAAAGGTGACAAAAAGTGAAGAGTCAACTCCCTTTGATTCAGCGAGGATTGTGGTTGTTGAGGTTGTTCCGAGTGAAAAACAAAGTCAATTTCAAATTGAACTAGAATTTGACAGATTTAAACACTGCCCCAGGGAACTATACTTTTTTTGAATACGGTAAAATGAACCGTAAAATGAACTTATGCTAAAGTTCTTAAAATAACGTGAATTTTCTCAGAGAAAATATTCACTTTCTCAGTAAAATGAGACAATGTCTCAGCATTCGAAAAACGACCAATTCGTAAGAGAAAACATACATAAAGAAATGTTAATGTATGCCATGAACTATTTTGACATCGGTTAGAGAAAAAAAAATCGGACATGGTTTTTGAATCTGCAATTCAGTCATCCAGCCAACCTGGCATTTGAATCGTGTGCTTGCGCGTTATTGCACACTCAAGTGTCATACTAAGGAAACTCCAATAAGTATTCAATACCCAAACCTTTACCCTAACCTTCCCTGTCCTAGGGTCAGTTTTACTTTACTCTCACATTTCTCTCTCTATCTCTCTCTTTCTCTATCTATCTATCTATCTATCTCTTTCCCTCTCTCGCTCTCTCTCTCTCTCTCTCTCTCTCTCTCTCTCTCTATATATATATATATATATATATATATATATATATATATATATATATATATATATATATATATATATATATTCTTGAGTACAGAATAATAAGGGGTTGGAATAAGCGTGGTGTGGAAAAAAATCCAAGAGGAAGGGGGAGTGTCAAAAGAGCGGGTTGTTGGGGAAAAATTGAAATGTATTGACCAATAATGCATGTTCTTTCAAATTTAAGTAATCTTATCTGTTCTCATCTGTTCTTCAAGTGAAGTGAAACGAATCTATGTTCCATAATCATTAAAAACTTCAGTTGAGAGCACACTTTCGCTCCATAAAGTATCTACTGTTTGGACAACCAACAAATACACGCTTTCTAGACATTTTTTAAAAATAACATTATTCTTCATGTGTTTTGTGAATTGAATTTTTTTTGTTTTTGAAAATATCCTTTCCTTTTTTTTCTTTTGCACAATATGATTTTAATCAAAACAGCAAATCTACAATTGACTTTCCTCAATTTCATACATGTGGTAACAATATTTTTTTTTAAGATGACTGGCAACCACCGAAATGCATCGAAACATACCCACATGATGAAAAAAAATTTTGAGATGTGATAGCTGCTTTTCTCTTAATTCTTTTCTCTTCATCTTACAAATGTCACTTCTATCTTCATTCTGTTGAATCATCTCGTATCTACACAACACACACATGCACACACACACACACACACACACACACACACACACACACATATATATATATATATATATATATATATATATATATATATATATAATCTAAGAACTCCATTTGTCGGCATTTGGGCTATTTAATTACTGGCCCTACTGACTCAAGATCAGTAAAGATATAGGGTATATAACTGAGTAAAAATGAATTTTATCCATGCAATTGACGTCGTAAAATAGAATTCCATTAATGTTCTAATGACTTAATAAAAATGCTGAATTTAAAGAATAACAGAAAAACGTAATAAGGACAAAAACGAAAAATAATAATTTAAATCCATTTGTGGTCAATAGAATGTCATTCTTCAAGGACACTGCAATGCAAGTTTCTATTATTCACGTATAGAAAATGCAATTTGCATCCCGATATTTCATATACGCCGTCATTTTGGACTGCATTGGTAAACTAATAATTAAAATAAAATGAATATACAGCAAGACTCCAGAACAAATTATTGATAACAATTTTACATTTACTTTTATCAAACTTGGTGATTATTTTTTCTTCAAGCGGCCAGATATCCGGCTATCATAGATTTTTTCGGCCAATTTGGAAACAAGATCCGAAAATTCAATGAGGCGTCTACTATAAAGTTTATACACCATTATTGCTGGATTACGTGGTCAGGAGGGGAAAATTATTTTAGGTGAAAAGTATCTCATCAGCTAACGCCTTTCTATCAAGTTTCAAGTAAATTTGACTCTAAACAGCCGAGAAAATCGATCTTAAAACATGAAGTTCAAACGCCGTTATTGCCAGATCACGATGCCCTGAGTGGAATATTTTCATGAGTAAGAAGTATCTCATCAAGGGACACCCTTGTACCAGTAGCCAAGTAAATCTGACTCGAAACAGCTGAAAAACAATATGGAGACACACTGACCGACCGACTAAAGGACTGAGCCTTATAGAGAGGCAAAGATGCCTCTGAAAATTAGCTAGATCCAGCTGAAAATTGACTTATCTTCATAGTTAAGCGACGAAAGAGAATTTGAACTTCGTCTCCACTCACTTCATACACATGAATAACTGATAAGAGTGAATCAAATTCTCTCTTGAAATATTGATGAGCTCAAGCAGACTCAATTATAGATAAGAGATAAGTAACCCACCGATGACCGTGAGTGCTCGCCCCAGTTCGGTAGGTCATGCCATAAAGAGTAGGATTAGGGAAGCCTCTCGAGGCTATTTCGCCCAACACACGCACGTGAAAACATTGGTGCCCCCCATGGCATTAATGCACCGGGGACCAAAATCCCATTAGAGAATTCCCATTATAACGAGGTTATTTTTTGTTGCTCTTCATTTCTCTCCCAGTCAGACGGTCCCTAAAGATAAGGGATGCATGTTTGAATCTCGTCAGAGGTTTATTCTCTATTCCTGATACATGCTGCGTACATAGAGGTAAATGTAAATGTAAAAGCGACTTGAACGTTACCATAAAAAAGCAATAAAAATAATTCTGTAAGTATAAAGGTCAGAAAATGATTGAATAATGGAGAAAGAAGGGGTTGGGACGATTAGTTCTTTATTAGGACCCGTTAACTCCGAATTACCAGAACTTTTTTAAAAATTCAAACCATAAAATTCTCAAAAATGTTATATATTTTCAGTAATTTGGTGCCCAAGTCCCTGGAGAACCATTTTCATATTTTTTAATCAGTTCAGCGGTTCTGAAGTTCAATATTTTTCTCATGAGGACACATGGTTATGAAATGTAAACAAACTATCAAAGCGACTTTAACTCAACAATTTTTAGTTGCAAGAGTTTAGTCAACATTATAGCTAAATTTCAACAAAATCGGCCACAATATGAGAAATTTTCCTAATTGTAAACAAAAATAACGTTTTTCTTTTAAAATGTAAACAAACATTTGGATTGGCCATAAGTCACCATCCCCCAGTTATGATCTCTCCACAAACCTACGCACAAGATTTCATTGAAATATACCAAAGAATAACAAAATGAGAAAAAGGAGACGACGACGGTGACGGCGGCGGCAACAGACACACGTAGCGAATGATAGTTTTGCCGCTGGGGACGATAAGATGAAGCCATGACTTGTTGAACATAAATATCAATTGACAATGCCTCATTGGTATCATTGATATTTCTGGTAATAAACCATATCTCAGTAAGCAGAACAGATCAGAAAAAAGTATCAACCTCCAGCAAAAAAGCAACTGAGATTGAGATGGAAGAAATACTCGTCAAAAATGAATCAAAATAACCGACAATGCTGAGAAATTTGAAGATTGCTATTACTACTAGCAAAAAACTATTTTTGAGAAATAAGGAATAAACACCCAATGAAGAGCAACGGAAGTAAGATCAAAGAAATACTGATAAAAAATTCATGATTATGATAAACGACGTATTTGAAATTCGGATAACTGATGATGATGATGATGATTATAATAATAATAATAATAATAATAATAATAATAATAATAATAATAATAATTACAGAGGACCTGAGGAGACTTACTATCACTCAGCCTTCAGCGATGACCACCGGGCAACTGGTGTGAAACTGTAAACCACAGTATTGCTGTGTCTATGACAATGTGGAGAGGAGGGCTGGAGACTTGAAGAGACTTATTGTCACTCAACCTCCAGCGGTAACCATTATTAATAATAATAATAATAATAATAATAATAATAATAATAATAATAATAATAATAATAATAATAATATCATCGAGAAGAAAAGGAAAAAGAAGAAGTCGTAGTTCATATTTATTTCGACTTAACATCAATCCGCGGTAACCACCAGGATACTGGTGTTAAATTTCAAATAATAATAATAATAATAATAATAATGATAATAATAATAATAATAATAATGATAATAATAATAATAATAATAATATCGGGAAGAAGAAGTCGTAGTTCATATTTATTTCGATTTAACATCAATCCGACTATCCGAACTTTTCTCAAGTGTCTTTTTAGACATCGACCCTTCCACTGACATGGAGACGTCGTAAAAATAAGAAAGGAGACGCCGGACCCGCCCTCTCCGCCGACAGATATCTTGTCTTGATAAGGCTGGTCAGACGATAAGACTGGGCTTATGGGCGGGCTCTTGCAAGATACGGCTGTCGCACAGTCCAACGGTAACTTGACACTCGGACCAGTCAGCCTTTTACAAAAGAAACCCAACAGGCCTAACGGATACTGCGAAGAGTCGTGGGCTCGTATTTCCCCAATAACCAGTAAACTACTGCAGATAAATCATAAAAATGAAAAAAGAAAAAAAACTAGAAAAAAAGACCTTGGAGTAGAAGATAGTCAAAAGCGATCTTCAGTTCAGTACATGGTTATTTTTTTACGGTGGAAATGCGAAGGCAAGATATTAACATTTAGGAGATGAATTCATTTATTTATTATTTTTTTTTTTTTTGGATTTGTACTCGTTCGATCACAAGACAGCACAGTACATAAGGATGAAAACGGGAGTCCGAGACATCATAGAAACTATCAAAAAAACTAAAATAGCAATGGGAAGGCCGTGTTGCAAGAATGAAAGACAACTGATGGACATCACAACTCACAACATGGATCCCTAGAGATCACATGCGAAACCGAGGCCGACAGAACACATGATGGAGAGATGAACAAGACAAATTCAGGAAATACTGGCTCTGCAACGCCCATGATAGAGAATTGTGGCGAATCCTGTGGAAGGTGTATGTCCAACGATGGACGTTAAAAGAATGATCATGATCATGATCATGATGACGACGACTTGTAGAGTTTTTATACCACTACTGACTGGTGGCTTTCACAGGAGATCAAGTGACAGCGAATCTTCTCAAAATTCTAAAACTCTCTGCAGCATTCTAACCATCTTCGTAGTTTCGTCTAAATAGTCTCGAATTTTCTGTTCCTTCAACTTCAGGACTGGTTCCAGGGCTCCGAATACGATTGGTACCACTGTCTCTTTTCTTCTTGTTAACGGCTAGATCTGGATTGGGTAATCCACCTGGATCTGAAAATTCCAAAAAAACTTGTTTCATTCTCTAGGACAGATTCTGGTCTTTGTATATACTATTGACCCGTATTGTCAAAACACAGTCGCTTGCACACTTCACGGTGGATCATCCTCTCCACCCGGTCATTTCTGTTCTTGTACGCCTTCTGAGCTAATTTGCTTCATTTGTTTACTAAGTGGATGATTGTCTCATCTTTACCTCCGCTTAGAATACATTAGCTATGCTACGGTAGCATAATAATCTTCATTTGCAAATAACGCCAGCACTTATTCCTGGCCACAGCAGACAATCCTTTTCCTCTTGATTTTCAATTCAGAACATTCATGTTGACTTTTATGTGTATGATGATGTCATACCCACAAGAGAAAATAAATTAATTTCTAATTTAAACAAATTTAAACGTGGAAATTTTAACGGAAAGTAAGTCAATAATTTCCATATTCACTTCTACTGGCGCCGATGCGAATAGAAAACTATTTATATTGATTCTAGGCCAATAAACTGTCCCCCTCTCCTCTCTCTCTCTCTCTCTCTCTCTCTCTCTCTCTCTCTCTCTCTCTGGAAAACTATACTGAAATGTTTCGACTTTCGGCTTTGTCAAAGTGGTAATTTTAGATGAAACAATATTGAAAAGTTCCTTTTTCCCCGTATGTTTCTATTCCTTTACACCATTTCCATGCTCTGTCCAAGTTTACGTCCGGGGGCAGCCCAAATAAAGTTATGATCCTATCTGTCTCAACCCAACGATAAAGCATAAAGATAGATCTAAGATGATTTTGAACGCAAATATTATAGAATTCGCCAAGTCCAGCCGTAGCACTGCATGAAAGGATGAACTCCCAGGATCATCTGTTAACTTTGGCTGACCAATTGTATCCCAAGATGTAAACACACCTTCCCTATGGCGGCACCGCCTTCAGGGTAAAAATTCACACCCTGAGAGTTGTTAAAAACTATTTTAAATTGCATGAAAGCGAACTTTTACACTTGTATTGGCCTTAGCAAACACCAGATCCTTATATAGAGTTCTAAAGTGGAAAGTTTTGAGAATAATATTTTTTTTAAGGTTTTTTTTTTATCTACACTAACTATAATGCTAAATTGGACCCTTACTTTCCATTCTATTTACATATATAAATATCTCAAGGTGCCTTAGGTGAAAGGGAACTCTTCCGCTTTAGACGGTCAAAAGTAAAAAAAGACGGTTTTTTTTCTGTTTAAGAGGTCAGAAGAGAAGGGAGACTTATTTTTTACTAGTCTGCTAGTTTTAATCTTTATTTCACTCTTCAAATATTCAACCCAGTGTAGACAGGCTTTTAGCTAGTATCTATACTAATATTTGGCGTTCTGATTATTTGTTTGTTTATTAATTATTTGGTCATGCATCTTTCACGTGAAAACTACATTAACCCTATATTTGGCAGCAAGACTCACTAAGCATCAGCTTGTCACATGACCTATATGAAGTTGACCTTAGAGGTCATTTGAAGTCACCAGAGGTCATTTTAGACCATTTCTATTGGAACATTTCTGTAGAACTTCTTTAATATCAATGTCTGAAATATAATCCGTACTACTAAGTAAATAAAAACCACTGTCAAATTCGTTAGCATGGAACCATAAGAGTTGCAGTTGAGTGAAAGAGGGAGGGACGTATTCTAAACCGTCTAATAGAAGGGACTCCCAAAATCTTTATAAATAGTAATTCGCCTGTTGAATTTCTATTGGCATTATACAATTACAAGGATATAATAGTACATACATGAATTGCAAAATGATATTCCAGCCTCTGGGGTTATCTTTCACCAATCAAGTGATGTTGTATGTCTATCTACTGCGATTTTCCTCTTTCTTCAAACTTCACCAATTATTGATGAGGCCCCCTCAAGGGATCAAGCCCCCCCCCCCCGGGTCCCAAATCGCAACCTATCCCTAGCTACGCTACTGATTATAAACTCAAAATAGAACAAACCAAAAACATGCAATTTAAAATTGCATGACAGGATTATCAGGGGAAGGAAAGATTATTAGGAACCTCCAACCAAAACTCAACATAGGTTTCTTCAGTTTTTAAACTGGTCTGTCCGTATATATCGCGCGTACAGGCCACACCAATGTAGCAAGAAGGCTATAAACGTAAATATTTACTCATTATGTTTAGGAAAAAAAAATTTCCAGGAAGGTTTCAATTTGCAATGTAAGTTTATGCTAAATCGGTCTCCTAGTTTATGCCAGGCAGCATTCACGCTTGAAAATTTGGACGTTTTTTTTTTGTTGTTTTTTTTTTTATAGAGAATGCAACCCAGAAAAAAGCGAGAGAAGTAATCTATTCCTTGATCATCCCTTTTTTCAATTTTTAATTGATCAGGCATAACATATTAGAGCATACTGCCAAAATGCCTTGGTCACGTGATGGTTTCTATGAAGTGACTAACTAGAATTTCGGATCTTAATTCTACGGCAACGATTAAAGTTGTTATAAAAAGCAACTGGTTAGACAAAATGATTGCTAGGAAGTTGACACTCGTTTGCAACATTCATCCTCGGGTAACTATTTAATACAGTCTTTTGGGAATTATATATATGAAAAAGATTCTGTTTCCTAGAAGACTGTAAAAAGTGTCTTCAGTAGTTTCTGCTCAGAAAGAAATAAAAAGTTCAGGGGGGAATGAATAATGAAGTTGCTTAAAAAATGACACAAGATGGTGGAACGAAATGGTAAATGTGTTGTTCTATAAAGTTCATGTAGAAAAAAATCAAAAGTGCTTTGGGTTTTGTTTTTTGTTGTTTTTATTTTACGTCACCCAATATTAGATGTGTCTAATCAAAAGTTGATAATAATGAGACTGCTTTGTCTGAGGTAGATGTTCCTAACCTTTCAATGTCATCGCGCACTTTTGTCAATGAAATTATAAGTTTTCTCTACTTCTATCCAAATGGCATCACAGTCGTTAACAAAAATTTTGTCAAGATTAATAGAAAAAAGTAAACGGAACGACAAAAGCTAACACTGTAACTAAATTTACAATAATTTTTATAAACAACACTGGTAGGGAAAATTCAGAATTTTGGTTGCATAGATATACTCCATCTTGTATTACACGTCCCCCATGCCCTCAATCCAAAAACATTCACCATGACTTTTATTTTCACCCAATAGCCTTAGTTAATGATTGAACAACCGTAGCGTCAAAATATGATGCGAAAATGAAATTCCATCAAAGAATGAATATGGTCAGAATAAGTTCTATTTATGACACCACGGGAGTTTTCCCCAGGAAAATATCTAAAAATAGAGAGAAAAAATCAAGAAACATCTAGATTATGGAGAATATAGATTTTGATAACAAACCTGTCAAAATAAAGCTCAAAAAGATAAAGAAATCTTCTTTTTTTACAATATGTAAAAATAAAATATTTTAAGAAGAGGGTTAATAGAGTACTGATGCCAATTTTCATGTCTGTAGAAACAACGGTGTGGCCAGGAGCGCTGGGACACACGGACACATTCACGTATAAGAAGGGATAAAACCATTTGCCACATTTGGTGGCTGCAGATATTCAACTGTTACGCCTGTTCTTACAACTTCGGAAACAATAAGATATAAGATATACTAACTTAAAATTCATAGCAGCTAAGAATGCTCATTTTAATAATAGAAAATTTTGATAAAAGAAAGCTCATTTTTCTTACACAGCTGAATGCTCATTTTATTATATAACAGAAAGCTTATCTTTCTTACATTGCTGAATACTCATTTTTATTACACAACAGAATTCCCATTTTCTTATCTAGCAATAATGATCATTTTTCTTATGTAACCGAATGCTGTTTTTTTATTATGTAACCGTAATGCTTTGCCACTGAGTTTTATCATCCAGTTCTTTGGCTTGTGCTTTCTTATTTTTTACCATATCAATAAATAACCTTCTGTGTGGCATTAGAGATAAACAAGTCTTGTTTTCTACGCCAACAAAGAGATTCGGGAAATATTATGAGGTGGAACAATGTTGAGGACACCGATTGTTTATATTAGAATGACATGTAATAAAGGAAAAGGAAAGAAAAACGTGGCCTTCTAAGATAGTGGAAAAGAATACAATAAGGATTCGACCTTGAGTGTGGGAATAATTTACAGTTTGAATAACATATCTCTGTTGCTACGTTTTGTTTATTGCAAGAGTCTGTAGATCTCTGGCCTAATGACACGATGAGAAACACAGTCGGTGAGACTAGGTTCGACTGCATTGTTTAAAGGGTCCAAGGTAAAATGAAGTACAGTGGCTAGAAAACCTAGGTTGTAAGTGGGTGGCTGGTAAAGAATACCTGGGAACTAAGGCATCATATATTGTTATTTTGCTCAAACATAATCGTCCTCATTGTATCTCACCATGTGCCTTCATGTTATGACTTTCTAATTCTCTATCATTCTCTTTCCAAGCTCTTTCTATCTTCAAGATTCAAAGTGTTTCTCTCTCATTCTCACCCTCTTTTTCCTCTCTCATGTCGGTCTCTCTCTCTCTCTCTCTCTCTCTCTCTCTCTCTCTCTCATTCATTCAAGGTGTCTTGGTCTCTCATTCTCACCGTCTTTTAACTCTCTCATTCTCTATCATTCCAAGTGTCTCTCACATATTCTCTCTCTATCATTGAAAGTGTCTCATTGTTCCTTCAGCATTTCAAGGACTTTTCCTGGCGCACTTTCTCACTGTCCTTCAAAGAGCTCGCATCTCTCTCTCTCTCTCCCTCTCTCTCTCTCTCTCTCTCTCTCTCTCTCTATCTATCTATCTATCTATCTATCTATTTAAATATCTCTTTATCTATTTCATTCCAGGCGCCTTTCTGAGGGGCTCTCTCTGTCTCCCCGCTTTTCATAAAGATTTTTCCTCACTCACTTTTCTTTATCTCTCCCTTTGTATATCTTTTCCATGACCCCCTCCCTCTCTCTCTCTCTCTCTCTCTCTCTCTCTCTCTCTCTTTCTGCTCGTCTCTCTCTGTTTCTCTCCAATATCGCTACTTTCAAAAGGCTTCCTTTACTTCATTTTTTTCTTTTCACTCTCCATCTTCCCGTTTGTTTTGAGCCCTCCCTCTCACTCTTAGATGTTTACAAAACTTATCACAAAGCTACATGAGGGTGTAACGCTTCATAGTGGCGAGAGCCTGTTTGCCTGCCTAGAAAATCAGCATTGGATATCCTGGTTTTTTACTCGGATTCGAACGAGACGCCGTCAGCCACCTTCTGACCTGCTTTCACACTGTCATTCACCTTCTCTCAGATCTTTCTTAGGTATTCGTTCGTTCGTCCTCGTTCTCGGTCTTTAGTTCTCTCTCTCTCTCTCTCTCTCTCTCTCTCTCTCTCTCTCTCTCTCTCTCTCTCTCTCTCTCTCGCTCTCTCTCAGCCTTTCATTTCATTCTTTCTTTCATTTGGTTGTGCGCGTGCGCATGCCATTTCTGCTCATTTCTTTTTTTTATTCCTGTACGCCAATTAAATGATAAAAGATAACAAAGCAACGGCCATAATGAAATAAGAGACAAGGTCAGTCTATTATATTTCTCAGTCTACTGGTTCCATTCGCATCCCGATATTAAAAAAAAAGTAAACACGCGCCGGTTCGCTCAGTAAAACATTTAAAGACTGCAGTAATAATATCCTGATTTATCTTTCTATTAGATGAAACATTGTCAACCAATATTAATTTTTTTTTAATAGTATTTTCTTTCATCGTAATTTTAGTGGCTTTCTATCGCAACACAGGGCCTTCGAGAGGGGGTGAAGCCGGTGCATCGCACCAGGACCCGGAAGGCCAAAGGGTGCCCGAGAATTCCCTCAGTATAGATGTCTATCGAAATCTTCGAGTGTAGATGTATATCAAACGTTGATACGATATGCCCTATGAATAAAATGGGTTGATTATCGTTTACTGTAAGCGGATATAGTCTGACGTGCAGGAAAAGGTTATAATAGATATTAAAGTAAGATGGCAAAAGGACATGGGTGCTTGTCCAGGGTGTGTTTCGGGATGGGGATGAAAACAACTCTGTACCGCCAAATAGTATTTCTTTCAGAGGCTCTTTTACAATTACTCAGGCCGTCTGTCTACGGCAGTGAGTATACATTACGAATCAAAAACGAAGGATACATGGCGCTGAATGATCGAAGAAGATTGTAGAGGGGGCTTACGGGTTAGCCAGCTGTAAGAGCCATTGGCACCCGCAGAAAATTTCCCAGAGGTTGTATATCCAATTGAGTGCGGCAAAAAGATATATTCAGAATATATCTTAGTAGCAACTCTTTTTCAAGTGAATAATAACAACCTTTTCACGTGGGAACATTAAATTGCACTTACATAAAATGACTGCAATCCACCATTATCCTTTATTGACGGTACTAAGGCTTCAACTTTCAAACCTTTTCACACCCGAAAGCCGGATCCAGGGAGAGGAGGAACTAATACCCATCCCCCCGAGTAGACGCCCATGGTAAGAGCTTTAATAACTTCAGTCTAGAATGTAATTATTAGAATGTCAAAAGTTTCAAATAATCTACTTATATAATGAACTGTGAGACGCAGATGTGGTGCTATAGCCAATGGGGTTTTACCTCGAGAGGCGTGGTACAGCACTGTTAAGTCAAGTCCAGAGGATTCGAGACGAGTCCTGAGATCATTGTTCTTTTGTTCTTACGACAATTGTTCCCCTACATTAAACCAACTTTGTGTCATATCCTGTCCACGTAGTAATGCAGATAAGGAAGCAATTTTCCGATTCTGTAACCATAACAAAAAGAATTTTGCTAAGAAATACCACGGAATCTCTAAGAGAAACGAATCCAATCTTTTTTTTTTTTTCTAAAAGAAAATCATACATCCGTGAATCGTTTGCCAGGGCTCAACCAGCAAATTACATGAAAGATAACTGACCAGGATGCAAGTCGTATAGCAATGATTAACAAGTCAATCTTGGTGACTGTTGATAGTGGGTTCAATCGTCGTCATTGGATCTCCCATTATTGATGGTCTGATACCAAACTGGAAACAATTCCAGTACTTTCTTTTCTCTAAACCAGAACATCATCATCATCATCATCATCAGTCTTTCAAAATCCGTCGTAGGACATAGACCCTCCTCAAGATTCAACACACTTTTCTATCATGGGCGTCGTGGAGCCAGTACTTTCTGAATTTGTCTAGCTCGTCTCTTTATCTAAAACTCTGCCGGTTTCGGTTTTGCATGTGATTTCTGGGGATCCATGTTGTGAGTCATGATGTCCTTCGGTTGTCTGCCATTCTTGCAACATGGCCAGCCAATTGCCATTTGAGATTTTTAATGGATTCTATGATGTCTCTGACTCTTGTCTTTTTCCAGATGTACTGCGCTGTCTTGTGGTCTCTCCATGTGAGGTTGAGCATAATTTTTTCATGTGCACGTTGCATGCTTCTCAATTTGCGGATCTGTCTCTTGGTTAGGTTCCATGTTTCAGCTCCGTAATCTCACACAAATTCGAAAATACTTGCGAACTGTTTCCCAGGGATTAACAAGTCATCAAATAATGACAGACGACGCCGTGTAAATATTTCTTCCAACTTACGTCAGACGAATTTTCTCTTCGTTCAAAATTTCTACAAAAAAAAAAAGAGATAGAGAGAATTTTAATTGATATCTGTCCAAACCCCATTGTCCTATCACTACGGTTCAAAAACTAGGTCATATAAGTCGAGTCTTAGACGTGAAAGGTTACGGGGTCATTGGGTTAGATTACACAGTAACAACTCGGCAGAAAAACTTCTGACCTCCTAATTATACACCAGCCACATTTTTTCTCAGTCATGGAATGATAAAACACAAACAATGGCTTGTTGGGTGAGTGATTACATATATATATATATATATATATATATCGTGCGCCATGAAGACTTATCTATAAGTTTTTTTCAATTTACTCAGAATTGAACTGAGCTACACGTGCAATACAGAGCACATATATTCCACTGTTGATACTGAGTTAATACAACAGTTAGTTTTTGTTTTTTATTTGATCACCTCTCGTTTCGATCATGGCCTTTAGATGAGAGGTAACCATTTCATACGAGGGCTGCGTCATTCCTTTGACGAAATTGAACCAGGAAATGACAAGAGCTTGCTTCAGTGCTGTAGATCTTTGAAACATTACTCTAATGAAGGGTCCAGAAGGAGAAATTCAGGAGATTTATTTAAGGACTTGAAGAAAACCAAATGTTTTTGTCCCATGATCCGCTGAAATGCTTTTTGCACCCCGCTGATGTATGTGCAGTTGCATCATCTTGATCGATGACGTGACACTCCTGAAAGACTTTTTTTGGACATGAAGTCAGCCATTACCTTCACATCCTCTTTGATGGGCAACAAAGTTAACTTTGTCCCACCACGAACTACAGTCCACAACACCACCCAGCTGGCTCCTGGCAACGAAAATGGGCCGTGCTTCCTTCAGAAAGGTCTTCGGTATTAGTTACATAAACCTTATCCTTTGAGGAATTCGCTATAGCCTGCACTGCGAGAATGATTTCATCAAACCAGATGAAGAAAGACCCTGTCAGCGGTCCTATGGATTTACTCAAACAATTTCTTCCCTCTGTCGTGTCGCTTTGGCTTTGAGGCTGCTGAAATCAAGTGTCGACGTTGCATTGTATATGTCTTCATCCCTAAATCCACCTCCAAAATTCTTTTCAATGACTTTTCTGACAATCTCAGCACATTTGTAGTTTTCCTCATGGTCTTGTGAGGATTTCGTCTCACTCACATCTCCACAGTTTCAACGACACTTCAGGTGTAGGTCGTGCGATTTCTGTCAGGTATTGGCTTTCTGAAGGTTGTGCCAGTCCAATTGAGAAGTTTCCTAGCGTTATGAATGTTTTCGGTAAAAATACAGCTCTTTCATCACTTGACTGTTGTTCAGTCAAGCCTTTTTGATGGTAACGATTTGGTTGCGTACATACTTCAATGACTTACTCGATACCTGTTTAGAATAAACTAATGAAAATGCAAAAACACAAAGAACAGACGTTTGAGATGTCATGTGCAATTTTTTTAAAACTCTCAGGTCAAAACCTACGTTTATGAAATATAATTTAATAATGGGTAAATCTTCATATAACACCCTATATATATACGTGTGTGTGTATATATATATCATATATACATAATATATAGACACACACACATATATATATATTCTGTATTACATACATGGAATGAATATTATTTATAAATCATATGTTCATTTATCTAATACATAACATATATATGTGTAATACATATATCTTATAGATGTATAATATATATATATAAGAAATGGAAATTTGGTTGGACAGATTGAGCTATAAATTGCGTTGTATTAAATGGAAATCTATTTGAAATGATTTACCATCGTTGCACGTTTAGTACGTCATTCAATTTAGACAACGTAAATAGAATAAGCAATTGACTTTTACTTTTTAATTTTATAACATTCCACGTCTGATTTTTTAAAAGATGGGAACAGCCGCCTGGGTACTACTGAAAATGTATTTCCAAGTAATGAGATTATGTTCAAAATTATTTTTTGTGCGAAATAAATGCTTTTTTCGTCATTTGGTTACAAACTTATTTATGTACCTATGTATATGTATATAGCATATATATATAAAGTTTTTTCTGCGTAATTGATATTCCCAAAGATAATTCGATAAGTTTGCATGCAATCTGAGATTAAAACACACAACGGATTTGATATTCACATGGATGAACATTCAATAGAAATGACACAATATATATACATATATGTATAATATTTATCTACAAATTGTTTTATAAACGAGATTGTTTCCCGTTCCATATAGTGAGAATCCCTTTCAGAATAACTTGTATACCAGCTTATATATTTTACGGAACAATGTTATTGGAATATTCGAGAATCGCCAGAGCAACTCTAAGATTTATTGAATTTATAACGAAAATTGTTTCTCTAGTTTTGAGAATGGTCAATCAAGGTAGTGAAATTCGTAGGATATGTTAACAACGGTACGAAAATAGAATAAATAAATAGTGCATATTAGAATAAATCAATTTGTATTTGTGTAAGAGGAATTAGGAAGCCAAAGGAGATGGATCCAGTCTTTGTCAGTGTGAAAGATGTATGAGTGGAACCAGGGAAAGGGGAAAACATTTAGCTCTGGTCCATTTGTCAAACTGATAGGTAGGTGGGTGGGGTGGGAGATCGAACATGGAATGCCATTTATCAAGTTGTTTAAGTATATTATGGAATTGCCTATTGAGGTGTTACTACATGCTGAAAAACCTGCCACCGATAGGGTTGCATCTTCAACGTAGCGATGCTCCTACCATTGAGCTAAACAGCTGCAGGTATGCAAAGGCCAAATAACTGCTTTCAACCCAAATCTTCATTTCGTTTATACTCGGTCTTTTCTATCTTTCCTTTTGATTACCGGCGGCTGTTTAGTTCAATGGTGAGAGTATCGCTACATTGAAGCAGCTACCCTATCGGTGGCAGATTTGATTCCTGCTGCAGCCCAATTTTCTTTAATTGTTGTCTGAGTTAAGTGTAACGACGGGAGATCATTCTAAATAAGTTTCTATACAATATAACGCAATTCTTTATTCATATATATATGCACACACACACACACACACACACACACACATATATATATATATATATATATATATATATATATATAAACAAACACGTGATCTGTTTTCTTTCTTATCCGCCCACACTTCAAGCAGCGGCTAAAATCGCTGCTCTTTTCGTGTTTGGGTCATTTAGTACATCCTGTGGTTAGCAATATTCGAACCGGTTTTCGCAAAGAGAAATTTGTTCAATTAGGCTTGGTTTATGCCGTCGTCAGCCCCCCCATCTTTCTCTCCTCTCTCTCTCTCTCCCTCTGTCTATCTATCTATTTATCTTCTTCCCCTTCCTCTTTCTCTTTCTTACACACACACACACACACTCGCACACAAAATTCACTATCTATCTAGCTATCAATATTTTTTCTCTCTTTTTCCGTGTTTAGCTAGACAAATTTGAGGTCTTAATTATACTTCCTATGGATATAAAGCACAAATACATTTAATTAATGATTGCATTGCGTCATCAGAGAGTCTTCTCTTCCTGTCTTGCTTCTTAATATCGGGCGTAATGAACTTCCACAGCAATAAACAGAAGTACCAGTTGCCTGTATCAAAGCATCAGAACGAGAAGTAATTATAACTACTGATTTAGATAGTCTTTCAACCAAATCAAGGCACTTAAAAGCTCAGTCTTTGCTTCCGCAGTTACGCTTCGTCAGTTGGCGATTAGTTCATTCAAGTAGTATTATCTTGATTTCGTTAATCTTGATATCAACTCAGACCGTCTGTTTACGACAGAGATTAAATAGCGCACATCAGAGATAAAGAATAAGCTTCTGGCGAGACCCAAACTAGCATCCCTTTTTTCGGGAATCCAGCAACTGTTTTACTGATTGGTAGGCACCCGTATGAGTATCTCAAACTGTGGCTTAGTTGCCATACATAGGCAGGCTTCCGGGGGTAAAAAAAGGTCACGTGTCCGTGTCTCGCTTTATTCTTTATTTCCGGCAGTGCTTTTTATCTCTTCCTGTTCCTGCCATTACCTGCCCTTCTCAGCCATTTCCTGCCACTCCTTGTCGCATGTTAACGAGGTGTTCCAATGCAAAAACAATCCCACGTTATTCATGTATTCCGATGCAAAAACTATCCCTGCCACCCGCTAATTAAATATTTGGATGCGTTGATGGGTTTTTGATTCGACGTATTTAATCAATCTATGACAAGGAACGACAGGTAGTTTGATTGTTTTAGAATTATTAGTATTAAGAAGTGATAGAGATAGATTTTGCATCGAAATATTCCATTCACGTGTGGCAAGGAGTAGCAGGGATAAAAAGTACCTACCCTTTATTTCTGATTTTTGCTGAATACTCACTGCTGTAGAGTAACGGTCTGAGTAGTTACGATGAAAAACAAATAGAATTAATATGAAAGAAATACTAGTCAGAAGGTAATCTTATTCTATTCAGATTTCTGTGTTGTCCTAAATCAATTGTGTGTGGCCCCAAATCAATTCTATGTTGCCCCAAATCAATTCTATGTTGCCCCAAATCAATTCTATGTTGTCCCAAATCAATTCTATGTTGTCCCAAATCAATTCTATGTTGCCCTAAATCAATTCTTTGTTGCCCTAAATCAATTCTTTGTTGTCCCAAATCAATTCTTTGTTGTCCCAAATCAATTCTATGTTGCCCCGAATCAATTCTATGTTGTCCCAAATCAATTCTATGTTGCCCCAAATCAATTCTATGTTGTCCCAAATCAATTCTATGTTGTCCCAAATCAATTCTATGTTGCCCTAAATCAATTCTTTGTTGTCCCAAATCAATTCTATGTTGTCCCAAATCAGGCTAAGTCGATTCTTCTGATCTAGCTGGCGACACAAGACATCTGCACTTTTTTTTTTCGAGTCACACATTTACTTAAAAAATGTAAATCGTATTAAAAAAAAGCATTCTTAATTTCAATTTTAGACCAAGGTATGGATGACAAATATTGTATTATTGATTTGCAAAGCCCAAACAATATTAATTTGACGATACAAATTATGAAGTCGACTTTCTGAGAAAAATTATACAATATCATTAATAAATAGCTACATTGCCCGCGGGCCACCAAAGATCTGGCCTGAATTTGGCCCGCAGGCCTATGGTTGCCCGTATATGTCCCAAATAGTGGGCAAATTTAGCATTTATAGCCAACTATCTACTACTTAACTCTTCATTTGTTTTCCCTGCTTACTCTTAAGTGGACTTTCGATAACAACCGTACGAAATTTGTATAAGTATATATTTTAATGGGGTTTGAAGCAGATTTTTACTATTGCCTATACATCGTTATACCGTGCGCCAGCACATTTTCAATAAAAGTGTGATGTAGCATCCATTAAGTATTATATTCTTTACGTGGCTTATGCTGTTATCACGAGGCTCCAATCTATCCATTCTATGGCCTTCTTCGGCTGTACGATCCCTATGCAAGATATCTATTGTAACTGTAGGATGAGTCATTATCATTCCAAAAGTTTAGGGATTGTTGAATATCCTTTACGTTGTTAAAGACTGGACTATATGGATTTATTGGCGGTGCTGTTGTACTTACTCAACAGGGAAAGAATTGCATTTAGATAACATGGAATCACTTGTGTTACATGAGTTGCTGAGAATGGAGTTGTCTACTCGACTCGCGTTATTGGGAATGAGCTGAGACGATCCGGATTTTTGCTGCCTTTTCTTTTCTATTCTATGAAAATACTCCCAACTCTTTTATTATGGAAAATGTGATGATCATCAAGGACCGATGGAATGAAAGGAATATTTTTAACTTTTCATTTTTAATGAAGTTTATTTTTTTGCGATAGGAAATATAAATATTTTTGGGCAATAATTATGCAAATTCGTAAGTAAAACCCAAATGTCAATTCGACAATACGTCTGTCGGCTAATGAGTAATTTCAAAAAATAAATTTTAAATTCCGACGAATAGATTTTCGACGAAGCGTCCGTTTTTATAAACGGAATTTTCGTCGATGAAATGCCTAGACATGGTTTCGTCACATATCACTTCAGAATCATTATAATAAGGACAAGACTGCCTACAGCAGGTTCAACTTCTCTTCCGATTTGTCTATTGTACATGTAATAGATAAAAAATTCATATATATATATATATATATATATATATATATAATATATATATATATATATATATATATATATATATATATATATATATATATATATATATATTTGAATAAATGAAGTAATCAGACTGAAATGAGCCCATGAGAATCAGTATGATAAATTTTCGTTAATATATAAAGCTTGACAATTTAGCTCAGTCAGTAAGACAGCCCCACTGCAATTAATTGACTGCGAGTTTAAATCACGGTAGGGGGTTATGGATTTTACATACTGGTTTATTCCGTCATTTTGATGAGGATTGTTCTTGTTATGGTAGAAAAATAAAGTCAACACCAATTCTGGAGTTCGAATACACCCAAAGTTTTGGAATTTGACAATATATCATCTCTTAATGTAAGCATGACATTGTTTCTTTGTAATTTCCACATAAGCCTTTGTTCTGATTATTGTCGTAATAGTTACAAAAAAAGATCCAAATAAATCTTATCCATTCATCTATGAAACTGGTTTTTAACCTTTGGCCTCCGGAAATATGTAAAACATGCCATGTGGTGCCCACACTGAAAAGTTTGGAGACCACTACATTACGTAATGCAACTGAGATTTCCGACCCTACACGAAGAAAAATTATACTGATTGTGTATGCATCATCGTTGAACTACGTTAAATTTGATAACATCATGTTCAGTATCATTTTACTAGGTTTAGTATCATTGTACATATGGGTATATTTGATATCACCAACGATATGCTCCAACAACTGTATTTCATGGATACGAAAATAAAGATTTATCACTAAAGGAAAGAATGCAATATAGAATGGGTTCGTAGAAATATTAAAATGTACTAGAGGCCGCCGAAAAGTTTGAGATGGATCCGATATTAATTATTTCGACTAGTATTATTTCCATCTTAATTTTAGTTGCTTTTCATCGCAACCCCTCAAAACTGTCTGTCCACGACAGTGAGTAAACTGTGCAGATTGGAAATGTTTAAAAATAAGCCCTGGGCGAGACACGATATCGCCTCACTTCTATTTTTAAACCTGCCTATGTACGGCAACTTCTCTAGCGACTGAGCCACTAGAAGTCTTACGACTGGCGGAAGATCAACACTCTCAACACGGAAAGGGTCATGAGGTCCATAGCAATGGAATGTACATTTTTATAAATCATCTGATACTGCATAACCTGAATGTCTGTGAGGGTTATATACCCCCCCCCCCACCTTATTATCCCCCAAATCGAAAAAATTACCCCCTAAATAGGAATTTGTTTTTTATTATACCATTTGTGTATTCTGCCCTGGAAAGGTTAAATCTATTCTCTTGGCGCTATGTTTGTAATCGTTTCACGTGCATAGTAGAGGTGGCAGTAATATTATCTTGATTAATAATGGTTGACTATGTTTCATCCGATAAAAAATAAATTAAGACAGGTCCAATAATCTGAACAATACTTGGAATAGTGATGTTTCCTCTCAAAATTATTGACGGAATCTTGGATTTAATCTTCAGCTTTAGAACTTGAGTAAAACGAACTTTTACGATGGATATAATACACACAAAGCTCTGACAGTTTGATCCTTTTATTAATCGATTAATGTCACGAAAGCGATTAGGTTCATAGAGATGAGATACTCGCTACTGATAAAATGTCGTCGAAATAGATCAGAATGATTTACTAAGGCCGTTGTTAGTCAGATAAAAGTTCCCCAAGGAACAACTTAGGACTAACAGGAATTTATTTGGTAGCTGCTTTGTGCGTATCTTATAGTGTAACGTTCAAATAAAAGATCCTCAGATAAGGTAGAGCCCTTGAAAGCCAACTGGTACACTTCACAATAAATGACCCATATTGTTGATCATCTTGAACGAACCTCTGCGTTCAGGAAACACCTGAATCTGAGAAGAAATTGTAGATGATTACACAAGGTCGAATTGAATCAAATTCCTTTTGTTGATATTTGATAAAGGAAGGGTGTCATTCAAATATTTGCGGTCGATAGCCAACTGAGCTCGTCTAGTTTTGTAGGGAACAGCAAAAGTTGTTCAATCTTCTGAATTACTTCATAACATTTTATCCCCCCCCCCAAAAAAAAAGGGAAAAAAAGAAGAGGAGGGGCCGATTGCGTAGCTCTTCGGTAAATGAAAGATTTGATAATGTTTCATTCAATAAGAAAATGAGGACGTTAAGGCAGGCCTTACTTACATTGAAATATCCTCTTACATAATGAGCAAAAAAGACGTTAAAGCGTAAAGTGGCGCCGCCTGGCTGAGTTTCTTATGGGTCGCCAAATATCTAATGAAATAACGCACTGAATGTAATCAAAGGAGTGGGCTGCCGTCTCCCAACTATTTCGTGATCTTTTGATTTTACCCCAGATTTTACAAGTTTACACTTGGGAATAACTAAGACAAAGACCATGGAGGCGCAGAATGGTGTAACGATTGCTGGCATGAAATTCAGAATCGTTGGAGTACGAACTTGTGTCTGTTTGCTTCGCAAACGATTCTTGAACTAATGGTACCGAAAGATCAGTTGTGTTTCTGTCTTAGTTTTGGTATCATGGATGTAACAAATTACAATGAAAATCCAATTACATTATTTGGAAATGTGTATTCAGAATTCTCGTTTTTCCTTTATGAATTTTTGATTTGTGATTCCTCCATCTTAATTCCAGTTGCTTTTTATCGCATCTACTCAGATTGTCTCGATTGGGGGTTGCATTAGTTTTACACTCCCTTTTTTTTCAGAACTGATGGGATTTTCTTGTTCTTGGAGGTTGGGCTTGCTCTACTGAAAGCTTGCCAATCTAGAGTGATTTCACGGTTGATTTCTTCTTCTTTTGAGGAGTTATACAAGCAATGCATCTCCCCGATAGTCACCTATGGAGGTGAAACATGGAATATGACCAAAAGATTGACCCTTAAACTGAGAACAATCCGATGTGCACAGGAGATAATCACTCAACCTTACACGAAGAGATTACAAGACAGCACAGTATATTACAGAAAAAATAGAGATATCATATATTCATTAAAAAACTTCAATTGCAATGGGCTGGTCATGTTGCGAGAATGTCTGACAACTGCTGAACATCACTAATCACAGCGTAGATCCCCAGCGAATATACGAAACTGTGATCGGCAAAAATAAGATTATATGAAGAACTAGATAAGTTTCAGAAGTATTGGCTCTGCGATGTTCATGATTGAGAGGTCTGACAAATCTTGGGAAATATCTATGTCCAACGACAGACGCTAAAAGGTTGATAATGATGGTGACTCAAATTGTCTTTCTACGGCTAGTAATAAATAATGCAGATCGAAATGAGGAATAAGCTCTCGGCGATCTGATTAATGATCGTAGAATTATGGCCCAGGTAGTTGCGAAAAAGGAAACTGAAATTAAGATGGAAGAAATATTAGTCAAACATTAACAATAGAAAATAATGCTTCTTTTAATAAAAATTCAAGATGATATTAGTGCTATTAATATTATTATTATTGTATGTAAAATAAAACGTCAAATATGGTGGTGCAATCGGGGGAAAATAAGGAAAAAGTTTACATGGATAGATTTGATCTTGTACAAGCTGTAAAGTAGCCGTTGCTCAAGAGGTGGGAGCACCAGTTACGGTAAAAAAGGCTTCTGGAGAACTAAGGATTCTAGTCTCACCGGAAGTTTATTTGTTATTTCCGACCCGTACTGTTCACTCATGATTATCTGAGTTGTTAAGATGAAAAGCTACTGAAATTGAGATGAAAGAAATTCTAGTCAAAAATTCGTAAGGTTCAAAAGTGCTTCTTCTAATAAAAATTCAGGAAAAGTTGCAATAAAAAGCAACAGATAATTAAAGATGAAGGTAAATATTAGTCAAAAAATTAAAAATAACAATGATTTAAGATACTTCATCTGATAAAAACGAAAAAAAAAGTATATTACTACTCATTCTCCGATCTTGGCTTTTAAGGCGCAGAAAAACACCCTTTTTAATAATTAGAGTAGAAACTTAATACTTTACAATTTACCTCCACTCAATCCGAATCCCTCCGAAATCAAGAACTTGGTCGGCTTTCGAAAAATGTCACTTGTGTGGAATTAATATTCGCAGGTTACGCTTCCTTGCGCGATCATTATCAGTCATAAACTGGGCATTTCCGGGGTTCGCTTACGTTACTCACTCTGCCGGATATAAAACGCTGTGGTCTGTTTCTCATGATACCATGGGTGGGGTTCTTCACTTACTCATGGACAAGGATTACTTCACAGTAATTTACGTCATATATTAACTAGCACACATTCATGTAATTCAGTCCCTGAAACAAATCTCTTAATCAAAAGTTCCGTTTGAATGTACGATGTCTGTCCGTAAAGAATCGCTTTGGGGCCTCATACACCTTTTCTGGCACCCTTCTATCTTTTAAAATAAAGTCTTCTTTTGGGATCGCCTTCAGTTCGTCACGTTAGCCCTGATTTGGTCCATAGCGATTTTAACCTTTGGAAAAGCTAGAAGCCACAAGAAGCCAAATGTGACAACTTGTGGATCTGGGTGATTTACCAAATATCCTTGATGAGACGTAAAGAATGACTCACTTGGCCTTTGAAGATGTGGCGCCCACACAATACACAGACTAATTAAAAGGTGTCTCAGTGCCAACTTAAGAACCTCACAGGCGATTGTCTGTTCATGCATGCGTCGTAAGTTCATCTCTGAATTGTTGCCTAGTTACGAGGCCACACAACCTGTTCTTGAGATGTTCAGAATAGCTGGATACTTTCCGGACAGGCTTCGTATGATGTAATCTGCCAACTGTATTTATTATTGCGAAATCTCTGAGTGGAGCAACGACTAGCAAGCTAGCATTACAAGCCATTACTGCTGTAGTGAGTTGTATCCTCACTTGGTACCTGATACTTGCATAATTGAGCAGGACTAAGCTAAGGCTAGTCCCACTTTCAGTTGAACCCATGAATTAGTAGATCATTGATGTGGAACACTGATAACTACATCTTCATGGCATTTCCCAAGACAATGGGAGTTACTTGGCACTGTCCATCTCCTATTCAAGTAACGTGCGACAGGCTGTACTAGGTTATATGGTACCATCAACCTATAATCTTTGGCCAGAGTCGAATCAGTCTACCTTAGGGGCTCCATCCCAGCTCGGAATCAGAATCGTCCGCCACCTAAACTGGTTACCCACCAACGCTAGAGAAATCAGTCTGCCCTACTAGTTACCCATAATTGTCTGGATGTCAAGGCTAGAAAGTCCAGTTACCCCTACAATAGAAGGTGGGTGATTCTGATTTTCCTCCCAAAATAGTATGATTATATGATTACTTGCATGAACTATTCTTCACTGTATTATAGATTCCAATTGGAACAACTGAGTTGCATTCAAGTGATATCTCTGGAACACCCAGTGAGGATTGAAGCCAGAGAAATAGGATTGGTAACTACTGCGGCATAGCAAAGCTATCATTGATATTTCTGAACTTAGCTACATTTGGCACAAGGCTACAAGTGTAAAGCACCCAATGTGAATCAAACTGAATACGACAGTAACAGTCAGCTAGTCTTGCTTGATAACCAATGTTGCAATGGTGTGGCACCTCAATACGTATTTACAAAGTTTAGCTTAGTCTGGCACAAGGCCATAAGTGTGAAGCATCCAGTAAGTATCGAACTCACCACAGTAGTAACAGTCTGCCAGACTAGCATCATAACCATTGCTCTGCGGTCAGGTGCCTCGTAGGTATTTACTTGATTTTATTTGTATGTCAATACTAATGTTTTTAAACATTTTTTTAAGGGAACATAATTAACCAATCAGCGAACAACCGAATTAGTCACTTTTGGGCCCGATCGTCTGATTTTCGCAATCACAACTTGAATATCTGACTCTCAGAAGTACTGTGTCCATTTCCAAATTTCCAAAAAAGGACGGCATTCCAGACTGGAAAGGAAGACATTCCAGGCTGAAAATGAGGGCTTGGAGCGACAGACCTCGGACGTGTTGACAACATAACTTGTACACATCACCAGTGTTGACAACAGCAGCTACATGCACTAAAAATATGTTAATGGATGTTATAGTCTTCATTTCTCACCGTTAAAGTATATCTTATATAATGTAATTTATATATGCTTTTTAGGCTGGCCTCAAAAACGAAAATAAAATAATGTCCGGCTCAGGTTGACGCCAGACGAAGGAAAAGGCCCAAGAGTCGGCCTAAAACCTGGTGTCTTGCCTCCCTACACAGGAATCACACAAGAAATGTTCCGAATAACCAATCGAGATTTCGACTCGCACGTTTTTCTATTCTCCTTTGTTGCTAACATTGAACTTTAAACACGTTCAAATATCTTTGTACAATTCATCTTGTTCCTAACCGTAAGAAATCTACTCAATTCAATTTGCCATAATTACATAACATAAGTCCTTTCATCGGCAGTTGAATTCATACACCGATGGTTTTTATTGCTGTGATCATAGGCACATAACTAATAACTCCTGAGCTTCTACTGCACCCATAAAGACTATTAGAAGCTATCTAAGTGTTAATAATAACTTACGTGCATACAAGCATCACTACACACAAAAATAAACTGGGTGCTTCATCTCAGATCTCTTTGTCCTTTTAATGCCATGCTTGCAAAATTCTTGTCTGTTAAAAAAGATACTTTTTTAAAATTTTGTAACAAATGTTTCATATTTTTTTAATAATCTTTTGTATCCTTTAACAATATCTAAAATATGGAAGGAGTGAAAACCACACGCACCTTCTACATATATATTGTTGCAATACGTATTCCTTAACATGTCCTCAATTTCGGTCTCAAGATCTTCATCTGGAAAGAATCTGAACAAGTTTCAGCTTCCATCCCTTTCTCCACGGAGCAAAAATATGGAATTAACAACGAAAGAGAGAGGGAGGTGCAGAGGGACTAAGAGACTGGGGAGAATGCCCTGGCAGTTTTAGGGCTAGCATGTAGTGCCATCTACTGCTTTTTCTTGTTCTTCAGACACGCACATCGATTTTCCATATTACTAAATGAAATGTTGAAAGTATACCATTTTTACTTATTGATTTTTTACCCTGTGGCAATTGTTTTTCGTGCAATGCACTGAGACATTTTAATAATTCCCAGCCACAGTCTATCTTCTATCATTATATTATTTATGTATGCTGACAATTGACCGGAACGTCCTCTTTTCCGGATGTACAAATAACGCAACCTTATATATAATGAACATAACAAGCAAAAATGATAATAGATTTTAAAGATCAAGTTTCTCGCGCACAGTTTTTCAAATCCTTCCCACAATTCATTTCCCCCTCGCCCAGAACGTCTGCATACAATTCAAGTCAGCTTTGACTCAGGCAGCGTCAAGTTACAAACCGACTGAACAAAAGGAGAACTTATTTTTCTACTTCATCCATTCTTTTTTATATCATTATCACCACTAATATTTCATTCTGACTTCGTGACCACCATTATTACTAATACTGGATAATGTTCCGTTTTTCTATCATGTGCGGCAATTGTACTGTTCTTCTTTGCCAAGTTATTTTCTTTTCTCCCCTACTCGCTTGAAGGCTGCCTTTGCATCACTCTGAAGCAAAACAATCGTACGTAGAAACAAACAGAATAATACATAGGATACTATCAATAGTTTTGAGAAAGGTCGTTAACATTCGAAGAATTTTTCGGACGATTGAACTCCTTTGTGTTGTCTGTTTTATTTACACGACGTTTCGGCCGATTCATTCTACGGCCCTTACTCGGGTGAACTATCGGAACGTGATGGTGATAAACACAGAATCCGGAAAACTCTCTGAATATATTAGATAGTACTATCGTATTTTCCTTTCCATTCGCTTGGCATTCAGTTTGGTATTCAAAATCACACAAGGGTCGTCGAATTAGTCATTTTCCGGCAAGATCTGACTGATTTCTCTCTAATTTAGCTGATAAGATTCTACGATAGCCAAGAATCTTGCCAATTAAAAAAAGTAATTAGTAAATTTATAAAATTATTCGTATAAGTATTTTAATTGAATTTTAAGCTCGGTTTCATATCACACACACACACACACACACACACACACACACACATATATATATATATATATATATATATATATATATATATATGAGAGAGGGGGTGAAAGTCCATATAACAGCGATATGTTAGAATTCTTACACCGTTCATTTACTATCCATATCTGCTCTATTTGTTTCTCAACGCAGACAATTATATCATTCAGAAATGGGTATATAATTCGACAGAAATGATCATGAGTGAGTTATACTACTTTGAAATTCTATGTGAAATGAAATCCTCATAATACACTGTGAATGTTTCATTTGAGTCCAAAACAACGTAAATAGAATAAACAATTCCATTGAATAAACTGCAGCAGGAATCAAACCTGCGACTGATATCAAGTTGATGCAACAATGATTGCAGCTTTTGTCATTTTAAACTTTGATGCTCATTTTGAAATAAAACCATTACTTAACTTTGTTCATAGAATATACTATTTTAGAGACTAAATTTCTCTAAGCAGAACGTTGTCTTTTTACTATTTATTCTGGTTAATTTGAGTCTGCCTAAGATGGAAGAAAAGTGAATTCGAGCAATTTTTTTGTCAGAGTTCCAAATAGGACTGAAATAGCGGAAACTGCACGCAATAGCCCGGGAGCTGTCAACGAACATACACCTCAACACTGGTTCCAAAATTTTCGAAACTGAGACGAGAGCCTCCAAGACATAGACGTCCTTCTGTGATTGACTACATCAAATTGGGGGCAATTAGAGAGGCGGACCCACGCAAAATAATCCGAAAGATTACAGAGAAACAAGACGTTGACTATTCGAACAGTCGTTTGACATTTTTACGTATTGTAAAAGCAAAACATTTTGCGTGAATAAGCCTGAATGAAAAGCAAAAAAGTTGCATGCCTGAATGGAAATTGAAAAAGCTCAACCTTTCGCACGAATCACCCAGATTGAAAAGTAAAAAGGTTTGCATATCACGCGAATGACCCCGCAGAAACAAACTCGACTATGAAACTCTACCTCAACCAGCTTACTTACTGGGCCTCTTCCCAACTGACTACCACTTCTTCAAGCATATCAACCTTTCCCTACAAAAGATCTTCAACAATCAAGCAGCAGTTCAAAAAACCTCCGAATAATTCATTGGTTCTACGATCTCAGAATTCTCTGCATGTTTTTATTTGGTAAAAATGTGTAGATTCTGAATGTTCGTTTTTCGATAAATAACTTTTATTCAAAGAGGTATACTGCTTTGAAATTGGCAGTAAAAAAAAAACAGCAATAATTTTTTACACCGACCTAATATTGTCCCTTCTTTAAAAAAAAATCATCTATTTCTCCTTATTCGACCACCTGGCGCCATTTTATCTGCATCTAATCAACCTTCACGTCAGTCCTATTTTTATGGGGATTTTTGGTTGTTGTTGCTGTTCACCTTTCAATGCTCGTTGACCTTCGACATTCCTAACGAGATAGCAGACCTGCGTGCATTGATCATTAATTCTCATCATTAATACTAAATCAATCCATCTTATCTATCTCTCTCTCTCTCTTTCACTCTCTCTCTCTCTCTCTCTCTTTCTGTCACACACATACAAGCATATATATATATATATATATATATATATATATATATATATATACATGCTCCTCTATTCAGGGTTGAGCACTTTGGGTGAGGTAACTCATCCATTGTAAGCTCATGCAATGCTCTTCCATAGGAATAGAGCACTCTGGTGGATGAGGAATTTCTGTGTAAATACATATATCGCTTAAATTATATCATATCAAATTAATATATCGGCCTCTTGGTCTGAAGTGAAGGTTTCAATTCTGCCTCGCGGTACTGGATGGGATAATGGAAAGTCTATAGCCACACTGAAGAGATGTAATACATCGAAACAGCTGTCTGTGGATGACACAATCATATATATATATATATATATATATATGTGTGTGTTTAGAAGTTGCTTCATCTATGGTGATAAGGCCTGATCTCTAAACATAGAACGTTAATGGATAGATAGATATTGAGAAATATACATGTATGGATGGATTATACAAGTTAGGACAATAGGAATTTATAGTGTGTATGGAATCTTTATTATAATTGTGTAATATCCGGACATGTTTCTGAGTTCAACTCCATCTTCAGGGGTTATAACTCCACATTGTTAGAAGATGCAGGCACAGATATGCACAGTTTTTTTTTCTGCTATCAGAGCCATCGTGTAGGGTGTCATAAACGGGTGCTGTATGCATCATCCTTTTATATATATATATATATATATATATATATATATATATATATATATATATATATATATATATATATATATATATGAGAGCGACATGACGGCTCCGTGTTGAACGCAGGTTCAATTAATGCAACATTCTATTTCTTTGTTTATTTTATTTAGCCAGTTAAAGCAAATTAGCACCGTGTAAAAATACAATGCCGGCTCAAATGGAATTGTTTTGAAAAACGTATTCATATATAAATTGCGTTGTATTACATAGAAACCCTTATTTGAAATGATCTCTCGTCATTACACAGTTAATGTATCAATCAACCTAGACAATGTAAATAGAATAAACGATTAAAGAAAATGGGGCTGCTGCTGGAATCAAACCTGCCACCAATAGGGGAGCTGCTTCAACATGGCCCTTGCATTACCGTCAGCTGTTTAGCTCAATGATTATAGCATCGATACGTTGAAGCAGCTACCCTTCATGTTTCAATTCCTGCCACAGACCTATTCTCTTAAATTGTTTATTCTATTTACATTGTCTAAATTTAGTAAAATATTAACCATGTAACGATGGGAGATAATTTTAAATGAGTTCCTGTATAATATAACACAATATGCAATCATCACACATACACACACACACGCATATAAACCTCAGTTTATCATTATATATATATATATATATATATATATATATATATATATATATATATATAAACCTCAGTTTATCAGTTTATCATTATATATATATATATATATATATATATATATATATATATATATATATATATATATATATATATATATATATATATATATATATATATATATATATATATATTGGATGGGGAATATATGCTAAAATGAGTACATTGCTTATATTCAACCTTACTGACCGTCCAGTTCCCTGGCGCAGAGGTAGGATACCGGCCTCCGGGTCTGAACCGAAGGTTTCAATCCTCGTGGTACTGGATGGGATAATGGATAGTCTATAGCCACACTGAAAAGTTGTAATACAACAAAACAGTTGTCTGTGGATGACTCAATAATATGTATATATATAAATGATAAGCTCTACTCTAAAACAACTTGACTTTCGAAGTATAAGATTGAATGTATCGAGCACTCTATGAAATAAATCCATTTCATATCAGATGTTGCTTTATATCATGCTATAAATTGGTAACCTGATCTGTACCATATGTATTACACATATATATATGTGTGTGCGTGTGTGTGTGTGTGTGTATGTGTGTCCGTGCGTGTATGTATGGAGGTGAACAGTTATCAACATGGAAAATGCAATCGATTTCGGTCAGGGCTGTTTACGCACTGGTGCGCTTCTCCGCTCTTTCCCGTGTGCTCTGATCCATTACGAGATATTTAAACAAAATATCTCATCACTGGCAACGGTATTCGTAGGTTTGGGGGCGGTAACTCAGAGTGTTACCCGCTGATTGTAAATTCAAAAATCTTTCGCGCGCTAAATCGACCTCATAAAACGCCAAAACACACGAAAAAACACCGTTAGCCGTTTTAAGTACATTTTGTCGGCTTTTTGCCCAGGTAAAGCTAGGAATTCGATTGCTTGTATTAAAGGCAGGGAGCTCTCCCCACTTGGAAGACTGGCGTAACACCCTCCAATTCCCCAAATGTGTTCCATGAGCGGTACTATGCTGAGCTTAATTAATATCAAGGAGCTAAGATTTCAAACGCTGAACTGCTAACCACACAGACCCTCCTTACTGGGGAGATAGCTGTTACATACTGTTCCATTTCCCTCAATTTTCACCCTGTGTTGTACAAGCTAAATTTAATAGATATCAAGCGGTCTGGAATTCGAATGCTGATTCTCTAGGCAAACAGGCCCCTACTACATGTAAGATTGGTGTAACACAATCTTTCATTTCCTTCAACTTTAACCATGTGCCGTACTAAGGCGAGCTTAATAAATATCAAGGTCAAGATATCGATTGCTGATTTTTGTAGATGGACTGGTTCTCTCCACTTGGAAGATTGGCATAATACAATCTTCCATTCCCCTAATTTTCACCATGTATTGCATAAGCTAGGTTCAATAAATATCAAGAGGTCAGGATTCCGAATGCTGATTCTCTAGGCTAACGTTGGCATAACACAATTTTCCATTTGCTCTAATTTTTACCATATGCCTTACTAAGGTGAGCTTGAATATCAAGCCAGGATATCAAATGCCGATTTTCTTGGTGGACAGGCCCTCTTCACCTGGAAGATTGACATAACGCAATCTTCCATTTTCCCATTTTGCACCATGTGATGTACTTAGCTAAGTTTATTAAATACCAATAACTGTGAAACTCTTATTTCGCATAGAAATAGATCAGTAAATCTGTAGCCAGATACGCTTATTATCTGAATTTTTATCCAAGATTTTCATTATTTAATGTTCAATCGATGGAAAAACGTTGGGTTCTATGTATTGATAAGAATGGAGATTAATTGGAAAAATAAATATTGGTTGTGTGAAACGAATGATTTTTTACATTATTTGGCTCGGGACTAATTGACTTACCTACGTATACATAGATATGTTGTTTTTGTTTTCTTTTGTTTATTTCATTTTATTTGGGGCGAAGTTTTGGGGTTATTTCTGGGGGCTTTGTTTGTTTTTCTCTTTTTCGGTGTACCCTTTTTTTCTAATTTTTTTTTTTTTTTTGCTTTTATATCATTTTGTGTTTTGTTGTTTTTTTTGTTTATAATTGTTTTGTTTTTCTTCCTTATTTTGGTTTTCACTTTTACGGGTTTGTTTTTAGCTTTTTTTTTTCTTTTGCTTTCATATCATTTTGTGTTTATTGTTTACGTTTTTTGTAAATGATTGTTTTGTTTTTCTTCTTTATTTTGGTTACCATTTAATGGGTTTGTTTTGTTGATTTTTTATTTGTTTATTTATTTTTTCGAGTGAGTGTGATGTGTGTCATTTATCCTTGGATTCGGCAGGTTTCGTACTGAAATACCCCGCAGCTCCTGTTTGACCTTTTTTGCTCTTTTTAAGGAGAGACATTTATCATCTTCATCATAATTTGATTCATTTCTTTCTTATCTAGAGAATATCCAACTCTTTCTTCCTTTCTTTGCCGTAAACAACTTTTTCGTCAGTCAGCCAGCACGAGATAATACAGATTTTTCCAACCAATGTCTACAATTAGGCACATTAAGGACACACACGTTCACTCTCAAATGCCTACACACAATCATATACATGTACATATATCGTGATTGTATTTGCTTTATATAGGAGGGAAGAGTGTTCGATATCAGGGATAGATTATACGTAAATATATACAGTGAAGACACCAGGATCAGGACTTCATGGTGACTGTCAGTTTCACGCTTTCTGTGATCTTCAGACCGTATGCACCAATATACCATGGTCATGATAATTGTAGAATTGTCGCAGACCTTGAAAATGACTAGTTGTTCAACTGGGTCAATGATTACTCTCTATAAATCCAAAAGTACGTTCTCTTGTGCGGAAACGAGAAAAAATCAATTTAAAAAATTGACAAAATGTTCTTTGTTTGTTGTATTTAACCATACATATATATAAATGAAGGATTACTGTATTTATACTAGCAGGGAATCCTGCCTTAGTCTGGGAAAGAGATAACTGTGCATTTGATGAAATGGTTTGAGTGTATTGAGAGTACTAACAGACAGATTGTTATCGAAACTCGGAAAGGTCAACGTAGTCTGCGCAAGCTTTTTGTGCGACCGGTATTGAAATGCTTGACAGTGAATATTTGGGTTTGAGATTCCGATAATATGGAATTGATTTTCTTTAATTATTTCAGTCCTTAACGATATTTGGCAATCCTTCGTTTTGAGTAGACAAACATTTTAACCATAGTCGCTATCGACTACTCCGTGCACCTAAGAACAAAAGCAAAGTGACTCAACTGAAATTGTACAAATGACAAGCTATATTTTTAAAAAAACGATTGTAAATTCTTAAAGACGAAGAATAACTTCTGAGCGCCGTTTTTAACGATAAGTGAACACCCAATAATCCTAAAAAGAAGAGTATACAACCGATGCATTCTCCCGTTTGTCACTTATGGAGCTGAAACATCGAACCTAACCTAGAGAAAGACCTGCAAACTGAGAAGTATGCAACGTGCACATGAGAGAATCATGCTCAACCTTACATGGAGAGATCACAAAACAGCACAGTATATAAGGAAGAAAACGGGTGTCCGTGACATCATAGAAACTATTAAAAAACTTGAATGGCAATGGGTAGGCCATATTGCAAGAATGAAAGACAACTGATGGACATCACGCCTCACAACATGGATCCCCAGAGATTACATAAGAAACCGAGGCCCACAGAACACAAGATGGAGAGATGAACTTGACAGATTCAGGAAATACTGGCTCCACGACGCCCATGATAGAGAAGTGTGGCAAATCATGGGGAAGGTCTATGTCCAACGACGTACGTTAAAAGACTGATGATGATGATGATGATGATGAACGAGTGTGTGGAAAATTCATGAAAGAAATACAGAAATTAATACATGAATTAGATTGTTATTGCTTTGAATATGACCCGGTGTAACAGAGAAGTTTTTAGAATATTCGACTAAAAATTTCCGAAGAAAATAAAGGTCAGATTCAGTATTTAGAGAAATAATACTTTTTTCAAAAATGTCTGGAAAAAGTTATTTGAAAAGCTGTTTTAATTTAAATAGATTTTATAGAGAAACTTTGTATACTTTATGCATTTGAATTGAATTTGCTTAATTGAACTAGCTTGCTAACCACAACTCGACCGTGAGGCACCCATGGTGTAGATATTTACTATGCCTTGCTCAATTTGGTTCAAGGTTACGTGTATAGGGCACCCAATGAGGACGGAATACACTACAGTTGTAAATTAGCTTGTTAAGTACTGGCTCTGCGACGCCCATGACAGAGAAACGTGGTAATTATCCATTTAAATACATCTAGTTATATTTCGCCCAAAGTCGATGAATAACACAAATTAGGGATCATTTCGATTGAGGCATCTTTTAAATCAATAAGAAAAAAGACACAAATAATCTTTATTACATTAAAAAGTAAGCTCAGAATCCCAATAATGGCTTGCAGGCCGGTCAAAATCTCTTCGTGGACCGAAACTGGCTCACAGGCGATGGGTTGCCTAACCCTGCTCAAGCACAGAGCCTTCGTTGCAGCGCCTCCAGTGAGGATTGAACTTGGCACACTAAGGTATTGTATGACTAGACGCGCTCACTAACATTGCGCTATAACAGGTGCCGTATATATTTTTCATGTATATAAATGCAAAGTAATGTGTTTCCGAACAAATGAAATACATTCTTTAGACTCTGGGTCACATTAAGATAATAGATAGAATTGTTTTCTGATAACCTAGATCCATTCGTTTTTAATTAACACGTTTCTTAAGGGCAAAAGATACTTTCGACGAACAAAATCAAAACAACAACAAAGAACAAGTCTCGAAATTAAATGAAAACAAAAGTGGCTTTTATCAAGCAAAATTTGACACGGAAAAGTTTCTAACTTGATTTTGACCGATAAGCTTTTATTACCTCCACCAACAAAGTTGGACATGTATATGTATCGAATCACCGTAGCCCTGCAAATGGCCGACCAACCAGCCAAATGGGCTACAGATTCTCATTTTTTGAATGTCCATGTGTGTGTGCGTGTGTGTGTGTGTGTGTGTATGTGTGTACGTGTACGTGCGTGTACGTCTCCAGGAGCTCTTAGTCACATTTCAGGGGCTACAACCTTGAATGTTCGCATGGGTATTCAGAGAGGCATAATCTGCAAACATTTTTTGTTGAAAAAAAAAATGCTTTTTGTTGTTTTTATGACCATTTTAGGACAAACTATTCCCTAGTCTTGTGCTGGTATTTTAATAGATAAATCTGGTAAAAAAAATCTCTTCTGTCAGATTTTTTCTAGATGACAGTCTGTGTCTTCCAGTCCTTCTGTCTATCGATATCAACGAAAATTCGGAATAATTTTTTTGAGGGGGTGGGTAGGAGTGATTTAGTTTTAGTTTCTACCTCCTCTACATTTTAGCTATCTGTCCACACCGCACGATTAATCCAAATGTCTTATGTCCGAACGGTATCTCCGAAAGTTCTAGGTGAATATCAATGAAATTACGTGTCAGAGTGGGCTTTTGGAGGTGGAGCAATACACAATTATTTCTCCTACGTCGTAGTTCGAAAAAAAAGTCAAAAGTTCTCCATGAATTTCAATGAAATTTTGCAGGCAGAATGACAATGGACTCAAGAAAAAAGAATCAGGGTGGCAGATCCATACACACTTACCTCCCTACATCGTAGCTATCTCCCCACCAAACGGTGAGTGACAATAGCGTTGGCAAATGTATGTGCTCTCCAAGTGCTTTTTAGGTTTTTTTACACATTCATTGCCGCTATTTGCCTGAAAGGTTAAATGGGACTCCGACAAACATGCTTGTGAGTAAAGTATATTGGGTTACCAAACCAAGACGTACGTGATTTTCTTGATATTTCGATGTTTATTCATCATCAACGGACTATTATTATTAATCAGATATTGATAACCGACGACGAGCACGTCGTTCAGCTTTACTTTTCCCCTAATGAATCAAAATGTTTGATGCACACACACACACACACATATATATATATATAATATAGAATAAGGCTATTCGCCAGATGAGACCCGGACAGGGAAAAACATGAGCTAGTTTGTGTAGCGAATCCACATTCTACTATTTATTTCCAGCTCTATTCTAAAACAACTTAACTTCAATAGTAAAATGTTGTATGTATCGAGCACTCTATGAAATAAATCCATTACATATCAGAAGTGGCTTTATATTATTAATATATTATCATATTATGTTATGCTGCTAGCCTGATTTGTACCACATATACTATATATATATATATATATATATATATATATATATATATATATATATATATATATATATATATATAGCCCCATCATATTCACTTCATTTTATTACGATTGTAACGTCGATGTTATTGATTTTATCGGTTATTATGAAGTCAATTTCCTTTTTTGATACTCCGTTTGGGCTTTTCAAACTCCATTTACGTCCTTCTAGCTTTTGGATAAAAATGCTTGTAATCTATTCTAAATCTTTCTGAGAAATTTACTAGCATGTCTCCTCTTTCGTATCTTAGTCCTCCCCCATTTCCCAACATTGATTCCGAATCATTCTTATCTTTTATCTCTCATAGCACTCGAGTCTCTCACGACTAATTTGTCTTCTTCCGGTCTATTACTCTACTGATTTCATCATAAAACTCTTCAATATCCTGGTTAGACATTTTCGAAATTGGCACGTTAACCTGGATTACTTTTCTCTGAAAGTTTTTTTTTCTTTGTCTGATTTTTATGCAAGCTAATCTATCCGATATGCTGTTAGAACTTATAATGTTGTTTGCGATATTATCATTGACAAGGAATCCTACACCACCAAATCAGCTATCCTCACTCCCTTTTTAATAGAATAGGTTATTACTTAACTTAAAATGTGAGAGGTTTTCTCCTTTTCAGTGGGTTTCATTAATACCAACGATGCACCAGGCGATGTTGTCTTCTTCCATTATCATTTGGTCTATACTGTGGTCATCAGCTATGTCCCAAACATTGTAGGTGTACACCGGTATATGGTTCAATTTGTTTCATATCCCGGACTTATTCTTGCTTGGACAGTGCCTGTTCGCTCTCGATGGCACATCGCCCACGGGCACACTATGCAATGCGGTTGGATCTTTAATAGACGATGATCCAACAGGGACGCCACGATCTTTATACAGTTTTATGGTGTTATGGGATCAGGAAAGGTTTTGACCAATTTAGCTCATTCTTTGCCACTATTTTTTTGTGAGCATGTATGTTTATATTTTTCTCATAAAAGAGAATATATGTATATATATGTGTGTGTGTGTGTGTGTGTGTGTGTGTGTGTGCGTGCGTGCGTGCGTATGTATGTGCGTACGCCTGTGTGTTTCACAGTATGCGAGTGCTTTGCTGCAGGGTAATGGTTAGTGAACTAATCAAGTAAACCATTATTACTGTGTAACTGAATTTGATCTGCACTGAGTGCTTTCAGCATGTGAACGAAAATTTACAGTTGAAATACTTAAGGTCAGATTTTTATAGACGGTGCGAAGTTGTGGTCGCTCGTCCTACACGCGCTCAATGTAAAAAAAATCACCTTCGTCCTTTAGCCATCCTATTTTCCTCTGAGATAACATTTTTAGAACACTATACTATTCACCCACAGGTAAAAGTAAGGGTCAACCTCAATTTTTCGGAACACAGCTCTACCCAAGATGTACTGTCCACCCCCCGCTCCGATGTGATACACCGACTGCAACCCTTCACAGACACCCTGATCAGAGACACTAACAACTAAAAAAACTCAGAAGAAATATCTTTATTTTAAATCTCTTTTCAGTTGACGTGCGTGTTCAATTTTGTTATCAGAAGTTTCAGACATTTTGGTCTTGTTTTGTTTTTAAAAGAAGGATAAGACGAAATAATTTATGTATTCACATCTGTTTTCCTTTTATGAATTCTTTCATTTCTTTTCATTTATGCGCCATTTAACATCGAGTGTATGCAGATGTGAAATTTTTTACACTTGCATAAAATTACGTGCTTTTTTTCTAGTTTTTAGCCATTTAATAAAACCCTATTTTATTTGACTTTTTTAAAATAATGATAATGAATAAGCAACCGAAGTGAAAAAAAATGATGATTTATGAAACATTCAACAACAAACATACACTAAATAATTACTATTTACCTGTAATAAAAATGACAGGGTTATTTATGTATGGATCATCACTAAGGAGACTAAAGCTATTCAATTTGGTAATTTATTTTTTTAGGTTCAAGTATCTTGATTTTTAATTTTTTTTCAAAGTTTCAACTCAACTCAAGCTGTTTTGAAACCGGACATGACGTCTTGAGAGTTTCTGTGACGTAATATTCATCGTTACGTCTTAATTGGAATGTGAATCAACAATTGTGATCAATGCACAAACAAACAGATGATTAATTTGCATTCATGCTTATATGCTTCGATTGTATATTGCATTAGATTTATATATCAAAATTCTATTTCATTTTTAAATTACATCAACTTAGTTATATTTAACTTTTAAAAAAAACTGTACCAAAACGTCTGTGGTCGAAATATCTGCGGCCGAAACATAGGAGCCGAAATCATCCGTCGAATTGATATGTGCATCTTGGTGGAGGTAATGATTCAATAATTTTTCTTTCCAGCCTTTCTTTCTCTTCTGACTTACGGCAGCTGAAAATCTCAAAATCATGCTCATATGACACGAATTTTGAGTAGTCCTTGGGGGGGGGGTAGAAATTCTCAAAGTGTATCTCCTAAACTGAAATGTATGCATGCTGGGAATATTTTTATATCAATATCATGTACAGATTTCCTCCAATATCCGAAAGTAGAGCTGAAAAAACAATTTTATCCGAAATGACGTAAAGCGAAAAAGTAATTACCATTAATTTGTATGGAACGTTTTCTTCAGCGTTACCAAACCTCCCCAAAAGTGTTAGGTTAGATTTTTTAAGTTTAGGTGTGTGCCTTCGGCTGAGTTTTTTTTTATCATTTCCGTAGCACCTTGTATTGCCTAATATCTAGTAGCCAGACTGCAGAGTGCAAGTGCACACCCGAGATATCTCTTGCCAGATAAAGCTATAAATTTGGAAAAATTGAGGTCACTGTTAATATCTAAGGTTGGCACCTTTGGTGTGAACATCATGCCAACGGCCCAATGCCCGTGGGACACAAATGAAGCCGGATGTCAAGACGTCCACGCCCGGGGGATTTTGAGTTTCAGACACTTCATTCCCTTCATTCTGGTGAATTTGTAAGCAACTATGTGTACTCTTATGCATTAACTTTTCAGGGAATACATAGGCTACTTTTAGACAGAATTTTTATACACAAAATATGATTCATTTAAACAATAAATAATTGTGCATACTCTGGTCAAATTTCATATTTGAAATTTTACTAGTTCATACGAGATATCTCGAGAAAAAGAGCCATTCTCTGCAGTCGGGCCTAGAATAAGTGATAGTAATAATGATGGTACTGATAATAGGAAGAAAATTAATCGTAGCACTAGTATAAGTAATAACAGTAAGGTAACAGGAATAAGACTAGGAGTAGTAATAGCAGTAATGAAATATTAAGCGTAGTAGCAGTTATAGTTGTACAAATAATACAAAATGTCGCAATACTTCATTCAAGAACGAGATTTGAAAAACTAACAATATCGTTGTATTAAAAACTGCTAGTTCTCAATTGTTAACATCGACAAGCGTGGATTATCAGTTGTAAAGAGTTAAGTTTAAGGTGTAAAACCAGCGCTCGTTGAACTATACGGTTGAAAGCAGCCAGACTTATACTGGCCCCCTTCTGGCTACAGGGTGTGAGATCGAATCTCATCGTTGGACCTACTTTTTATTTTCCGATTACGCTATTTAATCACCCGATTCAGAGTTGTGATAAAAAGCAACCGAAATTTAGGATGAAGGTAAAAATAGTCAAGATTAATAATAAAGAAGTGTTTTGTTGTGATAATTGATTGTTTGGGTATCTGATCCTTTCATAAAAAGGAAGCCATACTGAACACAATTACGAATGATTGAAATCTTGTTTGAATAATCCGAAAATCGGATAATTAATGCTCAGATATCCAAGGTTTCTCTGTAGTAGTAAAATGAAAGGAGTAATAGAAGCAGTAGTGATAATGATAGCAATAAAGTTGTAGTTGTAAATTTTTTTGAGATTCTGAAGAGGACCGATGGTGTGCGATTTCAAGTCTTGTCCAAAGCTATTTCTTTTTTTTTTCAAAATTCCGATCGTTTGATTTAGCAATGGTAGTATCATGTGAAAACGTAATAAAAATCTATCCAGGGAAGAAAAAGCATTTGTAATTATGAGAAGCGTACCTGAGGGAGATTGGAGGGGCTATTCGAAAAAACGCCCGGGCCCCCAAATAGGGAGTCCCACCAAATGCTTTAAAAACAGTAGTTCACATTGCATTCCTACTGACTTTATACAACTACAAGGATATATTTGTACATATATGAATAGCATAAATAGAAATTCGGCCTTCGTGTTGTTTTCCACCAATTAAGTGATGTCTATTTATTGTAGATTTTCCTTTTCCATTAAACCTCACGAAATATTGAAAGTGGCCTTTCAAGGAGCCAAGCCCCTGGGTTCCCAAATCTCCATCTCTAGCTATGCTACTGATGCTTCGAAACAAACACTAAATATATTCCTTTCATCTTAATGGGTCTCAGCCCCTAAATAAACATTTTCTTGTGTCTAGTTAGGGTGAAAGTGAAGTTTCTCCTCACTTACCTTCAAAGAAATTCTCAAATTAGGCAATTTAGTAGAGTCTAGGCTAGATGGGACCCCTGGCGTTATCTTTTGGGGTCATCTCTGTCCATGAAGCCAGTGTCAATTTGGGATCATCTTCAAAGACTTCAAAAAATGCCTTAGGTGTCCAAATTATTTTTATATTCTGCGCGGGTAAAAGACGAGAAGATCGAATTACTGAATATGCCGACGAAAAAGGTCAGGGGCAAGGACTGCCGGCAGTTAACCCCTGGAGACGGGGCCACCGGTCATGTGAAATGGTCAACGTCACGGTCAAATGAACACGCAAGGTAGCACGGTTAGCTTAGAGAGGAGCAAACTGTCAGATATTTTGATGAATCGTACCGCATGCCAGTCGGCGGGTAAAGACCATAGACTGTTCATGAGGATTTCGAGTTTTCATTAATTTATAGGACCCTTGTTCCCTGGGTAAACCTGCACTTTGGTACCCTCCAAAGTACATTATAATCCTGTCTATTCCCCAAAAATCCAACTTCACATCAGGGAATCTTCTCATTTCACTTTCTAATTTATTCTTTTCCCCATTTTCCATTTTAATTTGAAAATTTGTTAGACACACGGCAATATATATATATATATATATATATATATATATATATATATATAATGCTCCACTAATCAGGATTGAGCATTCTTTAAGTGAGGTAACTCATCCATTGTAAGCTTATGCAATGCTCTTCCATAGGAATAGAGCATTATGGTGGATGGGGAATTTCTGCATTAATAAATATATCGCTTAAATTCAGCCTTACTGACCGTCCAGTTCCGTAGCCCTGGGTCTGAAGTTAAGGTTTCAACCCTGCTTTGAAAATGGGATAATGGAAAGTCTATAGCCACACTGAAGAGATGTAATACATCGAAACAATTGTCTGATGATAACACAGCAACGACAAGAACAATAATATATATATATATATATATATATATATATATATATATATATATATATCGCACTTACCTGAAAAACTTCATTGCTCGGGCTGGAGGGTTATTTCCTAATGCTGTGGAAAACCCTTCTGAAAATGTTCGTTCGCAAAGCCAAATCATCCATTCATATATATGACCGGAGAGCGACACTTTGATCCTAAGCAGAGTGCACAGTCTGATCCCAGACAAAGCTGCCGATCTATACGTATGAATACGAATCATGAATTGCTTTATGTTTTATAGAAACTTATTTGAAATGATCTCCCGTCATTACAGGGTTAATGTACAATAAAATAAAATGGGGCTGCTGCAGGAATTGAATCTGATAGCTGCTTCAACGTTACCATTGAGCTAAACGGCTGCCGGTAATACAAAGGCCAAAATAGATGCTTTCAACCCAAATTCTCATCTCATTTATTCTCGGCCTATTTGCTTCTTTCAACGGGACAGTTATGTTACAAGAAATGGATATATGTGATCCGATAGAATGAATTTTAAATTGCGCTATATTATACGGAAACTTAATTGAAATGATCAATGAATCACTCACCCTAGACAACGTAAACAGATTATTGGGCTTTTTGGAGGCAGGTTCGATTCCTGCAGTTGCCCACTTTCTTTAATTGTTCATTCTATTTACGTTATCAAGGTTGAGTGATACATTAATCGTGTAATGACGGTAGATCATTTCAAATTAGTTTCTAGATAATAAAACACAATTTATAATCATTCTGTCAGATCACATATATCCATTTCTTAGTACACGTATGTATACGTTCTATGCCAAGAAATGAAATATCACCGATCAGTAATTATTGATTTGTCGTTTGTTTTTTTTGTTTTTTTCATGAAAAGAAATTGGAAAAATATTCTATCAACGGAAAAAATTTCTCTTTCTGCAAAGGAATCTTTTTTTTTTTTTAATTTAATATCAAAATGAAAATTTACAATTTTCTTTAAATTCAGACGAAGTGTTTTTGATTACAATAATTTTTCATTACTAGTTTGGAGATGCAGGGTTACCGAGAGAATAACAGCCGGGAGAACGGACTTTGCTAGTTGAGTTCCAACTCTGATTGTAATAGTTTGTGTTCACTGCACAATAATGCCCTTAAGATATAACCCCCTCCCCCCTGTATGGGTAAAATAGTACTGAGTGGAACGAGCGACGCCACTTTGGGTGTTTGTCGCCACACAGTCTATTGCAAGCGGACCGAGTAAGTATTAATGTGATGTATAAAGCCCAACGAAAGGGTGGTACTTATTTATTACTAGTTTTACTCAATCTTATAGAAGGTTGCTATATCTGATTAATGAGGACGTTCCCAGAGACATCCTGCCCCCAGCTGACACAATCTTCAATGCTATGTAATCTTGAAGCAGCGATGATAATTAATCCAGCAGGCCTTTGAAGAATTTTAGAAATTCCTCCTGGATGAAGGATAAGCCCTTCTATGATCGTAGGCGTACTTTTTAGTTATAAAGTTAGCTTGAAATTTTTCTTTAAAAAAAAAAATTTAACCACTTTTAGTCATTTTCAGTCATAAAGGGGATAACCCTTTACTATATTCACACTAGTCTTTTTTAGTGCTGGGATTGCAAGTCTTATCAATTTCGAGATCTAAATGTAATACATGTCCATGAAAATACGGAAAACGTTATCTTGTTATTGTTGCTTTTTATCTCAACGACACTCTGGGTCGTTAGTCATTCCATTATTTCTATTATTTCATTACTAGCTTTACTCCATTTTATATTGTCGTGTTCTTTCAAAACATTCTGGGTTGATACACTCATTACTGCTATTAATTTATCACAAGTTTTACTTCATCTTATTAATGTTGCTTTCTATCACAACCACCCTCTGGGTTGTTACATTCATTGTCAGTATCAGTTTTACTCCCAATACTACAATAGAAACTTAATGGTAGATCGCATACTACGTAAGAACTTTATTGTTGACTACATACTATGGTAACAAAAAAAGAAACTAACTTCCCAGATATAATAAAAGTTTGGCCAATTTGAAATGAGAAGAACCCCATATCGACAGTTTTGGTTGACTGCAGCTAATGATAATTTGGCCACTGGGGGGAAAAAGGAATTACATCCGTGACCAGGGCCAGCAGATCCATTAGGCGGTTGCTTTGGGTGAACAAGTCCTCGGTGCGCTCTCCGACCTCAAGAAATAGTCGTTGATATACAACCGGGGGCAGAGTCCCGCCTAGGGCACTTGGAACTCTTGCGCCGACCTTTGCTTTCATCAGACCGAACAAACAGTGCTTATCAATACATCTATCAATGTCAAAAAAAAAACACAAAACTAACACCATTCGTGTTTTAGTAATACGAACAAGATCCACTTATTTTTCAATGAATCTAAATTTATGCAGACCTCATTATATATTTTGCTTTTTTTAAAAGAATGATTGATGGACCAAGAACCTGATTGAGATTTTGTTGGCCCCTGGGCTACAGGTAGTGTTAGATCTCCCGTGATATTTAGTGAGAAAAAAAGTTGGAGAAAATTATTTTTTCAAGGCTAACAACAATTAAAATTCAAACATTTGCTTTGCACAATTTCTTCGAAACAAATTTCTCCTAAATATCAGTGAATTGTAAGTTTTTGTAAACATCGTTTTCAATTACCGTGAGAGAAAATCTATTTAAATCGTTCTTAGACATCACAAACTATCGTACGATATATATGTATGCAATACGCCTAGGGCCAGAAACCCGGGGCACTTCAAGTCTGGGAGGCCTCTCGTATACAGAAATTAAAATACACGACAAGTGATAAATTTTACTGATCAAAGTCCATCTATTGCATGTAATTGAAACTAACAAGTTATGCATACACAGATAGAAAGATTATATATCTATCTATCTATCTATCTATATATATATATATATATATATATATATATATATATATATATATATATATATATATTCTTTTAAATACATACCAGCAAAATTGCAAGTAGCTTTTTAGGTAAGATAAGTTTATTTTCAAAGCCCATTTTCCAAGCAGTAATTATTAATTAATATCTTATCAAAAAAAAAAACTATTGTCATATTTGTGTATGGAGGGAACTGAGTAATTGCAATTTCCGTCTCCTTATAAAGATTGCAGTCTTTCCTTTTTGCTGATATATGTTTACTACAAATAGATTTAATTTTTGAGTGTCCCCAGACCCCAAAAATGGTTAGAATAGTATGTCTGGCTGAGTCATCGGAGGTCATGGTAGTAGAAGGTACTGGAAATTTGGATGTAGAGGAATAGTATGCGTGCCGCCTGCATAATGAAAGCTGAACTTTTTTTTTCGCGCCTCGCCTCGCCTTTTTTCAAAAAAGAGGGGGGAAATGGCGTAAAGCGAAGATTTGTAAAGTGGGGATTATCTGTAATTTAATTCTATTTAATCATTTTTCAAAAAAAAGTAAAAATAAAAACTCGTTTCAGCGAAAAAGTCCATTTTTTTTTAAGGCAGGAGATATTTTTTTATCAGCAAACTTGTTACGTTTAAGAACAGAGAACGAAAAAATCACTGGTCATTCCATGAATAGATTCTTGACAAAAAAATGTGAATTTTCTCTGAGAAAATATCAATTTTCTCAGTAAAATGAGACAATGTTTCTTCGTTTGAAATACGGCTCAGCCAAAACAAAATAATGAATCAAAACGAACCAGGAACGATCTTATAATATCACAACATGTAACAAAAATAGATTAATGGGAAGAACTAAAATTCTTGATAGTGCAAGTCAGTCACCGAGCCAGTTCATCATTTTTATCGTGTGCTTGCGTGTTAGAGTAATAGAGGCTGATATCGCGTGCTCGTGTGTTAGATAGAGGAAGTGTCAATAATATTGAAAAAATCGGACACCCTAAACTCAACCCGAATCTCCCCTCCCGTAAGGTAAACTTTTCTTTATCTATTGTTGCTTTTCTGATCAATAATATATGAAATCTATACAAAACATAATTATTGTCGATGACTGCTTCAAAAAAAGTCCAGTGAATAAGATACTGGTTCAAGACAAATTGTTGAAGGTGATGATATAGGCAGTGGAAGTAATGATTGCTCCTGAGCGATTGTCGAGATATTTCACCGATATGAAGTCACAGAAAAACATCCCGATCTCAAGTGGACAACTGGATATCTCTCGTAACCAATTAATGCTGGTGTTATCTCTCCACGGAACTGAGTTCTCACATTTAATTAAGATCTCACCTTTTTGTATATCTCGAATTCAAATCATCCCATTATCTCCAGTTCAAATTTCTATTTACGCAATCGTTATTCTCCGCTTATACCCTCATCGAGGTTGTTGTAATTTTAGGTACATACGGACTGTCGAAGTTTTGTTATGCTCACAATATCTGGTACTCTCCAATGGTCACCCATTCGGGTACTGACCATGCTCGATGTTGTTCAACTTCGGTTATCTCACAGAAACCGGTGTATCCGACGTGATACGGCGTAATCCGTTAGCTGAGACTTCGTGCCGAGAGTTTAGCATTTTAAAATCTTATGTATGACTCAGCCATAGATTGAACCCACGACTTGCGGAACCGAAAACTGGGTAATGTTGGATGCTTGTCAAGTCACACAATGCGTTTTTATATCTAGGGTGGGGCAGAAGTAATATAGGAGTCAATAATATTTCACAATACAATACATCTTTACACAACAGTTGGTTGTCAATCCTTGCATACAAATTCCTGGGAACTTATGAAGGGAAGTGTGCTTCTCTGTGAAGAAAAAAAAACAGGTCGTTAAGTGCATTGAAGCTAATGTGAGCATTATGTTATAAACGAAGTTTTTCTGTTAGAAATCTTCAACCTGCCAACGTAGGTTTCTTCAGTTTTCAAAGGAAAACCCACCCCAAAACGTTTTTAGCGGGGGATCAATTTGCAATATAAGTTTGTGCTAAATTGATCCCTTTTTTGTGCCCAACATTATCCACGCTTGTTTATTTTTTAAATTTCAAACTTATTTTAGTGATCACTGCCCAACAGAATGTGAAAGAAGGAAGTTGTTCATTGATCACCTTTTTTTCCAATTTTTAATTGATCACCCCCAACACGATTGCCGAGAGGCGTTGGAGGCGAAACAGTTTCTATCGAGTGACTAACCACACCATTCTATCATTTGTTTAGATATCTCATGTTGAGAATTATATCTACGGTTTCTATCGAGCGACAAAGTAGTCCGTTTTCATTTCTTTTTTAATTTCTTTTTTTATTTCAATTTGTGGACGGATGATTACGTGTACGATAGCAAAATATTATTTTGTTAGCTTTTACAAAACATTATTATTTTCTATAATAAATCATTTTATCCATGCTGTCAAAAATGACTGCATATATCAAATATATGGCTATACACATTGCGTTCTACGTACGCAGGTAATAGATTTGCATTGCATTGAGCTGGGAAAATAAAACAGACTTTTATAATTTCGTGTTTTTATCGGAAAAAAATGTGTTTTAATCTTTAAATTCAGCATTTTCATTACGTCATCAGAATATACAATTCTAATTTTTACTATGTCATCATGTGGTCACCTTCTTGATAATAATATAGATGAGTTGCGTCCCTTGCTGTGACAGAGAACAAATAAATAAATGAATAAATACACATAAAGTATTCTTATAATTTGACGTTTACTTCCTACTGTGTAGTTATTGAATTCCCTATTACTGCTGTCCATAAAACTTCCAAAGAATTCCTATTTATCTTAGTTTTAACAGTGCAATAAAGAAGATAGATACTGAATGGATATCTTATACTCATAGCTATATGTACACAACTCCAATTCTTCGCCTTTTCTGGCGTCCGACTAAGTCAGTTGCTAATTAATTTTCAACAAGAAAACTGTCATTTTCGGGGCAATCAAGTGCATTTTGTTTAATGCGGACCTGATCAAATGAATTTGGGACACTAAGGGGGAAAGGACACGACAGAAATCGCCAGGCACCACCTTCGTTCATAAGATATGACTCACGAGACTGTGATTCGATGATTTACCGGTTCTCCGGACATGTATGGTGATACACGACTTGGAAACTGCGAATTTTGAAGATATTACTTTTAGACAGTGGTTACCAAACCTTTTTCTAATTACGGTGCCTTAAGTGAATAAGGATTTCTCACGGTGCTCCAAGTCAGAAAGTAGTGACGTTCATGTAGTTAGGTAAAAAAAAATGAATCATGTGACTTGAATTTATATAAAAAATTTATATATATATATATATATATATATATATATATATATATATTTTTTAGATAGATAGATGGATAGATATCGGTCTCCAGGTCTCCGGGTCTCCGGGTCTGAAGCGAAGGTATCGGTTCTGCCTCACGCTACTGGATGGGATAATGGAAAGTCTATGGGGTTTCATTGAATTACAATTGTCTGGAATTATCAACATTTTTGAATATCCAGCACGTCCTCTCTTTGGAGCTGACTGGGGAGCCACAGAGTACACATTGGGAATATCTACTATCATAGACCGATCACCATAAACAAAGGATCTGTAAGAATCACTGAAGACCATTTTGTTCGGTTAAATGGTTCCAACGCAAAACCTTATTTTCCAGCTCGTCAGTTCTTTCTCTTTCTCTTTCTCCACCACTCTCTTTGTCTACCTTTATTGGTCTCTCTGTCTGTCTCCTTGGTTCTATATCTGTCTGGTTTTCTCTGTCGCTCTCTATCTCTCTCGTTCTCTCTGTCTCCGTCTCTCCCTCTGCCTCGCCCTGGCTTTATTTCATTTATCTTTTCATAGAAACCTTTTTTACGCCTTCTTTTTAGCAAATCCACTTTAATATGTACTTTTGGGGGGGTTACAAAATGCATCGACACATTTGCTCTTTTCAATTTATACAAAAAAACTCACTTTCCCTTCTCTCTCTAATACACTCACTCCTAATCTCCCCATCTCTTTTCCTCTTCAGAAAGGAACATAGGGCATATTTATTTAACACCAATGGCCGACTGTGCTTTTAAAGCCTCGCTTTGACTAAGTCGGGATTTTGAAAAACAAACAACGATGAGCAAAATGTGCATTTGATTAAATAAATGACTCACCAGTGTTGCCCAGAATGGCTTGCCATTTATAGCTAAAACTGTCATTAAAATGGCCAAAAATCGGCTGAATTTTATATGTATTATTTATGTCAAATGTATGCTCATTTGAAACCTATTCATCAAGTAATACGACTATATACAAAGACTCAAAAAAAAGGTTACTAATAAAAATCGAATATATACTTTTATTGAAATTTAATTGGCTATCATAGATTTATATCGGCTAATTTGGAAGAAAAATCAGCTAGATTAGCTGAAAATGGCTAATTCAGCATATCTACGACTTACCTTGGTGAAGAGCAGATTAGACAACGAGGTGCAAAGAGAGGATCTTTTTTTTTTATCTAAGGCTTCTGGTGTTCAAAAATTGCATCAGAGTTCCAGGCGTTCTCCAGGTTACATTCCCCCTCTGCACTTGAAGGATTAGGGTCATGGTCAACCCTTGATTCCCAAGGCATCCCAAAGGGAAGTACCGAAGGAACTGAACAATTTCTGGCACCACCCACGCATATGCACGAGGGTCCTCACATTAAACTCGGCCTTGTCTCACACTGTTATCTTGTTTGTTTCTTATTTACATTAGTAAAAGACCCGTGGCTCAGCCAGCGGTATTCCTAACGGTGGACATTTAAATCAGTTTGATATCGGAAAAAAAACTCATGATGGTTGCATGAAGCGACCATCCGTAGCACTTGACCAATTCTTCCACTCACAGACAGTTTAAAGCAAATTCAATTCCAACTCATTTTAATTTCTTGCTTATCTTCTTTTTTCAATAGTCGATCTCAGCTTTTCTCCTTTAGCAAATATCTTTATTTTTCATCCTCCACCCTTCTGCCTATCCCTACACTGTTTCCCTCTCCCTCTCACAGCCCCCTTTGCAGTGTTTGTGTTGCAATTCCATCCTCAGAACCCCCCCCCCATCTCATTCAATGTTACATTCATATTTTCAAAATGTGACAAACGAAAGTTTGACAGACAGAAGTGCGCTAACACATTGTTCATAATACCACTAGAATATAACCAGCAGAAATGACGGGGTTATTTATGTATGGATCGGCACCAAGGAGCCTAAAGCTATTTTATTAGATTATTCATTTCTGATAATTCAAGTATCCTGATTAAAATTTCTTTTATATCTCAACTTATTTCAAAGTGTCTTTGTTTGATGATCTGACATGAAGTCTTAAGTGTTTCTATGACGTAATGTTTTTGTTATGTCATAATAGGAGCGAAAATCAAGCAACGAGATCATCCCATTTGAGCGCAAACAATCAAACGGAAAAAAATTGCATATAAGCTCATTATATGGTTAAACTATAGACAAGTAGTATTAGATGTAATCTGATGAAGCGTCGTCGTTAATTATTCAAATTTCACAAATATTTTCCCATCTTATATCTGTTGCATTTTATGGCAAATCTCGGAACGTTATTCGTCTTATATATATATATACTGAAACTCTTATCTGAGATGATCTCTCGTTAATACACTGGGAATGTATCCAAATATCATACAATGCAAATGCCCAAATAACTGTTCCAACTACCAAATTCTTGTTTTATTTATTCTCGGCGCTCTATTTGTTTCTTCGTCGCAGTACCGGTGACTGTTTAGCTCAATGTAGAGAGTTTCAATATAATATAACGCAATTTATAATCATTCTTTTGGGTAATCTGTCCATTTCTTAATAACATATACATCATCGTTCTCATCTGTAGATGTCATAGGGCAATCCTTAGTAAGACCAACTTCCAGCATAACAGGCTTGTCGAAGATTCGTACCTCTTTTTGTCACATGGCATTTCCCAATTCTCATCCATCTTGGGACTGACTAGGCTCGACGTTGCATAACTTCGGTGATCTCACAAGAAACAGTGTACTGTGTATCCAGCGTTATTTGGCTATAACTCCTCATCCTCGGTGAGAGGTCCCTTTATCCGGGTCCTTATGCTTGATGGAGAAGCATTGAGTGACATTTCAGTCTCGACTGTGGATTGAAACACAGCTTACCGAACCAGACGCAAGCACTCTACCACTAAGCCACAATGGTCGGCCAGAATTATATATGTATCCTAATATTCAATGAATTTGGGGTAGAATACCTTGGAATTCATTAAATAATAACAAGACATTAATTTTTGTTTGAAAAGTGCTCAATAGATCTTTATGTGACATTATTATTAATTTTGACTTCTCCCTCTCTTCATCTTAAATTTTATTTGCTTTTCATCACAACTCAACTCGGGCTGTTGACTTTCGACAGTGAATTGACGGCGCAGATCGGGAACAAAAAATAATCTCCCGATGAGCCAGGCTGAAGAGTTTGGCAAATGCACACCTGAGATATTCTTTTGCCATATAAGGCTGCACATTTGGCAAAATTGAGGGCGCTGGTAATGTTAACGTTTGTGGGTAGCTCTGTGAAATTCAGTAGAAAACGACAATATCTAGGTTCGACACCTACAATGTGGAAAAATAAGAGACACCTTGCCAGCGACCCAATGCCCGGGGGACACAAATGAAGCAAGAGGTCTGCCCCCAAGAGATTTTGTGTTTCAGACTCTTCATTTCCTGTATCTGGTGCATTTTAAAGCCAAATGTGTGCTTTTAAGCATTCATTTTTCACTCAATGTCTAAGATACATTTTGTTAGAATATTTAAACCCCAAATTCACTTTAAGGTTAGCTTTTAAAAAAAAATTTGCACATTTAGGTCAAATTTTACACGTGAAATTTTACTCTTGCACACCCAAGATCTCGTTGGAAAAAACAAACGTACTTTATCACTTTTTTCGAAGGAAGTTTGGTAAACGCCCGGCTGCTCTTATCTACTTGAGGTTCGTGCGTAAGAGCTAGTGTATCCATGTGTATGTCCACGCGTGGGTGGTGTGTTTATGCATGTGTGCGTTGTGTGTGTGTGAGTGTGTAGAAAGGAATTCATTTCCCCATTACAATATGCTATTCCTTTGTTTCCTCACCGGGATAAGCAGACTTATTTGAATTTCATGCCCAATCAGCGAGACAACATTTTATCTTATTTGCTTCTTTTTCCTTTCAGATATTTTATTTCATGTCCAATACTTCCCATTTTACGCGTCTGTTCCCTTTCTTTCCATCCGTTGTGGACATCATTTCCTATTTTGCCTTGGTGTGGAGCTGCAAGATTTGACACCAGGACAATATAGACGGGAGTGTTCTACCGCGGACAAACCGACAGGGTTGGAGAGGGATGGAAAGGTGTTATAGAAAAACAAAGAATGAAAGTATATATATATATATATATATATATATATATATTGTGTGTGTGTGTGTGTGTGTGTTATAGAAAGATATGAACAGCGACAGATAGATATGAATAGACAGAAATAGATAGATAGGTGATATGGAGGGACTGCGATATATATATATATATATATATATATATATATATATATATATATATATATATATATATATATATATCGCAGTCCCTCCTTATCACCTATCTATCAGAAATAGATAGATAGGTGATAAGGAGGGACTGCGATAAAAGATAGATATAAACAGTGATAGACAGCTATGATAGATAGATAGATAGATAGATAGATAGATATGAACAGTGATAGATAGAGAGCTATGATAGGTAGATAAATAGATATGAACATAGGTAGATAGATCGATAGATATGAACAGAAATGGATTGATTGATAGATAGATGGATAGATAGATATAAACAATTTATCTATCTGTTCATATTTATCTATCACTGTTTATGTCTATCTCTTTAGATAGATATAAAGAGTGATAGATATTATCAGACTGATTGAAGGATATATACATGTGTGTGTGTGCAGAGAGAGAGAGAGAGAATGAACAGACTGAAGAATGGATAGATATCAACACACCGATTGATAAATAGAGGGAGATAGATAGTAATGAACAAACCGTGAGAGATGAATAGATGTAAACAGACTGCCTTACATATATACATACATACCAACATACATGCGTACATTATTTCCTATTTTGCGATGATGTGTACGAACCAGATTTGACACCAGGACAATATGGACGGGGGTGTTCTACCACAGACAAATTGACTGGGTCGGAGAGGGACAAAAAGGTGTAACAAAACAAAAGGGAATGAAGAGAGAAGAAAAAAATGAATTGAACAAAAAAAGAAAGTGAGCAATATTGAACAAAAACTATGAATAATCAGAAAAATGTTGTCTGTGACTATATTTTTCGTTTCTTTCTCTCTATTTCACTCTAATTCTTCCTTTTTTTTTCGCCCTGTCTCCCCAAAACCATTACCTATTCATCGGCTGTCTCGGTCATTTGTGACCCTAACCCAACCCTTTCGCTCATTTCTATCAAACACTTCATTTTTACCGTCTCTCTGGCTCATCTCTCTCTCTCTCTCTCTCTCTCTCTCTCTCTCTCTCTCTCTCTCTCTCTCTGTACATATATATATATATATATATATATATATATATATATATATATATATATATATATTAGTCTATTCATCTATCTATCTAGTCTATTGATATCTATCTAACCAAGCACATCTACTTATATCCAAGTCTATCTTATTATCTATCTATCTATCTGTCTTGAACCTTTCATTCCTCTATTCTTCTTTTTCGTATTCTTTTGACCTGTCCCCCCTTTTGTTTGAACTCCTATCCACGTTTGTGATCAGGAAAATAAATGAATTGTGGGATTGTATCCTAGACGCCATCTCCTTATTGCACTCCGAGTGTTGAGGTCAGGGATAAAATCCTGATGTCCGCAGCAATCGCCCAGGTAATTTTGGCAACTTTCCACGAAAGCAATACGTTGTGTCGTATTCTGCATCGCCATGGTTGCGAGATACATACCCAGACTGTCTTCTCTCTCTCTCTCTCTTTCTCTCTGTCTCTGTCTCTCTCTCTCTCTGTTCCTTTCCCTCTTCTCCCTACTGTCTCACATTCACTTTTTTGCTTCTCGCTCTCTCTCTCTCTCTCTCTCTCTCTCTCTCTCTCTGTGCCTTTTTTTTATCTGGTAGGGTTTCTCTTTCAATCTCTTTCCTTTCTTTCTCCCTCTTACTTTTTCCATCTATTTCACCTTTTGTCTCTCTTTGCCTCTACAAACCATTCACTATTTTCTTCTTTCTTTTCACTTCTTTCTATCTCTTCATTCCTTGTCATCCTCTCTCTTTCTCCCTGCTTTCTTTCTGTGTCAGAACAGAAACATTGTTTAATTAATCGAATAAAAGTGACATAAGCGTCCATTCATATACAAAATGTCCTGTGCTGCATTGACCGGAAGTGACGTCAAAATACCTCAGGAAAAATATAAAGAAAAAAAAATCATAGACTTACTCAATAAATTAGTCAATAGAAAAAGTATGTACATTGTTTGTATCCGTGTTTGGTTTTTAGGTGTTCTCTTGAACTGCTAGGTGTGCAGAGAAAGAGAGAGAGAGACACACACACACACACACACACACACACACACAAATACATAGAAAGAGAGAGAGAGACAAAGTGACAAGGACAGAGACGGAGAGATATGTTGCACGTACACTGATGGGCAAAAACATTATGACCAATGACAAGTGGCCAGAATGGCTGTGACTGTTTCGAAACAACTGCGCATGTCATGGTCAGAGGTATGTAAGTAGGTAAGACAGCCTCGAGCACTTCATTTTGATGTGTTGAATGTTGCAGTTATGGGAAAGAAGAAATATTTGAGGGACTTTGATTGAAGCCAAATTGTTATAGCCAGAAAACTAGCTCAGAGTATTCTCAAATCGATACGGATCGTTGAATGCTCACATTAAATTCATATTCTCTCCACGGATCATAGCATTCAGATATTCTTCAAGATTTGTTCTCTTGATGCGGTCGGTGCGCCTTTATATCCTCTGTCTGAACTGATCAGGATGTTATACGCACAATCAATGCTGGATTTGGTCAGATGCTGAATAAGCGGCAGTTATCTGTGGGGGGGGGGGTTAAAAATCAATCTGCTGGGGCTTTAAAAAAATTAGAAAGGCATATATGTTTTCAAGTTTTGCGAGACCTTCTGGCGTGATTTGCAGATGCGCGTGCATCTTGAGTAGCGTTGACAGTCACTGACTGACTGACAAACAGGCTGACATGCTGAACCTTCTGGCGTCATTTTTAGTGGCGTGAGCATATTTAGTGGCGAGCGCCGCCATTAACTGATTAACCGGCTAACAGGCTTACCTACCGAACCTCCATGAATTTTAGATGTACGAGCATCTTTAGTAGGGATGATTGTCATTGAATGATTGACCGACTAAACAAGCATACCGAACTTTTAGATGGACGAGCATCTTTAGTACTGATGACCGTCACTGACTGACATACCGAACTTTCTGGTATAACTGCAAAATGCACGAGCGTCTTGAGTGCTGATGACCGTCACTAACAGGCTGACATACAGAACTTTCTGGCGTAGTTTTTAGATATACGGGTATCTTTTCAGCATCTTTAGTGGCAATAACCATCATTGATTGACTGACTGAATAATAGGCTGCCATTCCGAATCTTCTAGCATAACTTTCATATGCGATGAACGTCACTGACTGACTGACTGACTGACTAACATATCGCAAACCTCCCACTACCTCTCGTTTCCTTCCCCCTATTCTATATGTATAAAAGTGCAAGGGAGAAAAGCCGCGCTTCTATAGTCTTTCAGGCTTGTTTAACAAGAGGCCTCCAAGCTTTGAATAGCTTAGAGCTTCCCTAAATCTAAATCCAAGTTCTTGGTCATATCTTTTGTCGGTGGATGTTTATTCCTCTCCCACCACCAGGAAATGAATATCACTCATGGCGACATTTTTAAACGCCATTTGCTTTCGTTCGTGCCTGTTGTGGCGATCAATTGAAGAAAGGTCAACGTTTTTGATAATCTCGTTTCTAACTCGACCGACACATTAATAAATTTCCCCGAACGGAAGGGCGGAAGTGCGCGATGATAGCATTTCTGCCGATTTCACAACTTCATAGTTTCTATTCATCTCCGCCCCTTGCATCGTTTCCGTCATACACGCTCCACCGCTGAACGGTAGGGGGCCAAGGCCCATGTAATAAGGACGTCGAGTAATTGATATATACTAAGCTTATCTTAGCGGTAAAAAAATGGTTGAGTATGGCTCAAACCTAGGAACCCGGTAGGGAGGGGGTTCCAAGAATAAAATAATGGTTTGTGTGTATAAAATTGGTTTAATTGTGTATAAACGTGGGTATTTTGGATGATATTTCAGTATTTTTGCATATATTTTTTTTTATGTCCGAGATGTTTTTTCTTACCAGGGATTTCAGAAATATTATTAAGTTTCCTAAATTAGACTCCAAATTCATAAAAATTTTAAATTGATGCTTTTAAGAGAACGAAAACACAGCCTAGGTGCCCAGGTGGTAGATAATCCGTCAGTGGGTACAAATTAGGGCCAAAGAGGATCCTTGGATTTTAGAAAATGTTTGTGTATATTGAAGTGGGTAGAAAACGAGATTACTATTTGGAAAGGAAGGGAGCTCGAAAGGAACTTTATACAAGGGCTGCCAATGTGATTCTAAGGGAAATCCCTGATCAGGCTCGCAGGAACCCAGATTCAAAAGAAAACCCCAGATTATGAAAATATCAAGTTTAAATTTAAAAAATATAAGTGTATTTCGCTTACTTTTATGTGTTGATTGAAGTGTCAATTTTTTTATTATCACTTGGGCATGTCTCGTTACATTTCGATGGTTACCAGCCATCTTTTTCTGTGAAACTTGCAGCGGTGTACAGAAAATGGAATGCTGTTTACATGTTTGAGATTGAGGATACAAATAGGGATACTTCTCTGTTGCAGGTCGTTTAGTAGGAGCAGAACGGGAATTGTTTGTATCTGTATAGGTCAGGGTCAAGTTTATTTCAAAATAAGAAAGGTCTGTGAGAGGCGGGTCAAAGGACGTTTGCATCCTTGTCTGTGAGTGTCAGGCTTGTCTTAGATAAGAGGGGCAGTTGCTTAAAGATCAAAACGAAACTAAGTAATACAGATCTGGTTGGTCACTCAATAGAAACCGGCATGTGACCAACGTCTTTTGGCAGCATGCAATGTTGGTAGTGATAAATTAAAAAGGGGGTGGTCAATGGATAAGTTATTTCTCTCACCCTCAGTTGGTTAGTGCTCACTAAAAAAAGTCCGAAATTTTCAACAACAAAAAAGCAAAAAAAACAAGCAGACACAAACTGAGGGATGAATTTGGCTTAAACTTACATTGCAAATTGAACCCCCACAAAAAAATTTATTGGGGGGGGGACAATTTTTTTTTTTTTCTAGACACAATAAATAGTAGATGTGGAAAATTGCAGTCCTCTTGGTGCCTGTACGCGTGATAAGCACATAGCCAGCCAACCAGACTGTCGGGCCAACACGAAAACAGAAAAAAAACAGTTGACAGTTTTGATGACAGTTTTCATTGACGTTTCTGATTATTACTGAAATGGCAGACATATTTGTCGTATAGCCAATGAGAAACATTAATTAGTTTGCGAGTAAAAAAAAAAGGTTACGTTTTAATATTCATGTGTATTGTTTCAACGTAGGTCCTCTTCGTAGTATGAGCTCCATGCCTTCCACCAGCTTAGTCCGACCCTGGCTCCATTCTTCATCTTTTTGTCAAATTCTTAGTCTGTGTATATATTCTGTCCAAGCGAAGTAGAAAACGTGCGTAGAAAAAAACACGATGGACGGAAAAATATTAATTAGGTTACAGTTGAAAGATGAGCGGAATTTATTTAGAGATTTTTTTTCCACTTATTCTCAAGGAAAAATTTGTCAGTTCGGGACAAAGCTAAAAGAAATGCTCCAGAATGTGTTCAGTAATCAGAGGCAGATCCTATATTTTCAGCTGGGAGGTCTACATGAAAAAAAATTGAGGGTGGGGGCGAATGGAAACAGTTATTTTTACAAATAAATACGTGGGAAAGGAAAGAAATCTTAGACGTAAATGTGAATATAGTCAATTTATTATTATATGTGATTGTTCGTGCTTTTGGGAGGGGGGGTAAAAAATTCCTATAACTAGATATCTAAAAATAGGACCCCTGGACAACTCCCTCCCTTGTAATGAAAGAAAGTGCAGAGCTAGGAATTTGAATTATGTGCAGAGTCCCAACTTTCTATTGGAGGAGAGATTACAGTGTTCTTTGAACTTGAAAAACAAACAAGTTACATTTGTTACCGATAGTCTTATTTGTTTTTTTATTGCACTTCTTCGGAAACCTCTCTTCAAATTCAAGTTACTTATTTCCCGGTGTCGTGTACACACCCCAGTTTTGACTTGTAAAATTTTGAAAGGAAAAAAATTGCATAAAATCAGACTCAACAATTCCACCTACGTTACCCAGATGTTTTGCGGGTGATTTGGCGACATGAGGATCCTTTTGACCACTTTTAATCCGCGTCTTTTGTTTTCTTTATTCTCATAATACGGAGACACGACAAGAACAACTGAACGTAACCAAAACAGTTGTTGGGTGAGAGTTTAATTACGATAGTCTTATTAGATTTACCAGTAAACCTTTTTACAAATCGCATTTTCACTTCTTTCGTCACTTACTCAGGTTCTCTTGAAGTCAAAGTCATTTGTGGAGAAATAAAATACTCGTAATATTGATACGCAATATCTACATTACTACTAGTCCGTTGACTCGTCTACCGTAGTTACCCCGTTATGAATCTCTATGATTACATATATTCTTCCTATTGATTATGAAACTTTCGTTTTTTCACCATTATTTACTGAATATTTCCTCCCTTAAGAAAAGATTGTATATTCAGCGGAAGGTGTTTATTTAAATTTCGGTGTTGTTTTTCAGTCTTTTATTCTTGTTTATTTCTCAGCATATACCAACCACTCGGTCTTCCTATTTCATTTTTCTGTTCATCAGCTGCATTCCAATCGGGGCCACTATTGCTGAGTTGTGCCAATCTTTCACTTGTCATATCAACCATTCATCGATGTTCTTGTAAAATCTTGGATCACTTCAACATCCTTCACCCTTCTTTTAACTACATGGATTATACGATAATTGCAATTCACATGTTAGTCTAAAAAATGAAGTACTCATCTCTTTGATACGGACAACTTTTTTCTAAATAAATGTGTTGCCCGAATAAAGTCGAAAAGTGTCTTACGTGACCCAGTAGATGAAAACGGTTGCCTGTTCCCGCCCTAGACTGAGTGGGAGGAAGATATAAACGTGATCATTTTAAAAGTTGAAGAGATCGCTTTCAACACGTTCCAAGGCGTCATTCTTTCTCAGTTTGTGGATAACCTGTTGCCAGCTATTCGCTAGTTATAATAAAACAGCCTTCCAAAAAAATGAATATAATCCTAACCCTCTTTTTGCGAGAATACCTACAAAAAAATTATATCGCGTGACAGAATTGGCGATAATACACTTTAAAAAGTTCATGTATCCATATGCTTGAACAATATCTTCTTTAACTTTGTCAATAACATGAAACATTTAAAAATGTATGCACTCATGTGAATGAACAATGTCTTCTTTAATTTTATTTAGAACATAAAGCATCAAAAAATGTATGTATTCATATGACTGAACAATGTCTCCCTTAACTTTATTTATAACATAAAGCATTCAAAAATGTATGTATTCATATGATTGAACAATGTCTCCCATAACTTAGTCAATAACATAAAGCATTTGAAAATGTATGCATTCATAAGTGAACAAACCCTTCTTTAACTTTATTATTAAAACTACTGTACCCTTGCCCTCAAAAGTGACAGCATATATGAAATTGATATTCTAAGTCCTTACTAAATCAAATGTGAAAATTTAATGAATTAGACATAGATATTTCAGTAGCTAATGAACGAAACCTTAATACAGCACCAGCATATTGATATACGTACTTATCACCCGTTTCCTTTCCTTTGGGGTGTTACAGTTTATTTTTTTTCAATCGATAAAAATAGAAATATACGAGGCACATAGATCTGCGGTTTTAAAACTTTGAAAACACGAGGACCTCTTCTGTAAGGGAAACATTCTAGCGAACCGTAATTTTTAGCATTCAGTTATTAGACTATTATCAATCAACTACGATGATAGATATTTTTTTACCTTTAAAAATCGTATTAATTCTAAATAGGTCTGTGTACAATAATCATGTTTTTGACAGCTGCGCAATGGTGTTCTTTTTCTGCCACAAAATCCACACTGTCAGATTTATTGACTGCTGCAGACAACCCGAGATTATTTGCCGAACCCCCAGCAATCCGCGAACCCTAGTTTAGAAACCAGTTGATAGAATGAATCAATTCCTATGTCTTTCGTAGTTCCTTCAACCTTCCCTAAATTAATTAAACATCTCCCCTTAGATTGCTTTAGGGGGGAAAGAGTTCGATTGGCAAAATTTTGAGGAGGATGTTCAAAACCTCGTCACTACAAGAGGCGATTGTTAAAGTGATCGAAAATCTCTAATATCCCAGTTTCAGGGCTGCCACTTTTGGTATGTTGGTACCAAATTCGCAATTACGGATCATCTTGGTACTTTTGAAACTTAGGTTATCTTATTTTCTGTCGGCCACAATTTCTCTCTTTTGAGTCATGATGACCAGCGATTGCTGACATTCTTGAAACATGATCTACCCATTGCTGTTTGGGTTTTCTAATGGATTCTATGATATCGTTGACTCACGTTTTTCTCTAATATAATGTGTTGTCTTGTGATTCTCCAAGTAATGTTAAGCGTGACCCTCTCTTGGGCATGTTGCATGGTTCTTAGCTTGAGAAATGATCTTTTGGTAAGATTCTGTGTTTCAGTTCCATGGGTGTCTATCTATTGATTATAGACCCTTCTTTCCAAGACTAATGCTATCTTTTCGTTGCGGGTTGAGCTTGCCTAGTCGAAAGCTTGCCAACCATCGTTTGAGTTTATCGTGGAGATTCGTTATCCCAGGTAGATGAAATAGTCTACTTTCTGTAATTCTACTGTTTTGTTTTGTTTTTTCATTTTGGTCGTTGTCTTTTCTATCAACGTAATTGTTGTGCATGACATTGGTTTTATTGAAGTCCATATAAAGACATACTTTTTTGCTTTCTTCATTCAGTTTGTCTAACATAATATGTAGTTCACGAAGGTTCTCGGTTACTCAAGTATCCACCATGTATTCTGATCCCTCTCAATGTCCCATCTAAATTTTGGCAAATCATTTTGAGGCAAGTTGTGAAGAGTTTAGGTGAGCCGGTGTCGCCTTGTCCTACTCCTATTTTGAGCTGGAAGTGATCCGAGTTGTTAAACTTCCCCGCCTAGAAGTAAATTAGGTAATACTGCAATTTAATCTCACATGAAGCGGGCTAAGACCATCACTACTGTCAATAAAGGAGGACCTGTCTGTAAAACAAGATAAAAGCAAAATGTCATTCAAATTAAAATACGGATGAAAATAAAGTAGTTCTTTTAGTATTGGGCCAAGTTTAGTTAATTTCTTTCAATTGATTGATATTAAAATGTTGTTCGGTTTGGAGTACTTTTATTGATGATTAGGTACGTTTTGGCAAAGACTCTTATTTTTTTGCATAAGACTCTCTGGCACCATTGATTCCTTCACAGTTCTTGCCAGTGGCTCTTAGCCGTTTTCCCTCCATTCCCGATCTCAACAACTAAAAATTCATGCCCCCTTTTTTTTAAAATTATTTGAGTGTTGAAAGATGTAATTAAGTATTTATTGTGTGAAATTTGGTACCATCAATACAATTACTTAATCGCTTTTGTGTTTCACAAGGTTAATGAGTTAAGTATTAGTTACCGTGGCTTAAATTAGTGATTACTAGTATTGTGCAATTAAGAATCAATTAATCGTATTGTATAATTAAGAGGTAATCAGTTAAGCTTCAGCTCGATTCAGTTTTGAGCCATAGAACGCTTTTCACACTTCACATCAAAATCCCTATTATATTGAAATTATCCCTTCGTTGGGCGGTCATCCTGTGTTCAGAATCACTTGTTTCTGCCCAGTATTTTTTTTTTATGAAAGCTCTTAGCTAAGAAACGTTCCTACTTCGTAAGTAAAGGCTCGTTATTGCACCAAGAAGAGACATTTAGGGAGTAATTAAACGATGTCGGCAAGTTGATATTTGAAGAAAGATTCAAAGATAGTAAATTCGAGCTATCCATTTCGACTTAATCATCTTCAGTTGCTCATCAAATTATTTCAAATAACTCAAGAAACGTAATTTCCTTCATGAGAATTTTGCTCCCTTGAAGATATAAGTAATTAAGCTGTTTGGGCTCCACATACCATGAAACTACTTACTCGACCCGGTTGCAATGCATGAAATAGACTTGGACGTTAAAAGCACCCGAAGCGGCGTCACTTACTGTACTATGTGTTACTTCACTCATATCTTGCGAAGTAGGGAATCGAAAATTTAACCCTTTTAAGTAAACTTGGGAACGTGCGGTTGGCCTAACGATTAACAGCGCAGAGAATAGAATTGCCGAACCGAGTTTGAACAGCGACTGGTACATTGTGCGTTCACTTCACATTAATACTATTGAGGAAGGCATGAGTCCATGCAGAAACAACATGGCAGTTTAAGCCCTTTAGCCCTGTAAGGCAATCGTTTTTGGCGTCTGGCCAGCAACCGCCCCGTACAAACCTAAAATTGCATCAAACAATGATTGGGTCTCCTTGGATCGTTCGGGAAATGAAAACAAAAATCTTTCCTCGTGTACCATGCAACACGAGCGACTTGGCTTTGCTTTGTTTTAAAAATGTACTTTAAAGAACAATAGAGGTGCACAGTGACCGAGTGGGTGATAGCACGAAGAATGGACTCGGCGACCCGAGTTCAAACTCCGGGTGGAACAGTTTTTGTTCACTTATATAATGCCCTTGGGAAATACATGAATACACTTTGGCTGGGAGTAAAATAGCGTAAGGTGAAGTGAGTGACATCACTTCGGATGCTTGTCGCCTCTAAGTCTAATTCAAATATTGCAAACGAGCCGAGTAAGTAGTCATGTGATATGTGGAGCCCAAGCCGTGACCAGCGTAGGGACTCTACTTACTTAAAGAACGCTAAAATATAGTTGAATATCACTTTCTCCTAACTATCATATGACTGAAAAATCTGTGAATGTATCCAAGGCTTGCTTTACCTTGGGGAAAAAATCAAATAGTCACCTCGAACGCAAACGGTTTACGAAAGCCATAAAACTTACCAAGAGTTGACCTCCATTTCTGGTTAGATCGGAAGGGGTGGGACGCTACAGAATTAATTTCCTGCACATGTACGCACTTTGCAAAATAAGGTTGTCTGGTGATTTCGAACTACAAATGTTTCATTTTTGGACAGTTCTGGCACATTCTATCGTGTAACTGCAAAATATGTGAATATGTCCTAGGATTGCTTTACCTTCGGGAAAATCAAATAGTCACCTCGAACGCCAATAGTTGACGAAAGCCATAAAACTAACAAAGAGTTGACCTCCATTTTTTGTTGTGGGTTACGGGTGGTGGGTGGTTAATGCGATAAAATTAATTTACTGCACATGTGCACAATTTGCAAAATAAGGTTGTCTGGTGATTTTTAATTATTATTTTTCTTAAACAGTTCTTGTACAATCAGTATTACATTGAGGTTACGTAAGGAAAACGGTTAGGTGGAATTTGTTTACGGTAATTCAATCTTGTGGAAAAATAAAATCATGATTTTTAAAAACTTAACCGAAATTTTTTTTTTTTTTAATTGAGATCAATTTGAGATCGTTCGAGCTCTCAATAGGTTGAGTTCATTTTTAAAACTTGCTCCTATGGTGCAATTTTTAGATGAAATATTACTCAAGGTAAGTTACTATCAAATTCATTAAAATAATCAGACGGTTGTTTTGTGGGATCTTGTGGATACGTTTCATCAACTTTAACGTTAATAGCTAGTTTTACTCTCTTATTGTTGTTTTTATAACAGCACTCTGGTCGATGCACTCTTCCTTATTACTTAGAAGAACGTTAATCGTCATAAAACGCTATTTAATATTAAGAATATCCTTATATATTTTGCATACCATCGAGTCTTGTCTTTTCTTGTCACCAATCTGGTATAAACATTTGCATACTTACAGTTATAAATATAGATGTATTATCACGGGGGATCAGTTTATCACGAAATACCAATGGAAAACCGACCCCCACTTCGAAGTCACAGTTACGCTAAGATGTATTAGCCATGGAAAGAACAGTTTATTACCTAATAACAATAGAAAAAACGGTACACCAATTCATTGGTCCCTCAATTAATACACAAAGCCTTTAAAACAGTATAAAACCTACTCTAAGTATGCAAATCTTCTTTTGTTTTAGTGCCGTTGTATTCGGACATATTTCTGGGTTGTATTTGAAATATGAAAGGTATAAGTGGTCTACAACCTTAGATGTGAACAAAAATATAGCGTGACCAATTTAGCGTTACAAAGCCAAAAACACTGGAGAATGTATGGAGAGATAGGCAGTAGAGAAGAACTAAAAAAATGAGGAGACGGATCTTGATCTGAACCTTCCATAAATTTTTGAAATCTAAAAGATTTCTGTGACGTTTTGAGGCTTCATGAAATGAGTATTTGGACGTATATTGACTAATTTTTGTCATTGAGTTATCCAAGTAGAGAAATTGAGTTGCACACGAATAGAGTCGGAACGCCGTTTTCCACCCAAAAATATAAGGGAAATCTGTTCTCTCGCGTTCCTACAGCATTACACCACTGCTTATGAGTTATGTAAATTTCCATAATTTTAGTCAGTCATATTTGCTACGTGAACAAACTAGGATGTTACTCTTAGATCAGCATAGTGTGACACAAGGTTACATTTTATAGTTAAGTAAATGAGATAATCCTGTATGGCCTTGTACCATACTCAGTGATTCTCAGAATCCCAGGTCTCGTTCATCTACTCGTGATTCAGGTTTCCTCAATTCCTCCGCCATTTTGAATTCTCATCCAGCATAATTTTTTTTTCATCATCATACTTCCCATTATATGTTTCTCCCCTGTCTGAAATATCCACCACGCCCCAATTCTCCCCCGACTAAAATTCCTTCTTTTGGAGGCGACAATTTTCCGTTTGAGAATCATTACTCTGACAAATACTCTAAATTAGGGATCTCCAACTTCGTGAACCGATTTAATATTGACAATATTCTTGCGAACTAGTCGACGGAGAGGAAGCTTAATCACAACCGGAATTTCGGTGGTTAATCAATAGTCACTTATAAGTGGCTAATACGCTCAATTTTGTTCTCGAAAGGGTTTATCTAACGAATTTAATGCTGAGATCCAAGGAAATTGATTTGTTTTTATTTCACATAGCAAATAAAAGAATACTTATAACATCATATCGTTTCCTCACGACCGGTAGTTGGGAGTCACAGCTCTAAAATACTCCGTGGTGAGGTGCCCAAGTTTGGCACGCCACAAATACAATACAAGGCACAAGTGTGGGACTCTCTGAGAGAAGTGCTCTGCTGTGGATCAATGGTAAACACGTTTGTTTCTACTGTAGTGAGTTAAATCCTCACTGGGCGTCCAAGCCTTATGACCTTGTACCATACAGAATAAATATTCATTCTCACTGGACAACTCACGTGTATGGCTGGCTTTGTACCTTCATCAGTTGTTAAACCTAGAAGTTTACTTCAACCTTCATCAAAGCATCTAATAGACATTTGCTGTGGCTCTTACGCATCAGCCGTCCCCGTCCAGGCTTCCCGAATCAGAAGTTCTTCTTGTCTCGGCTTCCGCTGTCTGGAATAGACTTGGGGAGCGACAAGCACCCGAAGTCGCGTCACTTGCTTCACCATCCTTACTTACAGCACCTGGTATCCCCTAGAGGTCACCCATCTTACTGGCCAGGCTCGACGTTGCTTAATTCCGATGATCGTACGAGAACTGGTGAATCCAATGTGATAAGGTCGTGAGTCCATCTTAAAGAAAGCAAACCTTCAAAAAGAATAGTCTCCGACTTAACATACTGCCTCAGTGGTTCCCAACCTTTTTTTCGAATCGCAAAACCTTTAGTGTACAATTATTTTCTAACGACGACCCCAGTCACAAAATGCTGAACAATTATATTTACCTTTGTTAGTGAGCAAATAGCGATCATCGGTAAATAATAATTATTTATAATACTCCATTCAATAAAAATTAAAAAAACGGAAAAATGTATTAAATACTGTAACTACCAGTGTGCAACCAAACGATAGGGAAGATAACAAAAGGATCGGTTTAAGGGTGTCATTCGAGCCAGTCTAAATTGGTAAAGCAGGCCGGGCTAAACAGTGCTTCCGCTAGGCTAGAGGATGCGGGTTCGAATCCAATTTGAGATTTATTCTCTATTTCCCGATTAACGATATTTGATCATTGCCGGGGGGGAAATCAGACCGAACAAAAAGTTTCAATTGAAAAGGCAACTAATAAAATCAGGATGAAAATAAAAAGTAGTCATAAAAATGTTAAAAATAATATTAACTTGCCATCACAGTTAGTAATAATAAAACCGTAGCGTCAAAATTTGAAGTCACGTTAAAACATTCCATCGAAGAATAAAATCTAAACTGATATGGCCAAGAAGAACGCTACAACACTTAGAAAGGGATAGCACACTTCACCACCTTTGGTGGCTAATAATGATCAATGATTTATAATACTTCTACTGATAAAAATCAAACAGAAAAATTACGTTTATACGGCAAAGTTGAAAACTTATAATTTACTTCAAATTAATAAAAAAGTTTGTATATATATATATATATATATATATATATATATATATATATATATATATATATATATATATAGTAGAATGTGGATTCGCTACACAAACTAGCTCATGTTTCGGTCCTCTCTAGGCTTCATCATATATATATGAATGTATGTATATCTCCTATATGAATAAACATCACATGAACAGAGTGATTCTGTGATTGTGACCGGGCGTCAGCGCGTTTGATCACGATTGTCTGGCATGATTACATCTTTCAAATATCCTGCGGTGCCCCGGAAAGATATCCAAGGAGTCACGGCGCACAGTTTGGGAATTACTGCCCTACTAGCCTTTTTCGCGTTGACTCGGAAAGAGAGAAAAGAAAAATTCTTGCTTAGCTTGGAAAAAAATGTGTGCAATGTCCCCCAACCAATGATATATCTCGGTATCACAAAAAAAAAGTCCAGCGGTCTGTCAGTCCGTAACAAGTCACTGACTGCTCGATTCGAACAGCTACCTCTTAACACTTTACCATAGCAGCAGCCATAACCAAACAGTAGTACTACCGCGAAGTACTCTCAACTTGAGTTGTTTATTACCCCTCGACAGTAATTTCATTTTCCCCCTCCCCTTCCTTAGTGCTGAGGTTTCATTCAACAACGCCTCTGGGTCAGGGAAATATGAAGTTAGTTTTTCTATCTCTCCAAGAGTTCTGGATTAAATGCTAACGCTGAATTATGGACAACGACTTGAAGGACAAGGTAGGAATTTATTTTTCATTTTTCCTAATTCTTTTCGCTGCTTTTTTTTAAAGTAAAGTTTCATTTTGACTGTAGGTTTACTATAGCGAGCATTGTTATAAAAATTAACACTTTATGTACTGACGGTGCTTTTAAGTACCACAACAGGTTAAAAACATGTTAATTTGAGACCTGCGTAAGTCCAATTTTTCATTTGTCAATAAGAATTAGTGTTTACCTTAATATTTATTCATCATTCAATGTTGGTTGTCTTTACTTAGCCTTCATATATAAATATATATACATATATATATATATATATATACATATATATCAATTTTAAAAATCAGGACGTGATGGGTTGAAAGCGTGTTTGTTTTTAATGCGGAAATTTTGAAAATTGTCAGCCGTTAACAATACAAAGTTTTGCCAAGTCACTAGTCCGTTGAAGTGGTCTGGAAAGGAAAACATTTTTTCCTGGATTTGAAATGTCAACAGTGAATGCGGTAACATTTTGCTGGAAGGTGATAATCTTTTAGCTTATTTCTCTTCTCAACATATTCATCTTGGATTTACACTTCTACAGCAAAAATGAGTTTGATAAAGCATTGACTCTCTCCGTGGAAATTGTTAGTTCTCATTCACTTGCTCATTGGAATTAAAAGTCCCACATACAGTGTTTTGTTAAATCTCAGTCGGGTACTTTAATTAGAAAAATTAAAATTAAAATTATCCAAGTTTTCAATTCAAAATGTTTGCATTGTATTGTCTTGCGAGACAGACAAAGCGCATTTTAATATTTTGTCATCATTTTTATCAGTGTGTTTATACAAAATACAGAAAATTTTAGAAATTTATTCCCTGCATTTATTTAATGAATAAAATTAGAGTGGTAAAGACAACTGTTCTAGTTTTTTTAAAAACTGAAAATAGCTATTCCTCTGTCTCTTATTTCTCTAAGTATAAACAATAAATAAGACCGACCCGGAAGATGAAGGATTTTTTTCAGTTTGCCAATTTAGCTACTTTCCAGCTAGATCTGACTGTTTTTCCTAATTTGTCCGATAAAAATCTACGAGAGCCGAGAATCTGGCCGTTTTAAAAATGATTTTTAATGAGTTAAAAAAAAAAGCACATTTTTTTTTTCATCAATGAGAACAGTTATTTCATTTGATAAATCAGCTTCATGAATATAACCTTTTCAGTTATGAAGATGGTTGGAAATTGAATTTAGCCGATTATGGCCATTTTTGAAGCGTTTTAGTTTTTGACCGTTTTAGTTATAAATTACCAACCACATATGGCAACAAGTGTTTTGGGTTTTTTTGTTCGTTTCATTTTTTTTTTTATTTGACTCTGATAAGATTTTTTAAAGATGCAAGCGAATTTGAAACCCTGCTAAAAAAATTTCTAAATTTTTAACATTTTTCCTCAGCAAAGCTAAAACCGAGATTTTTTAATTGTTTATAAGAAGTATTTTTTGAAGGCTACCGGGTGGAGGGGTATATCGATTACCAACACACGAAAAAAATAATGTTTCGGCTGAGGCTGTTTACGTTCACTTCGCACTAATGCCCTTCGGAAAGACATGAATCCACTTCCCTCTCAACCCTTGCTGTGCTTAAACAGGAGTGCAGTAAGAGCTCTGAAATACAATCCAACAAAGTAAAGGGGTTATTCAAAAGAAAAATAAAACAGTTTGGCCGACGCTATCCAGCTGGTCCCTAGCTTGGGTGAACAAGCGAAACCGACTTGCTACAAAGACTGCAGCGGAGTGGTTGAGGCCCAATTCTCCAGAAAAGAGCCAACAGGAACATGTCCAGCGCAAGGGTTTTTTGTGCCGTAGTCGACCGCCCAAGTTGGCTCAATGGACGGACTGGCCCTGCAGAAGAGTAAAAAAAAAAAGACGTATCGTGTGGTGAAATATTCCCTCTGATTAGTTATCTTTTTATATATATGCATATATGACGTTCGTGCAGCTAAAAATAATTATCATTAATGTCAAGTTTCGCTTATGATGTATATAGTTTAAAGGAAAGTCATTAACTGTTTAAAAGTCAAATTTCCATCACGTATCATCGTCCCCCGCTTATGCCCTCATCGAGTTGAGGGTTAGGTATACACGGGTGATGGTTAGTAAGACTCACTCCTGGCTTGCCAGGTCTGTCGAAGCTTCGTTCTGCTTACGATACCTGGAGTTCCTCAATGGTCACCTATCCAGGGAATGACTAGGCTCGACGTTGCATAACTTTTCTGATCTTACGTGAACCGATGTATCTCCAACTGCAAAGTATGGCTTTTTTTCAATGAGATCTCTGAAGTGCAAGAGTAAAATTTCAAATGTGCGACTGAGCAGTTTGGCCTGAGTGTGCACAATTATTTTATAAGTGAACCTTAATGTATTAAAAAAATCTGACAAAATGAATCCTAGTTATTGGGAGAAAAATTGACTCACAAAAATTAAGCAGAATGCCGGAAATGAAGTGTCTGAAACCAGGATTACTCGGGCCTCTACTTGATTTCTGTCATTGGGCCGCTGGCAATGTGTCCCTTGTTTTTTCCACATTGAAAAGCTCGATTTTTCCAAGTATGCAGCATTATCTGACAAAAAATATCTCTGATGTGCTCTTGCCATACACCGTAGTCTAGGCCAAATACAACGTGATTTAGCCGTAACCTATCCTTACTCTCGCAAAAGTTCCTCAATCCTAGTCCTTAGAGGGGAGACAGGATGGATCAAAGACTTCGAACAGACAGGGGTCTAACTTTTTAAGATTATTTTCACAGCATCTATCTAATTAGACAATTGTTTTTTTAAAGGCTAATTTATAATTATTTGGAATCATTTATTTCTGGGGTTTTGGGGTTTGTTTGTTTTTTTTCAATGAATAAATATTTATTTGAATATTTTTAATTGAGCTTTTCTGGAATGGGCGAGGGGATCTGCTCACCCCCGCCCCCAGATCCGCGCCTGAACAAATTAGTTTATTAATTTACGTTATTCCGAGATTTTGTTCAGTGGATACAAAAAGTTAATAACGCTTATCTTGAATGCCGTTTATGGATAGATAAGTAAATAGTGACAATTAGATAAGTAGTTAATTCGAAACAAAAAAAATCTGTCGAATGCGTTTCGGACAGAAAAAAAAAAAAGAAGACTTGTGACTAACCGAATAAATTCGCTGATCGGATGAATGAACTACTAATTTAATTAATTATTAACTAAACAATTATTGCCTACAAAGATGGACATGGGTTTTTGTAACCTACTAATTAGGTTATGTCTCCATTGGCTGATACTAAACGTATAAAAATACTGGAAATTGAGAAGGTGTGCAGTGAAAAAAATGCTTTTGTAGCTGGCTTACAGAGATGTTGCAATACCGTGGTAAACGCAGAGCAAGCTTTCAACCAATCGGTTTATCGAAATCTTTACGTCAGGGACATATCAGTTATTCAGCTGATAAAGGACAGGTACGACACTTTGATCTTAGCCAAAAGGCTGGAAAGCTGCATTTCGAACAGGAACACACAAGGAGGAGAGGGCTTTTTCTTTCAATCACGCAGAGAAATTTGACCATTCAGTTTGACCCATTGGTAGAGTGTTCCAGTACGCTGTGGTAAATCCAATGTCGAGTCATACTAAAGACTAAAAATTTAATACTGTTGTCATTCTGCTCATGATATGGGGTTTGTTTGTTTTTTTGTATGGAAATAAAGCAAGTCCTTCTTCACAGTTCAAGAAACTTGTTTTAAATTCACGTGCGGATGTAAACTGTGATCACCGTAGATATAAAAAGAGCTTGCCTCCCTTGGTGGCTAAAAATGGCTAGATTTTTCCACTTTTCTTTTCCAGCTAACTTTATCACGAAAAATATTAAATATGCTCGAAAACATATGATGGCCCTAGGAATCTTTCAATACTCAAAATATAATTTCAAGTGATAAATTCATTAAAATGAATTTCCAACGCCAAAGATTTCAGGAGTCATAACATTTATAACTACCAAGTTAGCTGGAAATGAGAATTCAGCCGTTTTTAGACACTAAAGAAAGCAACTTTTTTCTTTTTTTTTTTAAATATTTATTTCAGCTTATTTATACCCTTGCGTGCAATTTTTATCTCTTATTCTATACATGACAATTGGAAAAACCACAGTCTTTGCTAGACAAGCCATATCATATTCAAGAGATTATCCATAGAATTATTTTTTCTAGTTTGTATGTATGACAGTTACACTCTCTGATTATTATTCTCTAGTTAAGTAACAGGCTGAAATACTGTTCTATATGAGTCATCCTTAACCTCATGATAAACCTAACCTAAACCCCGAAAAACAGAAAATCTCGAAGTAAACGTCATACGGAGACAAATGAGCACATTTTCCAGACATTTTGACCCCAATTCAGTGGAATGTTTAAAATTCAAATACGCCTAGACTATTTAGTTTTAAAAAATGAATTCTGAGGGAAATTATTTCAGTCTGTAACCTCGCCCAATCCTGAAATAGATACTACCGGGGTCATGGATAAAACAGGCGTCGAAAGAAAAATCAACCCGATACACGTGGACTTAGTTTTCCTCTCGAACTATTTTGAGCATTCTTAGATGTTACATGAGGGGTCGGACCAAATTAGAAATGTTATGACTGATGTGTGTACGTATGTGTGTGCTAATTTTAGAGACAATTTATTTCGGAACATTTCATTCGGCGCCGGAATTGACCGAGGAGCAAATCGAATAATGAATAAAGAAAATGAGTGCCATGCAGAACCTCTAACTCGCGTCCACCAGGAAGCAATCTCAACGCGACTCTGCTTTACCGACCGAGCTAACAGCACCTTTGGCAAGTAGGTGCTCGAAATAACGCGCTTAAACTACCCCTCTCTATATTCAGCGGTCGTAGGCATAAATATACTCACGTGTGTTCCCATTTCGTCGACACTATATGTGTATCATTGGATTGGATTGGACACTTTATGATAATGGTTGAGACAATTTATTTGAATTCGTATTTCGTTCGGAATTAACCGAGTAGCAAGTCAGTATCTGCTACTCGTTTAAATCCGGTGCCGAACGAAATATGTTTCTTGATAAATTGTCTCTACAATTATCACATTCTGTAGGACGTAAACCGTCTAATCTAATTATATTCGACATGTAATTTTCGTCATCTTCCTACTTCCACTCCATGGCCATCAATATCAATGCATATGATCATTCAAAATAAACTTTTTCTCAAAGTATTTCCTATGTATCTATCGCTCGTGCACACCGTCTCTCTGGTTTCTCTACTTATATAATGAACAGTGGCATTCATTTCTCTATCTGTAACAATAGACCCTTCCACTTGAAGGTAACGATTTTTGCTAATAGAAACATTCCCTTCCACCGTTTGAAAAAATGGACTCTTCAACTAAATTTTCTCTTGAAAAATCATTTCATGGAAATTCATGTATATCCATGATTTTTTTCGTTGAACTAACCAGTAAGTAATTGGAATGGAGGAGATACAGGAAGTATTAAAGAGTTTTGTGTGTGGTTCAATTTTAATGGAATATTTACCAAGGCCATAACTATCCTTTCACGATGTGCTAATACTTCATTTATAAACTGTAATCCACCTTTTATTTACGAATAATCAATACCGGTTTAAAAATAGATCTAAGCTATTTCAGTGCATGGTATCATGACCCAATATAATAAAACAGCTTCGTGATATTTGATGTGATTACCGTATCAAACCAAGACTTTTTTTGCTATCAACTATTCAATGACTATGCGCCTAATCATATTTTATTGGTATTTACTAAGTCAACTTTTGTCCGGCTCAAGGCCATGAGTATGATACTCTCATTGTCCATTCCTGAATTAAGCCTTTGTCACCTATAGTGAGGTTTGGAAGTTGGAAAACCCTTTAGTCAATAAAGGATAATGATGATGTACTGGTGTTATATGTAACTACAGCTTAATGTAGCAATATAAAAAGATTGTCTTATTCTTCGCTGGTAACAGAAATATTCTGAATATATCCCTCTGCCCCCTTGGACAAGTTGAAGCAGGGGCCCATGGGCACAAAACCCAAAACTTGGGGCTCCGAGTGGGGATCGAACCCAATAAAGCAGTAAGTCTAGCTTGCAGTACAAGTTGAGATGTCCAGTCCTTACTAGATAGATAGTAGTATTGCTTTATTTTCGCATCTCTTATTCCAACATTCCTAGTGTACCTCGTTAAGGTTAGATTTAGGTAATTTTGGACCTCAGTCATTGAAGTGCGTATATATATATATATATATATAATATATATATATATATATATATAATATACACTACTTGCTCAGCTTGCTAACCACTACCGAAGGCGAGTTGAGGCGTACATGTCAACGAACTCTTTGCTCACTATGCAATGTTTGAAAAAAAAAAAACCTGAAGTGAAAAATCTGTTTAAAAAAAAGTTTAACAACACCAAGCAAAAAGGTTGCATTTCAACTTAATCTGGTTCTGGATTATTTAACCAGCGTAGCAATCAAAGATTGCGATGTATTCTATCATTTTCATCTGTGCATGTGTGTTCCAGCACTCCTGGACATACTGTTTTGTCTACAGAATTGTCGTCAGTACTCCATTAGACCCTCTTCTAATCTTAAGCTAGATTCTTAATATTAATGGAATAAGGGGTTCAATTCAAAGTTTTCAGATTGTTACCGGATACGAGAGGCCCCTGAAGAAAGACGGAGTTCAACGGTTGAAACTTTGTGACTATTATAACCTAAATGAGGTCAACGGTTCGAATAAATCGGTGTATTATAATAACCTTTGATTTCAGAAATTCATACTAAAACTAATTTTAGATATAAATCTATTTAGATATGCTTTGTTCAATCTGACGGTTAAGTAAATAGTTATATTTTTTTGAAGGCCCTAGCAGTTCATACAAGTAATATTTAGGTCTTTGGATGATCAAAACGTTGTCACTATCATCAGATTTAACTAGTTTTTCTTAAATCTCTTTTCTGTTGTTTTTTCTGTTTTTATCGCAACTCTCTGATCGTGTTTACGTTCTGGGATCGTTAAGTAAATATCATGAATAGCTGAATGTAAAACGACAAGAACGTTGCAATAAAAGGCATCGAAAACAAAATGGAAGGAAAACTAGTTTGAAAACCAACTATGATAATGCTTCATCAGAAAAAAAAAAGATTCGGACAACGTAGCCTGCTACTACTGAATGTCAGAAAAAAAAAACAATACGGCGTGGAAAAAATTTGAATTTCGCCTCTGGTGGCTCTCTATTTTCCATGTCAGACGGGCTCCCAAAGATATGTTTGACCTGACCATTGCGATTAAGGGGAAAAGATGAAAGAAGAGCTAGTCAAAATTTGATGGTAATCGCCTGACAGTGTTATGCGGCGATGTTATTTAGAATAACGTATGCGATAACCCGTAGTTAGCCGTGGGCAATCATGAGCAATTAACGAGACTTGGTCTGAGATTCAAAGAAAACCAACTTTTGTTTTTTAAGGTTTGGATGCTGATGAGGGAGATGGGAAGCTTACGGCTATTTGGATATTTAGAAGAAATACCGTACTATGAATAATATTCCATCTCCACCAGCTACGACAGAGTCTTTGCGCATGTGCATCACCGGTATTGCTTGGCACAGAGGCCCAGGATTTGTCCTGAGGCCCCATAAAATTTAGCTTGCTCAGTGTGTCAGGGTTGCACTTCCCCACTTTGGTCCACGCCGCGGGTAGTTAATAAGCGGTTACGGAACTGTAGAGTGGTGGTAAATAGGTCACCGGTTTATGGTAGGTTGAATCGAGGTCAACTGGCCACAGGTCGGCCACACGGTCGGTGGGGTCTGTAAAATGGTTGGTAATGGATGCTGGGGATAAAGAAACCTGGATACGAAACGGGTAGTCCTGTGTTCCGCCCCCTTATCAGCAGGGGATGTGTTTCCCAAACGAACTGAACCCTATATAAACTTTGATTTTTTTTCTCCCCTTAATAGATTATTATTATTTATAAATGTTCCCGAGACTTTGTCCTCATCTTCGTTCACGTTCTGAAAACAACGTTGGGTTGAACTAACTGGAGCCTGCAGATGAGGGATATTGGAAGCTTACGACTGCTTGGATATAAACGTTTTTAGAACATGGGGACAAGTCCATATATATATATATATATATATATATATGTATATGTGTGTGTGTGTGTGTGTGTGTGGAAACAGATTAATAATGTGAATTAAAGATGAAAATTACTTGAACAAATAATACCTTTTAATTCAACAAACTAATAAAACTATGTATTCACGTTAAAGTTTGTTTTTGTTTTTTTAATAAAAAAAACATTCGAAAACAAATGCAATTAATTGTAATGTAACCCCGAGTTAATAAACCTTGATAGAACAATATATAATGCTTGCGAAGTAAATAATTACTACTCTCTCCAACCGTCACATTTCAAATCCAAGAGGAAGTTATCTTCTGTGTATATATACAACTGTAAGGCTTAGTTACACAGTCTATTTGAGGAACTGAACAAAATGAAACGAGGGTATACCATAGTCCTTGACAAAATTTATGTATCTTATCGATATACTGTCTCTACTCTAAGTATTGAACACTGGTTGAATAAACATTTTTCAATATATATATATATATATATATATATATATATATATATATCTTTACAGTGTTAAAAACTGAACATTCAAAACTTTTTCAATTTTTTTTTGTGAACGTCAAAGAAAATCGAGCGAAAAATCACTCTAGAATGGCAAGCCTTCGGTAGTGCATGCTCAACCTTCAAAAAACAAGATCCTGTTAGTCCTAAAAAGAAAGGTATACAACCAATATATTCTCCCGATAGTCACCTATGGAGCTGAAACATGGAATCCAACCAAGAGACTGACCCTCAAACTGAAAAGCTTGCAACATGCACATGGAGCATGCAAATCATGCTCAACATCACATAGAGATTTCAGAAGATAGCACGGTATATAAGGGAGAACACAGAAGTCTGGCAATGGGCTGGTCATGTTGCGAGAATGGCAGACAACCGATGGACTTCACGACTCACATCGATCCTCAGAGACCACATGTGAAACCGAAGCCGGCAGAATACAAAACTGAGAGACGAACCAGAAAGTATTGGCTCTGCAACGCCCACGATAGAGGTGAGGTGAATCCTGGGGAAGGTTTTCCCAACGACAGACGTTGAAAGACTGATTATATATATATTGCCTCCCCTTGTAGTAAAGAATGGCTGTGAATGGCTGGATTTTTCCATCTCCAGCTAACTTTATAGCTATAAGTGGCATGACTCCTGAAATGGATGCTCGAATTTCATATCAATAATTATATTTTTTCAAGTCATATTTTGAAAAAGCTGTTATTTGTTGTGTTAATTTGTGATCAGTGTTAGGTACGCTCACGTAATAATACAAAAGCTCTCATAATTAATACAATATATAATAGGAAGATGATATATATATATATATATATATATATATAGACCATAATAATCATATTTTTAATTTTATTATTCATTGGTGCCTTTGTATGCATTATCGAGCATACTGCTCAATGTTTAGTACACTAAAAAGAACAAAAAAAAAATGAAAACTCTTTAACAATTAACGTTTCATCCGAAGATTTCCGATGCCATCGTACGTTTTCGAGCTTATTTAACGTCTTTAGTTTGCTGTCAACGGAAAAATCTAGCCATTTTCAGCCACCATTGGAAGCAACATTTTGACTTTTGGCAGTCAATAATTTACATCCGTACGTGCAAGTTTTACCATTTTCCACTACACATACATACTCTATGACAAAATTTATTTATAAATTAGTTGTTTTAGATGAGGGATAATCAGTATGTATGCATCTTTTTTTTCTTCTTGGTTCAGCTTTTGAACACAACGTTTCAGCTGCTGTACCTCACAGCCACCTTCAGGTCTCTTTGGCATGTTGTTAGCATCACCATTGTGGCGCATTTTTGAGTAAAATGTATGAAGTGTTCATTCATGAGGTTGACTGCAGAAAGCAGGGGCTCCTTTTAATAATAACGTGTATTTTTTTTCTAACTTTACTAGGGGTATATTAGTGTGGTAATTTATCGCCGTTCGCCAACACTATTATGGATGCATTAGAGTTCTTTGCTGGCAAAAAGTTCTTTCGCACGAAGTTGGGTCACGGTACGCTGCATGGTATGTTGTAAACGCAGTGCCAGATTTTAGCATTAACTTCAGCGTAGGAACCTCAAAAAATTTGAAACGTAAACTAGTACAGATATCCCCGACTTTTGGATATTCACTTTGCACCACTTTTCTTTCCTTTTTTTTTTTTTCCCCCTTTCATAGCATTCAGCGTTTATTTGGAACAAGCCGTTAAAGAGGTATTGCACACTCTCTTCCTATCTGTTGTCTCTTATATCCGTCTACACCCGATACTTCGACGGCTCGGTCTAAAATGCTACTATCAGCGTTTCAGGGATCTGAGAACATTCCCGTTCTTCTTGAAGAAATTAGTGGTAATTGCTTCTTAGTTCTACGCCATTTCGGTTCATGGAAGTGTTGTTTTGTTTTTTTTTATATAGTAGTAGTTCAGTTTCGAATAGTGCCGAAACCTATATATTTTCATGTTAGTGATACCGGTATTTTTTAAAGGGGGCGACCAGGCTTTATGGAGCTTAGAACAGTGGTTACTAACTGGGGGAGGGGGAGAGAAACTCCTCCAGGATGAATTTAGGTAGACCAAGGGGTGTTGAATAAAGCTCATCATCAGTCTTATAACGTCCGTCGTTGGACATAGACCTTCCAGACACATTTCTCTGTCATGGGCGTTGCGGAGTCAGTATTTCCTGAATTTGTCTTGTTCATCTCTCCATCTTGTGTTTTGTCGGCTTCGGTTTCGCATGTAAATTCTGGGGATCCATGTTATGAGTCGTGATATCCGTCGATTGTCTGCCATTCCTGCAACATGACCAGCCCATTGCTATTTGAGTTTTCTAATTGATTCTATGATGTCTTAGACCCCCGTTTTCTTTCTGATATATCATGCTGTCTTGTGATCTCCCCATCTGATGTTGAGCATGATTCTTTCATGCGCACGCTGCATGCTTCTCAGTTTGCGAGTTTAGGGGGAAAATAAATATTTTGGGCTCAAGGGTAGCAGGGATGTGTTTCTCAATAATAAACCCACAAATCGAAGAACGAGTAATGAAAAAAAGGGGCATCACATTGATGAGTGTATCAGTTACTATTGCAGAAGTCTTTTTCTTTTCTTTTTTTTGTTTTCGTGTAATAAATTGTTATTTTAATTGATGTGCTCCTAATTATTTTCGTTCGCTTTCATTTGAGTAACAAATACACAGCAGGCAGCTATACAATAATGTAATTAAACTAATTCTTTTTATAAAGCAGTCTAATTAAACGCAAAATAAAATAATTGCTTTGAAATTCAAATGAAGTGGGAACTGGTAATCTTTTTGACAAAAGGGTGGCATGACCTTTTTGAAAGGTTGGAGTCACTGGTTTAGAGCTTCACGTAGTCTTGATATAGCGCCGTGTAGGTTGAAATAAGTCTGTAGCTGTATCTCGTAGTCAGGGAGTTATTCAGGTGACGGCTGCCGAGTAGAATTGTCACTGCCATGTCCCCACTAATTTTATTTTGTTGTCAATGGTTGCAAAAATATTGTTTTGAGCAATTTTTTTTTTTTCAGTGACATAAGTATGTGCGCATTTTTTGAATTCGACGTAACGAATCAATGTATTCATTTTTTCTTTTTTAAAATAAGTCCTATTCCAATGACAGTCTCGGAAATAAAGCTCGGTTTATCTCCCCTCCCGTCAAAAAATCTTGCTGTCTACTTCTACTCCGGTGAAGTTGACAGTGCTGTTCCTGTGTATGGATGAATCAGAGAGTGTTAGTGAGAGAGAGAGAGTTAGTTAGAGAGGGAATGTTAGTGAGGGAGAGGGTTAGTTTGAGAGGGAATGTTAGGGATAGAATGAGAGGGAGTGTTAGTGTGAGAGGGAGAGTATGTCAGTGAGAGAGATATAGTGTGCAGAAAATATGGAGTTTTTCTGTCTATTTCAACTGTTGAAATTACAACTTAGATCCTATATTTTTGTAAAAACTATTTGTCATTTGATCTCCGGTCTACAGAGAGCAAAGGCGGTTGCAACAAAACTTCCATTATAATGCAGGGAAATAAAAAACCATCCGAGAAAACTGGCTATGACATACGCAAAGAATTCTCATAAGTATGAAACGTTACAGAGTACCGGAAATATGTTCAGTAAAAGGCTTCAAAACTAGCGGGAGACGCCTGTCGCTCATATGCAAAAAATCTATAATAATTTACCTGTCCATATATTCTATATATAAACTTTGTTTCATGTTAAAAAAAAAAATAAGGCAAACAAATTGAAATTGGATTACATTCGAACAGTTATTGTTATAGTCGCAGCAAATGTTGATTTTTTTTTTGTGTGAAATAAGTTGAAACTTGTTTTTTTCTTGTTTTTGTTTTTTTGGCACATTTTGTTGAATTTATAATTCATTTTTACTTATGACTTTCATGATTACCGTAATTATTCGTAAATAAAACCTCTCTAATTATGGACTATGAAATCCTGGGGGAGGGGGACATCTTGTGTGTAATATACACTGACTTTACCAAATTTGTAGCTACTAAATTTAACCTTTGATCAAATTTTTCAACTAGTTTGTAACGACTTGGAATAGAATTGTGTATGATTTACATTCTTTTGAGCCACAGAATTTACAGCAAATTGAAACGCACTCGACATCAATATGAACAAAACATTTTAAACATCAGCGTTTGGATCGTTACACATTAGTTAGCTTAGACCATGGATATAATTTACTTAAGATCATGCTTCAAATATGGCCACGTAGTTGTATGATACGCGTAACTATGTTTCGAGTTTGGAGATCTCGGGAAAAATACGTTTTATACACGAATAATTACGGTACTCATGATCATCAATTCAGTCCGCTTCTTTTTTTCAATTTGTATGCTGCAATCAGAGAAATTAACGAAAATCGCCACAGTGATGATTAGTTTTTAAAAGTGATATTTGATGACTTAACCACCAAACATATAAACAAAAAGAAATTTCCTGGATGTTTTGTTTGAGCATGTGTCTGCGCTCGAAGTTGTTCATTGGAAATTAGGAAGAAAGCGGTTTTCAGTAGTGAGGAATTCTGGCATTTGTTACTGACAGAATAGGGCTATTGTATTTCTTATACTTATCACCATTCTTGGCAGATATATTACAGGGAAAGAATAATTGTGGTATTTTGGAAAGAATGCAAGCGTGGGATGAATTCTTATATTGAAAAGGAAAATGGGTCTTTGGGTCACGAGAGTAACTAACAAAGGGTGGGTAGTTAAAACATGACCTGTCTTATCCCCACCCCATACTGACCAGACTCGTATTCATATTTATTATTTGATGAATAACGAAGCATTTTATAACCAAATTTGGTCTTATTGAAAATCATCTGACCGTGAACTTTGCTTTAACATTGTTTTCATTTTATTTCGAAAATTTCATTAAAAAAATTTGTTTTCGTGCTTACTATCCATAAGAAAACAATTTAATGAAGCCATTCTTTTGAGATTACGCAAAAGATTCTCTTTATAATGTAATACGAAATGTGCTTTACTTACTGACGACAAAAAGTTGACTTTGTTACTGTTGTACCTTTTGATGAATTCTTTTTCGCATGCACTGCAGTATTGCAATGTTTCAAACACCCATTTTTGGCCATTTCTGCGTGTTTTTTGGCCAGAAACGTTTCCAACTATCGGGTAGCTCCGGATTAGAGTGAAATTGTGCTCTGAAAACGTTACTGGAATATTTTTATCGTTCTCAAATATCTGCATGGATGTTATACGAGGAGCAAAGGCAAATTCATTGATTAAATTTTAACTGGTAATAATAATTTTTTTTCTCTTGTCTTTGCTGGTCGGTAAGAGGCGACAAAGGAATGGCTTTTTTTTCGCTAGAATACCAATTTTCGCAAGTTCTGTTTTCACAAGGAAAAATTCTTTCGTGATAAACACTCTATAAACCGACATATAAGTTTAACGTTCAATTTTTTTAAACAATGTAAATATTTCACTGCATTCAATGCATTAGTATTATGATTGGGGTGCTGTCTACCAAAGCTCAGTATGGAGCTTCGCGGCGTGGGTGATAGCAGTGAACTGTGCTAAGTGACAAAAACATCTCCATCCAAATATATTTGAACTTTCCCACTGCTATCCACAAGTAGACCACACGGAAAGAAATAGCTACAGGACACACGATGTATAGTAATAATCAGCTAGCTAAAACTGGTGGCTGTTATTACGGGGTTCGATCCCCATCGGATCTCTCACTATTGTCTGAAGCAAATCTAAGTTGATAGATGATATGAAAAAATGAATCCGGGTACGCGTTGTATAGTAATGATCAGCAAACCAGGCTAATCTTGCTGGACTTAGTTCGTGAGTTCGATTTTTATTGGATCTCCAAGTAACTCATTTTTAGTTAATATACACTGCAGGGTAAAGATTTTGAAAATATCTCCTACCCTCCTCTTCAAACTGGACACTTAAACCAAAACAAATTAATTTTTTCTCAGATCGTTTCATCAAAATTTTAAAATATCTAATTTTTTTTTCCATGGATACTTACTAGTAATCGATGTAAAAGTTCCCATTGCCACTTTTTGTTCGAAGTCATGGAAAATTTGAAAGTTTTTTGGAAGTTAACTTGGCTCTTGTGCTATCAGACAACCGGAAGCCTTACGAAAAGCTCTAAACCCTAGCAAATGCGTCCTGCATGAACTTAGGGAAACGTACATTCGTCAGCATTTAAACCAGAGCTTTCCAATTTTTCTGCATTTCTTCACAGCCGTTCAACTGACTCAAGAAAAGTATCTTTTGGAAGATATACAAAATTACACTTATCGTATACGTCGGCGTTGATTCAAGTTTATTCCAATATTTGCCGGATCAGTCGACTCTCAAAACTGAAGCAGCATTGTTTCCATCGGTCTGTCGAATCCATAGAGTCGAAACAGACTAATATGATCCATTAGAAGAAATTCTATAAGCTTGAAAAGTCGACTTAAACGATGGTATATAGATAATTTCCTGATACATCTAGAAATTATCGGCGACACTGTAAAGAGAGCTCTGGTTCAAACACTTGTCTTTATTTTTGTATAGAACAAGAATATGATCATTTTTTTTCTTACAAGAAAATCATTAATGGTGAAAAATGGATCAATGAAAATGCAAAATAAAGAAATTTGAGGCTAGATCTTGGACAGCTTTCAATATCTTAACTTAAACGATCAACTAGGGTGACATCTGTGTTTGGGGATTCAAAAGCAAATCTTCTTTATCAAATACTGGGTAAAATGTTATTGCACAGTGCTCCAGTGAGCAATTGGATTATTTCAATGACATTTGAGAAATTGGCTCATTTGAACGTCTCGATGCGAGATACGAGCTCAAATCTCGTCGAAGACTAATTTCTGGCCCATGCTGCTTACTTATCGATCGTAGAATTACGATGAAAATAACTATAAGATTAAAGAAAAACCGGTCCAAATTTATGACAATGCTTCTTCTAAGAAATTCAGTCTTGAGACCATTATGACTCGTACTGTTCTGAAGAGGGTAGCAATAACTATTCCAGAAGGTATTTTTTGTGGGGGGGGGATTACTTTAATATTTCAGGTATCTTATTCGTTTATGTTTCACTCTGAGTTATTTATCGTTTTACTTCGTCTCATCTCTTTCACACCATGTGAGGCGGGCTACTTTCTCAGAAATATCATCTTTTGTCCGTAAATCTTGTTTTTTGCATTCACTAACTTAACGTTTCTCCCTTTCTAATTCTTTCTTTCTCTTTCATTTTCACCGTTTGCTATTCTCTAAACACTGTGAGGCCGTGAAACATAAGCTCTTTCTTTCTGTTGAGCCGAAGTAAGATAGCACGAAGCAATATTTTGATCTATCTATTAATCAATTCGTACATGGCACATTGTATTCATACCCCAGGTAAAAATGTCCTAGGGTTACTATTGTCTGTCTTTAGAACAAGATGAGTAGGTATCGGGTGGAATGGGTAACAGAAGGTACAGTTCATACCTACGTTTGTGAAATAGCTGGAACAATCTTTGACAGTTCAGAGGAGGCCAATCTCTTATAGAGATGCTTGTAAAAAAGAACACTAAATAATAATGATAAATTGGGAACTGTATCCGACTCGGAGATATGGGGGATGAAAAATGAATAAAATCAGTTGGAGTCCTCTGTGGGGACCCAATCGTGACCTTAACATAAAGTGTAAACGGTTCCGTTTTTTCCCGGTTTATGTGGGGTTTTATCGCCGGGGCAAAGTGGATGTACTTAACAAATAACCTTTATTTTTGTTTTTATTTATGTGGGAAACTAGGAACACAATATTAGTGCATAGCACTCAACATTCACGGATATCAAATATCAGATAATTTTCTGGGTTTCCAGTCAGACTGACACTTTCACCGATCATCGTGGCTCAGGGGTAGAGTGCTTCGGTATTCCGTGGTTCAATCCACGGCCAAATCACGCCAAAGACTTTAAAAATGGTACCCAATGCCTCTCCACTGAGCATATAGCACAAGGAATAAGATTTATGAACCTTTCACCAAGGCTGAGGATTTACTGCCAAATCACGTTGTATAGACAGGTCCTCGAGAGATCACCGTCAGCCGAGCAACGTTGTTCGTGGGTGGCGTAAGCCGAACGAAACTCGGATAAGCAAGGAGTGGGTTTTACTAACGATCGTCCGTGTGTACCCAACCCTGCAACCCATCGACGATGCATACATCACACAACATTCTCCTGGTCACACTTTACCGCCCGAAATATCCTGCCCATCATTTCCCTGGTCCAACAATCTACTAGCTGCGGACTTTTTCCAGCTCACTGTCCCGGTTAAACAATTTACCTGCCGATGACATTTCCCGGTCGTATTAACTTGTTTGACCGTGAAAATGAAGGGTAGGATATTACCGCCGGTAAAGTGCGACTGGGAAATGTCATGGAACGTATAAGCCTTCGTGTACGCTAAAAGTATATTGTCTAGTTCCAAAGGAATCATCCCTACGGGCAGCATCTCCCCATCGCACTGAGGGGTAGGACCAAAGTTAATCCCCGATGCCTCCCAAATGCTGAGGGGACTGGGTAACTCCAGATCTCCCACAAATGTTGCCTTGTATCGCACTAAACTATGTTTAGTAAATATGTATCGTTTTACACTCTTGCGCCAGAAGTCAGAGCCAAGGTAAAACTAAGAACGCCGATTTTCTCTCACTTGGAATATAAGTGTAAAACATTTTCCCTCTCGTAACATAGTAAGCAAAGATTAATAATTAAATAGTACCCTTACGTAGGCTACCACTTCAGCTGTCCCTGTGGAGAATCCGCTTTTCTATTTATTCGGCCTGAAGGCGACGAGCATCGGTGTGTTATTTTACCTATAATAGCTGAAGGGAGAAATGGAACCCAAGGGAATTAATGCGAAGTAAGCTCAAATTGCCCCAACCGGAGTTTGAACTCTGCTCGCTGAGTCCATTCTCCGAGCCGTTACCCGCACCACCTTGAACCATATGGCAATTGCCAATCAAATCAACAGATCTGTTTTCCATATTTGACCGTTTTCTCATCAAGTTCGAAGGTGAAGGTCTACAACCAGCCTTTTCTTTCAAGATCCAGGACACAGCAATTATTGCTACTCGACGATTATTTTCCTTCTACTAACAAAACTGGAGTGGGTTTTCAATATATTACTAAGGATGGTCCAAGTAGATCCGGTTAGCTCTGGGTGGTTTCATGGTTGCCCTTGAAAGGATTGTTTCTCTTTTTGGGTTTTCACTCTCAACACCTCCGTAATCGGTTATCCTGCAGGGACAGAGAAGCACAAGAAATAGATCTGCTATCTCTTTTTCTCTGGAACATAAGAGATGAAATACTGATTGGCGAATGAGTGAGTTGTATATCTTTTGACACCTAGAACATAAACCAACAAACGCTGGAGTGACATTAGCACGCACACACTGTTTTTCTCTCTTCATTTTTGCTTTTTTTTTTTTTTTCGCTGCTGGTTTTATGTCACCGTCCTCTCCATTCTTTTCTCAGTTTTAGGTAGACGACTACCCCACCCGGCCCCCGGTGTTCTCACGTCGATTTCACGACGTTGACACCCCACCATTCCGGCATTCTTACGTGTGTTTCACGAAGATAGCCCTTCCGATATCCTTACATTGATTTTACGCCACCCATCCTCCCTTTCGCACCGACCCGAGGGTTTTTCAGTGTCCCTCCTGCCTCTGCATCCTCTCGTTGGTTTTACATCGCTCTTTTCTCCTCTACGCTCCATCGCGTGTTTATGCCTCGACCTCTACGTTTTATCGTGGGTTTTACGCAGTGTTTCCCCCCCCCCACACACACACACACGCACTACATTTTGTCGTGGGTCTTACGCAGTGTCCCCTCTACACACACACACACACTACGTTTTATGGTGGGTCTTACGCAGTGTCCCCTCCACACACACACACACACTACGCTTTATCGTGGGTTTTACGCAGTGTATCCTCCACACACACACACACACACACATTACGTTTTATCGTGGGTTTTACGCTGCCCCTCTTCGTTTTATCGTGAGTTTTACGCAGTTTCCCCCCAACTCAACGTTCAATGGTGTTTTTAACGCCGTTTCTTCTCTCCTGCACCCAGTGGTTGGTTTTACACCGACCTGTTCATCCTCTCGTAGGTTTTACACCTCTTCTATCCCCTCTACGTTCAGTCGTTGGTTTTACACCCTTTTTCCTCCACCCCATTTGCACCCTCTCGTTGGTTCTACACTGTTTCACCCCTACATCCCTGTCGGTTTCACGCGGCTTATTCACTCCCTTCGTCTAGTCGTGGTTATTACAATACTTCTTCACCTTTTAGACGTCTACTGGGATATTTTAATTCAAGCATTAAGCACCTTAGTCGGTTATTCTTGGAATGTTGAATGAAGTTTCCTTATTAAACTATATGAAGTCAATTATTTTTTTTAATTTATTTTTTTTATTCATTTTTTTTTTCCATTAGTAACACCCCGCTTAGCAAAGATTCGCCATTGCAATCTTTTTCAATTATCTATAGTACTACATTTTCTAATATTAAATTTTCCAAACAAATAAGACATCAAGGATAGTCTCCAAAATAACTATACAATGTGCAAGGGAATAAATACACACACGTGCACAATAATTTATCATGTGATGTATATTGACACCAAGTGATATTTTCCCAGCTCTGGAAATTAGCTACCATATGAGATGCTCAGCAATAATTCATCCTGTCTTGTTGAAGCTCAATAACGGCATCATATATTTCATATCTTTCGATACAATGCACCATTTCGGCTACTTGGAGGTCACATACGGATAAACGATGTCAGACCTTTAGTATTATACAGATAGTTGATAAAACACATGTAAACCAAATCATTATTATCGGAGAGAGTGCGAATAAAGCCACCACATTTTTATTCATTTTATTTTCACAGACTAATATTTGAAGAAAGACTCCGGGTCCCTTTAGTAACCAAAGAAATATTGGTGACCAGGGCTCTAGCTCTCTGTGAGTTAGGTTAAGATAGACGGACAGACTGACAGATATTTGGTAAATAGTAAATTTATAGATGAATCAGAGAACCCAACCGAACTCGAAATAAGGGTCATATTTGGTGGGAGGTAATTTTCTAACTTGTTAAGAACCTAGATCGGGGTCCCATGAATTATCATAGAAAACTTGATGGCCATAACTTTGGCCGTTCTTGAGATATGCTAAAGCGGACGGACGGACGCTAAGTGAATCATACTTGGATGTAAAAAAAAAAAAAAAGAAAAAAAGCTGGCTGCTGTGAGGTCCAATTCCACTTCTTCTATTCTGACTGAAGATGACTTTTTTATCATAAACATCTAATAAATAGATAAGTAAGAAATATACCTATTTTTTATATAAATGTATTAGGATGAAATGCGTATCTGATAAATTTCAGTTAATCTAAGACTTGTCAATTTAGCCCAATCAGTAAGACAACCGGTTAGTCATGAGTTTAAATCACGGTAGGGGAATGTGAATTTTATATATTTGTTTACATCCCTAATCTGGGTGAGGATTGTTTTCGTTCTTGTTACGGTAGAAAAATAAAGTCAACTCCAGTTTTGGGGTCTGACGAAAGTACTTTTCTCCCTTGGGTTGACTGTTATTTGTTAACAGGACGAAATATTTTTCGGCGTTTACCCATCCAAACACTACGATTGTTGTTGCACCGCCGGCTTGGACGTGATGTCTGTGGGTTAATATGATTGTGGTTAGGTACAATGGATACGACTTCGGCCAATAATGCTTCATGTCATATTAGACATAATTCCATTTGACACGTCTGTTTTGTCAATATGTATCAGGGACAGACATGCTTTCAAAGCATGTCTAGACGCCCTTTTCATTGTGAACAGACAGAGGGTCGCTGAGCGCCCCTCACCATATAAATGTGTTTTCAAATAGGTTCCTATATTTAGTAGTGTCAGTCTTTCTATTCATCACGTTAGCTAAGCTTATTTTAGAATGGAGAACAGATGTTAGTAAATAGTTGATTTTCAAAACTTGGTTCTAGGATAATTGCCCTCTGCATAGCAACTGTGAAGCTGAAGTTAAAAATCGTGGAAATGGAGTTGCTGGCCATCTAAATGATCTATAAGGAAATTGTCAAGAGTCATTTCTGGGTGGAAGGAGAAGCAGTTGTCTTAATATCTACAACCTTGGCTCACCTAGAAAGTATGAGATTGATACAAATGTTTCCAGGAATTTCTGACAACGTTTTATTTATATGAATTTGTAGCATCATTATTTGGTCATTAAGGCATTTTCCTTGGCTTCCTATGACCCTTCGCTACCTTGTGAACTGTGTATTCCATTACAAAAGAACAAGTTCAGTTTTGATTCGGGGATTTTTCCCTGGATATCTTGAACTTGTTGAGACTGCTGTCGAGGCAAAACTTACATGAAGCGAAACATGTGATTGTCTGGGAAATAGATCACATGTGAAAGAACTTCCCATCCCAGCTTTATAATTATTTGCTGGTAGGAAAGGTGAAGTATCCCGTCTTTTAAGAGACAACTCCCAATGGATTATTGAGCCCGGTGACGAAGTCCTGGTTGGCGGAGACCAGGACTACCTATACGTTTTTATGACCATTCTCACCAAAGGGATAACTCCACCTTAATCGCACAGCTTATCTAAACAATTAGCTAATGAGAGCACGAAGAAATGTATTCTAATGAAGAGTTGTCCGCGCTCGTTCCGGGAATTGAACACGGGACCTCCTGCGCGTGAGTCAGGCGTCCCAACTGTTACATTATCCGAGCGGATTAGTCATTTGCCCGCTGTGATATAAATGGGATTTGGGAGCTATGTATACAGTAAGACTGAGTCTAGGATTTACGCTCGCAGCTCATAGAGGGGCCTGTCTGATATAAACGAAGTGAGCCCCAGCAGCTGGTGGCTCGGGAGTTCTGCAAGTCCCTGCAGGTAATTTTGTTTAAATGTGGGGAGGAGGGCTTTTGAGACCTACCGTTCAATTTCTAAGATCTTGTAAGTTTACGCACCCCCAGTGCACCCTCCCCATCCCCACCACTGATTGCTGCGTCACCAGGACAGATGTTGTCATGCAACAAAATCACTGCGTTGCATTATGTTTCAATGCTTAAGATCCAATTGCTCACTGTAGCGTTGAGCAGTACGAGTTTTTCTGAATTTCGACAACTCGTAATTAAGAAATTCTTTTTGAATTCCACCAAATGCAGAACTTTATCTAGTAGGATTATCTTTATATCAATGGGTCTTAATCTTTTTACCATCGCACCCCACTTAGTACTTGGACCCCGCCCCAATATCTTGAGTCAAATCATTAGTTTGGAATTGGTACTGCAGATACGTGGGAAGGAATGGATTTTAATGTATGTTCGCCACGATGTTATGCAAACAGAATTCCAAAAATAATCTGGGAACTTTTCTTTCTCGTAGACTCGTACGCCATCTTGAAATAATTCACTCAACCCTTGGGGTGCATACCTCTTTCTGCTCGTATCTCACACACTCCCCTTTCCATAAAGTCTATTGTAGCTTTTAAAGATGGGTCAGGGATTATAGTTTTGGGAAGTTATCTAAATTAAACTAATTTAATTTGATCTTTGTGATTTATAGCCGTTTAGGAGACAAAAAGTTTCAGGCAACTGCAAATCTCTCCGCTTTCCAATACATTCGAACACGCAGTGTTGAACGTGTATAATTCTAGGTATTTTGTCCCAATTATCTTTTACAGTGAAAAAATTTAGCATCAACATGGTGATTTGGCTTTGTTTGGGCCAAAAAAATCATAATGTTGGGAAATAAGAGTGTACTACTTAAATCATGATCATCTTTATCAACTTTTTCTAGGGCTTCTGAGAAAGGGATACAGCTGGTGCTTTGCACCGGGGCCTGCAGTGCTAAGGGGAAACCGATGATCTCTTGGATCCAACTGTCTGTTCATTAATACAATAGGTTGACTCTATCGTTTACCGGCAACGGGCATAGCCATCCTGTTAGCACACGACACTGAAGGACAAGAGAGTCTGTGCAGCGCAGGGGATTGAACCGAAAAACAGCTATGCACTGCCCTCTAAAAATCTGTCCTCTCAATATCCCAAAAGTTCTCAATAAAGTTTAAAGAAATTTTTTCAGATTGGTAGGCTATTGGATATAGAAAGATTAAATTTGGGGATGGATCCTAGATATTCTTTTCCAATTGAGAGGATTAAAAAAAAATTCATACATTTATGTATCCACTCACGTGGATCAGGGCTATGGGCCACGAGAGAATTGGATTTGGGGGGCAGATCAAGAAGCTTCTTTCACTGATACCTCCTTGCACGGTTACTGCATATGAACTTCTTTCATTTAGTGGCAGTGGCTGAGGTATGTGCTCTCCGAGTGCTTTCTAGCATGTAAATATTTTTCACCATTTTGTCTCTTTTTCTTCCCAACAATCGGATAGTCTTTGTTAAATTCCAGTCCAAACCTGGAGTTGACTTTGTTTTTCTTCTGTAACAACAATACTTACCAAATTTTGGTAAACGAATGTTCTCCTGTGATTTGAAACCATTACCAACTGATTAGTAGTCATGTCTCTTACCGACTGAGCTGAATTAACAAGTCTTACTTCTACCAAAAACGTATGCTAGAAACACGCAAGGACTTATTTCATTCTAAGAAATGAATATCCATAAAATTAACACTTCGCTATCGTAATTCGAAATCTAGACCAATTGATCGGTAGTTAGCTCTCTTGCCAACAGAGCCAAACTGACAAATCTTGTTGGCAAATCTACGGAAAAGGTATCTTGCAGATACAAAAAGGCTTATATCATTCTCCTCTATATATATATATATATATATATATATATATATATATTATTCTTCGTTATATAAACAATAAAAAAAAAACTGCAGTAATCATCTTCAGTTGAAATGAAAGTAAGGGTGGAGTTGAACTCTGCAGTAGTGGGAGTTGCTTTCTGTGAAAATAAAAAAACAGAACAAGTGGTGAAATTGTGGATAAATAAATTACTTATCTCTAATAAAACACAAGTGAAATATTCTTCCCTGTAACATTCATCACGTTTTTATTACCAACACTTGTGTCTGGTATACTGATGCCTGTTCGTACCTGTTGCAATGTAAACGAATATTCTCTCCAATAATTGACGTTCATTTCTTGTCGCTCACAGCCAGGCTAGTCAGAGAGAGGGATTGGGCCATCGGTTTGCCTTAAGTTTATTATAGATATCCATCTCCCTCTAGGTAGCTATTCCCTTTTTTATAGTTAGCTACCGCTAGATAGTGGCCAAATTCTAATAATGTAAAGTCCTAGTACCTATTACTTTTATAACGGTGAGAATAAAAAAGAGTTTTGAGTAGCCCTAGTATAGATGATATCTTCATCGATCGGTATAGGAAAATTTCGACAGACCGCATTACGCACGACGGTGGATCAATAAGTCCGTACCTTTTCATTAATTTCTGGTCGCATGCAGTCAAGCCAGCCCGAGGGGTGGGGAGGAGGGTCTTTGTTTTGCGCTATTGAGCACAGATCGGTCTCCCAAGAGGATCATTAGGATCGCCACAGAAGGTTCTCTGTATGATATTCCGGCTGCTTACGGCACCTGGTATTACCAGAAGGTTAGCCATCTAGCAACTGACCAGGCTCGACATTGCTTAACTTCGGTGGTCTTGCGAGAACCGGTGTACCCAACACGATACGGCCGAACCTCTTGGCTAATAACTTGTATTGAATCCCTTTGCAATTTCTCGCCATACTATAGATTATGCGATGACACACCCATATGTAGTGTATTATCGGGGTCGGAGAATGGATGGGAAGCTAAAACAATTCTGGTTTGGAGCAATTGTCTGTCACATTTATAGTATAAGGGGCAGCCGTCAGCCCCACCTTCCTTCCTTTCCTCTTATCAAACTGCTCAAATTTCCTTTATCGTGAACCAGCACTTTGATCCTAATATCCATGCGTAAAAATTCTTGTCATTTTTTGCCGGTACCATGCTAGTCTAACCTTATAATGAGCTTATATGCAATTTCTGTTTGTTTGCGTTCAAATGGGATGATCTTGGTTTATATGCCTTCTTATCATGACATGATACAATAGCAATTACGTCATATAAACTCTTAAGACTTTATGTCTGATAACACATGAAAACAGCTTGAGTTGAGACTAGGATACTTGAATTATTAAAAATAGATTACCTAATAAAATAGCTCCAGGCTCCCTAGTGCTACTTCATACATAAATAAGCCCGTCATTTTGGACGGGTACATCCTAGTATACAATAATGATAGTGATTAGAATATGTTTATTTATAACTAAAAAGAAAACATCTGCACAGAATTATTAAAAAAAATGAGCGCCCCTGGTCGGTACACATATGTGCTTGAACTAAGAAAATAAATTCTCAACACTATCGTCAAGGTTATTCAGTGGACGTGTTTTGTTGACTGTTATGTATGACGTAATCGTGCCATTTGAACTCTGTTGTGTAAGTACCAGGGGAGGAAACAAACAAAAAAGAACCAAGTAAATAAATAGACTATTTATAGTCCAACAAAAACTTTTTTGCCTTCAAGAAATAGAATAAAATAAATGGCTGGATGTGCTGTTATTTGCTGTGGTCTTTTTTACTCCTTTCTTTTTAGTAAGTATTTTTAGCGTTTTTTTGTAAGATGCTTTTCTCTTGTCGTATACCTATTGAACTATAGTTTCAAAAGGCATTTTTACAAGTATTTTTCTGAAAAGAAATGAAAGACTTTTTTGTGTTAAGTTTTTCGCAATGTACCTGGGGCTGACGTGTTTTAATAGATTCTATGATTGATCTCTGAATTGCCGTGGAGCTCAAAGACCAGATAACAAAAAGCTGGACTGAAAGCGGTTGTCAAAAAGCAGGATGGGATTTATGAAAGACCTGTTCGGTTTTCCGGTCATCATCGGTTGATGACTCAAACAACCTTTCCGTTTTGTTTTTTGCTTTTTCTTTTTTGTATGGATGTGCGTTGTGGCGAAGACTTGGATGCGTAGTGGCATAACAGCTACCGGCCCAGAAAATGCAGTTGTTAGAGTTTCGGTCGAGACTCTCTACGTTCACGTCGGACTAATGCCCTTATGAAAGGCGTGAAACCACTCTTCCACAGAAAACGGAATTGTTCGAGTTTTGTCCGAGGCTGTTTACACTCACATCGGACTAATGCTCTTGTAAAATACACTAATCAATTCTCCCCCACCTATGGGTAAATAGCTGGCTAGATGAGGCCCTTTAGCCCTGTAAGGCAGTCCTTCAGCTTAGCAGTCACAATACATGGTCCCAAGCCCGGGCTAGAAGCACCACCCATAAAAATATGCTAGCTACTGAAACCGGAGCAGAGTGGTTGCAGGCCTATGCTCCACATAGTCTACAAGAATAAACAAGCACAATTTGTTTCATAATATGGTCGTTCCTAAGTAGCAATCATCTCGAGAGATTATACTTATGATTGTCTTTGTCAAGGTTGACAAGAGCAGTAACAGCTATTTGCTGCAATTGCGTTGACAGTTAAGGCAATTATGGGAAAGTGGTTCGTCAAAGTGCTGGGAACGGGTACCGCGCCATTATGTATATAATGCGATTTTTTATTAATGATTTCAAATGAAAGTATTGTGAATTAATGGACTAAAGTGATACATCGAAAATTTTAGAAGTATCATAAAAATGGTTCGTTGGTGGTCAGGGGGTGCAATTGGTGTAAGGGTGGGGACAGTGGAATCTGTAACCAGTCGGGGCTGTTTATCTTCCCTTTGTACTTGGGGTGGGGGAGCATGAATCCATCTACCGCCCCAGCTATGAGTAAAATAGCAAGGCCGATTGGTTGCCTTCCCGAGGATAGATAGCCTAGTCTAAAAGAAATACATGTCTGATTCAAAACCAGGGAAATGGAGCCACGTTAAGACGATTTGACGTCTGCTTATACGTGGCGTATGTATCGTTCTCAGCTTCCTGATGAACAGCACGAGTAGGAACCAAACTGGGCATCTCAGGATCTTCATACACTCTCACCCAGGCATGCACCCTGGAGGGAACACTCCAGGGGTCATTCCATTGTCTCAATATACGTTATCTAGTGGTCAGAAATTTGAGAGAATCTATTGTGCATCATATTTTTCTTAAACGTGAGAAATGCTATTTAGCCCGTCAAAAACTAACGTATTAAGGTACTTGATGCTTGAATAAAAATGTTCCAGACTTCTAAAAGAGCTCTACGAGACTTGCATATCCCAGCACTAATAGAAACCTCGGGATATATACGTCCAAGGAATCATGACAGGGTTAAAATCTTCGTTTCTTGTCCCAGATGATACTACACTTCGTTCTCAGTACGCTTACCCTGTAAAGAACCTGCAATACTAAGACGACATCCCGCTGTGGAATAAGCAAGCTTCTTGAGTAAACAATAAACTTGTTTAGTGCAAGGCTTTTTTTTTCTACTTGTGACCTATTTCAATCAAACAAATTTGTTCGCCATTCACACTCAATTGCATGAAAGCAATCGGTATCACAAAGTCTGTATATAATTAGTCCTTTGTCATAACCTAACAATAAGTAAATGTAGAAACAAAAGCAAAAAAAATTTATTGAAGACAAACAGTTCATCTAGCTGAACTGCTAATTTCAAAATATTTGTCTCCCTGCGGTTTCATTTGATAAGGGAATATTTCTCAATTAGTACGAGTATTTGTTTTATAATTTCGTCTGATTGGAGATTTCTTCCTTTCAAGTGTTTCTGGGACCACAATAATCTTTACTGAACCCTTAGGTAGCTGCAAGCCTTAGTTTGAGAAGTCCTGATTTAATGAACTTGTAGCCTTGTTGTGCCCAACTGATCTTAGTGTGTACCTGATAGTGATTTGCAAGAATGTTTACGCAGAGACTATGAGGAGTAAACACTCATATTGTGTGTGTGTGTGAGCGAGAGAGAGAGAGAGGGTGAACGTTGTGTGGCTTTTTATGTTCGGTTATCTTTAGATTGTGAACTGGATACGACGGCCATCAAAAACGTCGCACGGGTGATAAATTACTAATTCTGAGACGTTTGTTAATGACGAAAAAAGCTGGAGGATATTTTTTTTTAAATCAAGAGAAGAACGAGAATAAATAAATAAAAAAGTATCAGAGAGGACGATGCGTTCAAACCGGAATACGTTCCGGATGAATTCGTATTCGACAAATGCGTTTTAAACGCGGAAATAATTCGCGGGCCTTTTTTTTTCTTCCAAAAGTTAGTGCACCTTTGTATAAAGCATGGCTTCTCAAAGTAGGGGGTCAGGACCCCTTCCAGAAACGTTGGCGATATTATGTGACATAGGGGCATATAACTACGACGAAGAATTGGCTCTAGCATCCAATCATTTCTTTCGTAGTACATTGTCCACCATTCCATGAAATTTCATTAAAATTCGTTGAGAACTTTTGGAGATATCGTATGGACAAACATACTAGCAACCATTACTGTGCGTTAGCGTTCCTACCCAACCCTCGGAAAAAATACCCTATTATTTTAGACATAAAGGAGGAAATTAAGCATTTTCACTTTATCAATTCTTCACCATGACTTCAGAGTTTTGTCATGCAACAAAAAGGAGATTAGTTACTCGTTTTAAAATGTTGTATCTATTGTTAAAATACAAATGACACTTACCTTCGAGTATCCGTGATTCAACTGTCAAATATATATTCAAGTGATATCTGATCAGTTTCCCCTGTTCGATAATTCAAAGCACCTTCCCCATTATTCAAGATCCTGGGCAAACTGAACTTCGATGCCCTTTTAAATTATGGTACCATCTTGTATTTCTGGAAAAAAACTGACATCACACATTTCTTTTTTTTTTTTTTTTTCTTTTTTTTCTTCATTTTCTCCCCATTTGAATTTGGGAAACCCTACTGCCACAGGCACATGAAAGCGCCCCTAGCATTTAGCGTCCTGCAGGATAACCCGTGTTGTGTCGTAGGGTCGGCCCCGCAAAAATCTTATCTCTTCCTTGAAGACACTTGTAAACTAGACAGATCAATTCCAATATCGACACGTAGGGTTAAAACATTTTATAAGATAGAATTGCTCTATTCAATCGGTAATGCTTGCAACAATTCCTGGCTTTCAATGCATTTCTATTGTAAAATCACCAGTTGTCATTTACATTATACATATTGATGAATGACTATAAATTGCACTATATAATATAGAATCATATTTGAAATGATCTCCCGTCGTTACTCGATTAATGTATCACGCGCCCTACACAACGTGAGTAGATTAAACAAATAAGGAAAACGTGACTGCTGCAGGTGAAGGGGCTACTCTATCGGTTGCAAGATCGATTCCTGCAGCAGCCCTATTTTCTTTAATTGTTTATTCAACTTACACTGCCTAGGCTAAGTGATACATTAACTGTGTAACAACAGGAGATCATTACAAATATTAATGAATGAATGGCCTAGCTTCGCGAACGAACATTGTTTGGAGGGTAAGACAATAAACGGCGGAGCTTGTGTGTCGAATAACCCTCCAGTCTGAGCAATGGAGTTTTGAAGTGAAGTCAGCTAGATTATACATATAATAGTTATCATGCCAGTTATGTCTGCAATAATTCCTGACGTTTAAGAATGCCTTTCTTGCTAATTTTCAACGCATTTCTATCAGTGTAGGGGTTTATTTGTTTTTATTTTTGTTCTTTTCTATTTCCAATTTTTCGAATCTAGAAACCCCTCAAATTGAAAAAAAAAGAAAAAAAAAGAAAGAATCTCTAAATTGTATATTATACTACTGTTTTATTAGAAACACTTGCATTAATTCCTGACCAGTAACAATCCCTTTCTTCGTAGCTGTCTATGCAAGTAGTAAAACCATTAGCAGTGTATTCCATTATACATATAATAGCCCTTTTGTGTCAGTAAAGTTCGTCTTCATTCTTGACCACTTCAACAGTCCGTTTTTACTCTGATCTTCACTATACAACATATAGATTGAGCGCAGAGACATTTTTGCAATATATTCGACGAGGAGATAAAACAGGGAGAAGTAGATTCATGCCCAATAAGTATTAATGCAAAGTGAAAATGAAAAGACTTAGTGTTTATCCATATGGTTTAAGTGTCCATGTAACCAGAGAAAAATTACTAACCTCGGATACTCTAAGGTTTTATCTACTCCCAATGCTAATCGAAACACCGACCACTGTGACGCCATGATAGTGTGTTGTTCGATCCAATACGGAGTCGCACTAAAGACTTGAAAGGACACTCAATGCCAATGCCACTCTTTTAAGCACAAGGACTAGGATTGAGGAGCCTTTCCTTGAGGTCGAGGGGTTATGTCCAAATCGCGTTGGAGATAACGTTCCTCGTAAGATCACCGAACGTCGAACCTGGTCAGTATTTATACGCGTTACTATCAAGGAATACCCTGTGTCATGAGCAGAAAGAAGCTTCAAGAAGCCAGACGAACCGGAAGTGTGTGTATCTAAGATTGCAGCACCTTTCGTGAGGGTATGAGCGGAGAACGATGATACTCGCATTAATATACACGTGCATACATATAGGTGTCCATTTAACTGAATAGGGTCCCTCAAATCTTGCTCCTAAGTTTTACCTTCTTCCAAAGCTAGGTCCTTCGGAAAGGTACAAACAGAAACGATTCTTATTGTTTAAAAGTTGTGTTAACACCAAATAAAGTTTAAATAATGGGCAGTGTTGCCGACTCAAAAGAAAATTGTCGTGCTGAAAGCACCAGGAAAAGGCGTCAAAAAAGCGCTAAAAAGGAAAAACTCTATGGACATTTTAATAGCTAAAACTGCTATATATGCATGAAATTATTAGGGAAAGTTGGCCACAGTTGTTGAAAATGGCACTAACAATGGGCTAACAGTAGCGCTAAATGTTGAATTTTTGCGCTGCCAAGACGAGAAACTCGCTAAATTTAATGAGTAAAGTGCTAAATTGGCAACACTGTTAATGCAGGGGAAAAAAACGAGGGGCTATTTTTTGTGGGCGTGTGTATTGTGGGTTTTAATGTTTTGTTGTAATCTACACGGGTACTTGTCAGACAAACATGTTTACTCATGGGCTCATTTTTCATGATAACCTCTTGTTGTTCATTTCTTTACACCAGGGCTAAACAATAGGTACATCCCTTTAGTTAGGGAGAAGGTATAACAGGGAGAAGTTAATGATTATTTCTTTCAAATGTATGTGGTGTAAATTTGATATTTACGAAGGAAATGGCCAGCTAACCAGATTTACTACTTATGCTTGTAAATGTGAGGGATGGCGTAACGGTTACCAGCACGAACAATGGGATCTGTAAGCTTTGGCCGAATTGCTCTCGTTCACTTGGCTCTAATACCCTTGGGAAAGACATGAATCCACGTCTGCCTTTAACTTTGGGTATACAGCAGCACAGTTGGAGCTCTTTTGCCCTGTAAGGCAGTCCAAGATATGGAAAAATTTCTTGATGAATTATTCAAATCAAAAACGAAATCATTCTCATATGATGGAACACGACAAACAAGCCTATTTATTTTTATTAGATTTCTCGAAAACTGCTGATCCAAACAACTTCTAACTCAACCCGACATTTTTTTTGGGGGGGGGGTGCTGACTAATATATCTGACCAAAGTCAACTTCTTACTGTGGTTAATGTCAAGTAATCGCACGGGCACAAACACACACAAAAAAATTTCTTCAATTATTGTTAAACTAGGACACTTTACATTTTTTTAAAGGTATTAGACTTAATGGTGTATGTACCAACCGTTCATAATAGCCATCTAAAACAAATTTCCGTTTGTTGTACGAAACTAGGGCTCCGAAATATTTCAGTGTCTTTTCTTCAGTGTTGTCAAATTAGATATTTTATATCTAAATTTGGATCCATTGCCAATCTAATATTTAAATTTAGTTATATTGCCAATGTAATATCTAAATTTAGATCTATGATTTCAGATAAAAGATTTGGAGTCTGTAGATTTTTGGGTTTTTTTTCTTTCATTTTATGTATTAGATTTCTTGAGAATGTCTGATTCAAACAACTTCTAATTTGACGCAGCAATGCCTGGTGAATATCAACTTCGTACAATGGCCAGTTGTGGAGTTATTTTACGGCATACATTTCTTCAACTGTAGTTAGATGATTTTGTCAAAAATGATGGAAAGTTTCGCATTGACATTTTTTTTGTTTATCGGTCTATATAAAAATACACTTTTTATATACCTGGGTACCTCATTGTTGAGTAGTGAGTTACAGCCTCACTGAGTGCTCCGCACTTATAGCATAGTGTTAAAACGAAGTTATGCTTCGTAAATAATCGTTTGTATACGCGCGTGTGCAATTATAACTCTCCAAGATTCAAGCTAATCGATGTTACTAACTTAGTACAGATAGCTTAGTAAAAATGTCTGAAACAATTTTGCTGGTGAAATATCCCCCCTTCCAAACAATGGACTCTTTATCCAAAAAGATCTCACCGTAAATTTTTACACTATGATTAACTAGTGTATGTGTGCTATTTAATCACTGTCCTACCACAGCAATATGTGACACAAGGTCGGGCTTAACGTGGGAAGAAATAGGAGACACCTTTCCAAAAATGGCTCCAGCCGACGCAGTTACCGTTGAAAAGCTCATCGTAATGGCTAGACAACGTCACCCGCGAAAGCATCCACCAGGGGACCTGCTCCTTTAAGTGCAATGGAGCAGTGCTGCCCCGGGGAAACAGAGACCCCGCAGCTGGGCCGAGTAATAATGGGAGAGCCTAAGGACGAGTCCAAAGGCTCCCGAATGCGCTTAGCAAAACGCAGCCTCAGTCGAACCTCATTGGCTAACGTCTTTGACACACACTCCCTCTCCGGCCCATTTAGCAGGCAAGTGTCAGTGCCGACTCCTCGGTCTATGCCGGGGAACAGATACTACACTTTGATCCTGAAAAAACAGGCCAGAAAAAGTGTGTGTGTGTGTGTGTGTGTGTGTGTATATGTATGTATGTGATCTGATCTGATCTGATTTTTTTTTCACTGAAAAGAATTGAGTATTTTTTTTTACCCCTGCAAAAAGGAAAATAAGACCCAAAACTCAGAAATTCAAATATGATTTTTTTCACAGATATTAGCTAGAAATATATATATATATATATATATAGAGAGAGAGAGAGAGATAATCACATGAATGTATTTATTGCAATAATTCGTTGAAGACGGCATTCTTTGTACATGAGAGCGATTCCAAGAGTTCCTCTTAACCTGTGCCCCCTCGAGAACAGGATGTGACAAGAGGTCGGTTCAATATGGGGAACCTCAAACACGAACGAGGGACAAAAATGACCCCCAAGCTTATCTTTAGTCTTCGCAATGATTTCTCAAAGATGAAGGAGCGCTGATTTCAAGGTCTCAGGACGAATCCTGAAACCCCTCGACTACACACCAGTATCAAACCTCATGTGTAAAACCTCATTGACCACGGCGCCACGTTTAGTCTGAAATGGCCAAAACGGACTTCCACCGCATGATTCCAAGAGTTTGCAATGACCTTATTTCATAAGTAATTTTGATTTAGTTCGATTCTCATAGCTGAATACACGCTGCGATGAGACTAAATTTATTTTATCACGAGATGAGACTTGTTTATTGTAATTGCCAGTGCAAGAATTACTGAGAATTTTCGCCGTTTCAATAGGATTACGTTGCTGGGATTAAGGTCAATTATTTGTTGGAAACATATTGGCTCAGTTTGTTTTGTTTTTTAAAATTGTGGTTTAACGGTTACGAAAACAGCATCCTTAACGCCAAATTGAACCTTTTCTGTTAATTTGATATCCGATTCATAATTGTGACTTTTTTCTGAATGGCATGTATAAACTGTAACACTTTCTAACCGAGCAACTGCTGCTGGGACATTTGAATTTAATTAAGTAAATCCTGCTGTAATTCGAACCCCCAAACCGAAAATAGGGAAATTACTTCAAGCCACCGTTTTACTGCTTGAATATCAAGTTGGAATTACAAGTTGAGATTTTTCTTGTTTGTTTATAATCATTTGAATTAGTCATACTTATTTGAAAAGAAAATGCTAAAACTAATGATAGTTCTCATGGAAAAGTGTCTTCTAGAAAGAACCTTCGCTACCATATTTCATTATGATGCTAGCCAATGTTAGATATCAGGTTGTATTAAGCTGATAATCTAATCGCAGTGTCCCTGAGTTGCTTGAAATATAAATACATTCCCTAAATTGTTTGATCAGTTGTATGTCAAGTTTTAACAAAAATCAATTTCCATTAATTCTTTTTTTTCTGTTTTACAAATATTTGAATAAACTCAATTACAAATTTGTAAGCCTAAATGTTCAGAAGATTTCTGGACTATACTTTTTTATATAAAGCATCTTCTCTATAAATAGGCAAGTTTTTTTTGCGCCTGGGAAATATTTTTACAAAAACGTTTGACTGTTGGGAAAATTAAGAAAATCCTCTTATGGCATAAAAAATAGGGTTTCTTTCATCATTTAGCAAGATATAAATAATGAAATATCATTTTCATCAAATGTACCCCCCAGAAGGCACATTACTGAACTTCAAAAATTTTGCCGTACAAATACATGAAAATAACAAATCAGAATAACATTGGGATCATATAAACAAATTCTTCGGACAAAAATATAATGTTGATCTTGTTCTTGATTATTAACATAGCTTTCTAATTTGGTGTCATATTTATTTATTTATTTCATGTACCTATTTTCGTGTATCTACTTGTCTTGTTAAGAATATTTTGATTCTTCATTTCAAGTCCGAAGGATAGAAATTATCGAACTTAATTATTCCATTTTTGTTTATTTTTCCAACGATACACAAGTCAGAGGGACTGGCATACGGTGGCTATTGGAAACGATTAATGTATGCCATGACAGTGGAAAGTACTTTCTAGAAGGCATTAACACCTTTTTTAAAACACATGGGCAACCATAGACCTGCGGGCCAGTCTTGACCTATGGCAACATTTTTTGTGACCGTGAAGTGTAATCTATACTAATTAGTTACTTCCTTTTTCTTTGCGAACCGTTATCCAAACAATGACCGCAATTACACTATCCGAGTTTAACGGTCAGTTTATTTTATATTGGCGGTCTGAGAAGAGTTGCGATAAACAGTAGCTGAAAAATCAAGATTATGGTAAATAGTAGTAAAATATTAATAACTTTGTAACCTTTAGTCTACGGCAGGTGTTTATCAACTGGCTGACTTTAGACCTTTTCGCTTCTGTCTGCTGTTCTAACCACTGAACTAAACCTGCTCAATATGAAATACACCTGCTCTGGGTAGGAGAAAAGAATAAAGACTGATATGATAGGATACTTCTTTCATCTTCGCGTCTTATTGCATGCACTATATTGTATATTCGCGTGAACAGAATAGAAAGCATTGTTCATGGACATTTTTTTGTAAGTACCGTATATACTCGTTTATTGGTCGATCTTGTGTATAAGTCGACCTCGTGTATGAGTCGACTTTTGATTTAGTCACTAAATCATTAATTTTTTTTTCTTCAAAGCTTAAAGTTGCTTATAGTCCTGCCCTTTTTATGTTTGAATTTCAAACTTATAAAATCATTATTCCTGCAGAGATCGACCTCAGATTTTTACCTTAAACTCGTGTATAGTTTTGATTCTTCAGAACTTTATACACGAGTATATACGGTGCATAATTTGGTCTAATGGAAAACTTTTCGGGCCTCTTTCAAAGTACGGAATCCAAAGAAGAAAAAAAATTTTTTTTTTTTTTTTTTGTTCTTCACCGGCAACTCAGATCGTGGTGTTTGGGGTCGAATTTTAAGAGCAATTTGATCTTGGAGAATCATAACATTTCAGTCTTTCTTCCTAACGGTCAATCCACCAACCCCAGATACATACCATATTGGCTCTAAAATAAATGGTATTTTTAGATCGAAAATAACGTTTTGATCATCAGTGAAAAAAAAAAAAAAATCTAGCCACTTTCAGCTATTCAGAATGGCCATAGCGTCTATCTCGAAACCCCCACGCCTGCAAAATATCGGCATAATGTTTAATCTTACCTATTCTGAACAATTACCGAAAGACCTACCAATCTTCGTCTTTTTCTATTTTTAAAACTTGATCCTTTTTATCTTTAATTTAAGGCTTCTATACTTTAAAATTATGGATTGTTAGCTTTTAGTGGAGATTAACGAAAAGGACCTAACTTCTCAATGAAATTATTACACATTTTCACCAGGAAACCTGTTACCTTAGTCTAAGATCTTTTCATCTGGTCAGGGTATCATAGTGTTATAGCCGACAAAGGAATAGGTATATTCTTTATTTACTGACCATCAAGATATTTATCTTGTTTGTTCGAGTTGACTCTCTGTTTGTAACAAACACTAAATAGGGGACACTTCAATCTTCTTCTTATAAATGAATCCATCATCTAACGGACTAGTAAAGTAACGAGGCTAATTGAAATGCCAAACGTCAAAAAAAAAAAAAAAAAGAAAAAAAGCAGTGCACATCGAATAACCTCAAGACGATTGATGAGTGATTTCTTTTCTGATAAGTGTAGATATCTAAATATCTAAAGCCGCTTGAGACTTAAGTTCATTTATCAATTTTCAAGTGATTGGTTCATAACTACTTTGATCGGTAAAATAGGATGTCGGAAATAGGGCCAAGAAAATCACAAAATTTTCGTATGAAAAAGGGATGTCAACTTTTACTGAGAACTGTTTGATAAAATCGCCTTAAAAAAAAAATCAGCATTTATAAAAAGCAATAATATAATACAATATTGATCGTGTATGCTGGAAAATGTTTACCTTCGTTTGATTTCTTATTGGGTGAAATTTGAGCCATACTTTACTTCTGACCCCTTGAGGGGATATGGTCTCCCAACACTATTGACTCGTTAAAAGCAGGAAAGGTCCCCATCCACCACTTGAAGGAGGGGAGAAGTTTCGTTCCCTTTTGACATCTTGAAGTTCTCTTTCAATTTTATCACCTTGAAAGGGAAAAGTCGACCGTTATTTTTAACCCTTTGCACGGCGGGAGAGCCTCCCTTTACTTTTGACCGCTGAAAGGGGGTGTCTCCCACCATTGTTGACTCCTTAAGGACGGGAGACCTTTCCCCCCATCCTTTGGACTCTTTACAGAGAGGGGGAAAAAGTCTCCCTTCACTTTTGATCAGTTGAAGGGGTTGGATTTCCCTTCTCCTTAGTACCCCTTAAAGATTTACATAAACATATAAGATATATGAAGGAGGAGTAGGAGACACTTTGGCATCACAGTTAAATTGTAAATAGACCCCCCCCCCCTTTCAATTTTTTAAATTTTTTTTTTTATCTATCTCAAAACTTAGTTTTTAAAGCTCCTCCTTCAGGTCCATTGAGTACGCATGCCAAATTTGGATGGGCTTCAATGTTTAGATACTTTTCATGGTGTGGTTTTAAATAAAAGCGGAAGTATTTTTTATTCATAAGTGCGCGTGTGTATATGTGTATGTATGTATGTGTGTGTACGTATGCATGTGTATGTGTGTATGTATGTGTGTGTGTGTGTATGTATGTATGTGTGTGTATGTATGTATGTATGTGTGTGTGTGTATGTATGTGTGTATGTATGTATATGTGTATGTGTGTGTATGTATGTGTGATGTTTTTCAATGAGCAAGTGGATTCTACACCCTGATCCTTGGTCGAGTTTATTTATTTGCACCCTCACGACTACAGATGTGACACAAAGTCGGATTAAGGTGGGGTCCCACACGGTTGAAAACGTGCAGGTGCATACAGGGTGCAATGAAACCGATTCCTTGCACATGATTCCATAAGAACGTCGGGACAAGAGTCCCTAAGTCATTAGGACAGGCTTAGTGATCCCTTTGGTTACTGTAAGCAAATACTAAACATGACATGTTTAAAATGAAGACTAACATTGGGTAAGACACTCTGGATTTAAAAATATCGATATTGTACTCGCCGAGAATTCAGAAGGGAGTTTATTCCACATAACTTCTCAGGAACCTCTGCTATTTGTGAGGAACCTGTGGCGATTCTTTGGTATTTCCAAGTGGATCTGCTGACAGTTTCAACTGAAATTCATGGACGGGATGGATTAGGAATCTAGAGAGCATAGCCACTCTGATCCTAGGCAGAAGATTCGATCGGTCCTTGAATAATCCCGTTATTTTTTTTTCTTCTTATGAATAGTATGCTAGAAACGTCTTGTTTTCAGAAAAATAGATATAAAAGATTTTGACTATGCAAGTCAGCGACTAAGACCGTCCACCGTTTTTGAGAAGCAGATACCAACAATTTTTAAGCTTTGAAATTTAACATGAATAAGATAGATTTTTATTTTTTAAATACTATTCGGAAAAGAGGCTATGTGTTTGATTTTTTTTTTTTTTTTAATTTATTTCAATTTTTCCGTCGTTTTCATCTCTATTGTCATATTTCTTGATCTAACGCGCACGTACAGAATAAAAATGCTGGGCTGGCTCGATAATGAGTTTTCATTGCTTATTTTTGATGTAGCGGTGTCATAAAACAATTTCTGACAAGTCTTTGAATCCTTCCTCCTTCCCTCACTCCATCTCGTCTTCTTTTTTTTCTTTTCTTTCCGTCTCTCTCACTCCTCCTAATATAAACTCTCGGTGAGACTCAAACCCGCATCTTACTAAACAATTGCTCTATCCATCCCCTGAGCCACGAAAACCAAAGGTCGCAGGTCAAATTTAGTCTTTATTTCAAAGTTCAGATCGGTGGTCCCTAAACTTATTTTATTTGAATGATACCTATATCTTACGAACAACCCTCGCCACCCTAATTTTAATAAGGCACTAAATTCAATGAAAACCTGTGTAATATTGGATGAATAAATTCGCGGACCTGGTGCAACGTCCAGTCTGTTTCGATATTTATTTTTTTTGTGTGTGCGAATTTTTAATTTTAAAACGATGAATGCCATTTTTTTGTGAAAAAAATATTTCAAATTGAAAGACAGTCTGTCTCAGAAACGAAGAATCTTTCACGGAACTTACTTTAAGTAACCACTGAGCTAGATAGAGAAATACACTTTCTCGCTCAGCATTTTGGTTTCCACGCATTTATTTGTGAATAAAAAATTTCTCTCAATTTGGACTTTGACCTGCTCCAAATGCTGGATCTTCCCCTGGTTAATTTGAATGAGAAATATGAAGTTCTAGTATTGTGTATTGCTTTCTGTCGCCCCGAAATTCTTTTTCATATTTTTATTTGTTCTAAATTCATTAAAGCACAGAAAAATCTCCCTTCTTTAAAAATACGGAACTGATTTAATAATGATATTGGCAGAGGTGTAGTTAAACATTTCACGGCCTAGCAAAAAGGGCTTTGCTCCTTGAGGCGACCCCCTCTAACATTTACTGAGATTTGTCAGAAATATAAAATGAACTATTATTTATAAAGCTTTCAGGGTACCCCTCCATTAGGGGCGTTTTCAAATAGTCCTCCTTTGGTACAGCTATAGAAATTGGACTTTGGTGAAGTGAAGCATGTAGCAGGAGTGCCGATTTAGACATTCGAAAAGTCTTCTGGTGGTACAAAATTCTAAAAATATCTAAATTGCCTTAGTTAGCAGACGTAGCTGAAGTGAAGACAGCATCTGCAGGTTGAAAAAGTTTTTAATTTGTTTTGGGGTTGTTTTATTTAAATAAATCCTGGAAGTACTTTATTTATTTATTTATTCATTTATTTATTTATTTTGACCGATGCTTCTCTCGGGGGAAAGTGTTTTAATGTAACGTGTGAATAGCTAGAATAAATTTGAAAATGTAGACACGGAAAGGACACAAAAAGGAGCCACGTGTTGCGAATTATGTGCGGTGCATTATGATCGGTAATAGGCGACATGCGGTTCCTCTTCGTGTCTTCACCGTGTCTAAATTTTCAAATTTTTTAATTATTCACACACAGTACATTTAAACATTTTTTTTCTGGCAATTTCCTCAAACCGTCAGTTGAAAAAAAAAGCTTCCAGGATTTATTTCAACATTAAAAAAAAACAAAGAAAAAAAAAACTGTTTACTTCAACATATTCATGCTTAATGCGTCTGCTGATTTCGGTATTTATTTTTCACTTTTGTAAATCCAGTGATTTCAAATTACTTTCCGTGACTTTTTTTTTTTTTTTTTTTTTAATTTTATTTAATCTAAGAGTGATTCCCTCATTTGAAAAAAATTAATTAAATAAATTGGGGGGGAATAGAAGTTGACTTTGGTGATCAATTAAAGGAAAACCTATTGAAAGACGGGGTAACCTTTTTAAAGGTCATTACAGGGGCCTAAGGATTTCAGGGATAAAAAAAAATGTCTTTAAAAATTAATGTTTCAATGTGTTCGAAGATTAATGCTAAACACAGATATTGATGAAATTGACCCTTATAAGACTTCGCATTCAAACACTTTTGCTTTTTTTTTTTTTTTTTTTTTGAATCATTCAAATGGAAGGATCCGGATAAAATGTTATGCACTGAGAGCCCCATCAATATTGAATCTGAATCTGGCTCTGGGTCAGTCCATGTCCTGTAAAATTCCATGGCCCAGTGCCCCAGTCACGTACTTCACGCAAACCCGCGCTTACTCGCCATTCATTGATAGTTACAGATTAGCCACTCCCCTTTATAAACTCCGCCCAATTTTTCAACGCGCTGACATTTAAGTCACGGTTCCCTATCTTGACACAACTACGACGGTCGCAGGTACTGGCAGACCTGACCTGACATATCTTTTTTTAATGCTTCCGAGTTTGAAGTTGTTCGTTATTGTACAGTAAGTGATTTAAAAAAAATATCACTCGTACGAATTATCAATAAACTATTTTACGGATGAAAACATTGGACTTATCTCTCTGTTTATAACTTACGGGATATTTTTTTCCGATTCACACGTCTTGATTTCAAGCTGGATATGTTGGATTTATAATGGACTAAGGGAGATAACCACTTATTTGTAAGTAAATATACTATTTTTTTTAAATTGTTTATATCATTTATTCCAAGAAAATGTATTTTGATTATTTTATTTTATTTTTTTTTCTTCATTTAATAATGCTAATGTTGATATCGAGGCCTTCCAGGAAATGGAGATTGTCAAAAAGTTTTTGAAACTGCTGATCAATTCGTTTTTTTTTCTGTAATCTTTACAACGGTTTTGGGATCCTCAGTCCTTGCTGGTGTTTTTGTTATACATACCTTGATTTGTGCGGTTGATTCGTTAGCTAAACTTGATGTACTGTTCAAAACGCACTGTTCCTGGTCTTGTTATAATTTGATTTTTTTTCCAGCTTATATTTAGTTATATTGATTTGATATAAAGCTATCACCTCAATCGCACTGTATATACAAACTTTCTAAAGTGGACCCCCGACTATAAATAGCTGAGAGTGTTTATTTATTTTTTTTTAGATGGGTACACTTCGATTTTATTAGATTTAATATGTACTTTGTTAGTATTAGTAAGTTGTAATTAAATAAGTACCCTCACAGTAACAACCGTGATCACAGTGATAATTTTGGATACTAAATTTGAATTACTATATAACCTAAAAAATAGTATATTTACTGCTGGAGTATCGATCAAAAAGTATGCTTAACATAGATATAAGAAATTATATTGAATAAAAGATGAAAATTTGGTTTTGAAGTGAGTATTCTGTACGATTTACGATAATGTGCGTACGTGACCACAGCAATCTCTATCCCGAGACCTTTGGCCCTTGTGTTCTGTTTACTATTTCACCTCCAGCTTCCCTGGTTTGATATTTGACACCGTTGAAACTTTTGTTCATCAACACAAAAGATATACGGGCAACTTTTTCATTCTTTTTTTTTTTTTTTTTTCTTTTAATGATGAAAAAAAAAATGAAACAATTTGTGTTCCAAAAAAAAAAAACGCAAGTCTTTTCAATTATTTAATTTCAGTAAATAACCAAAAAAAAAGATTCATTGTACAACAATGCCTTGGATAGTGCGGTTTTTGATGGAGTACGGCTTAGTACAAATTAATGTACATAAGTTGAATTGGGGGTAAAAAGAACATTAAATTAGAAGATATTGAACAATATGGAAATTATGGGACGAAATAATCGCATTAATCAATGCGTACCTGGACAATATGTATGAAAAGGAATTCTTTTTGGGTTTTTTGACAACAATTCGTGCTCCCTTTTTTTTCTTTTTATTTCTTTTTTTTCTCTAATATTTCAACTCATAATTTCCAATTCAATTTGACTGTATTCAACAGAGACGATAAATGAGAAATTTTCCGTCAAGTTTTCCTAGAGTAGGCGTTAAGTTGTGACGTTTTCATCGCTACACGTGTGCCTGTTTCATAAACGGAGGATTTTAGAATTAATATAAGTTGCCGTGTCAGTAAGATTTGTAATTCAATTACTCTAGAATTCGTTTACTTCCTCAAAAGGCTCGAATGAAATGAAAGAACTTTTCTAATTCAATAATTCCGATTTTTTTTCCCCCATGTTATTGTAATTTAAAATTTCAAAATAACGTATTCAAGTTTACAGAATACCTGCCTTCATTAAACTTGGCAAGAAAACTTGACTTTTGTCGCTGCCGGTTTAATATTTTAAGTATTTTGAGAATTGGGCATCGTTAAAGAGAACGTGTGAATCGGTGACTGCTTGAAAACGATACTCCGGTCTCTTCACCATAGAGCCAACGCGACGATCTCCTAATTTGGTTTAATATCCCAAATATAAAATGTTGTCGAGGGCATTACTAAGCAAATGTAAAATCTAATGAAAATAAAGCGTAAAAATGAATCCTGGAGTTGAATTAACGTACGTAAACACAGAAAATACCGCATCAGCTATTCTTAACTATGCCACGATGTGTATTTTATTTATTTTCCGGGAGCACGCTATTTTTGTTTTGAAAGCTGGTATGATGTTTCCTTACGATATCTATTTGATAAAGTAGCAATACAAGTGTTAATAATGTCGAAAAAATGTCAAGTTTTTTTTGTTTTGTTTTGATTGTTTTTTTTATAAATTTTTCATTAAATTAGTATGCTTGGTGTTTTTTCGTAACAGACCGAATGCTTATTTCACTAAAAACGTGATAATTTAGGATGCAAAACTAAGTAATTGCCGGTTAACTCCATAAATGTAACTTTTGTGTTCTAATGGATGGACTGTTTGTGTTGAGTTTACGCAAAGAGATAAATTTGTTTTACACTCAACATTTTATCAAGCTTTTTTTTGGTATAGAAAAAAAAGGAGACAGTCACACCAATCTTCCAAGTTAAAGTTGGACTGCTTACTTCGAAAATCGGCATCGAAAACTAGGAATTTAGTGTCGTCGAAACACTGCCCTATTGACCCATTAATCCGAAAGACCACAACAAAAAGCTTTACTTTCTCAAGCAAATATATTTCTCTTTGTGTTATATAGTATTGAATTTTTCTCGAAACGTCAGTTGGTTAAATTGGAATTGAAAGACCAGTTTTGTTTCAGAGTTGAATTACTAGAAAATATCATTATTATCACCAACTCTGCATTAGGGACTATGATGAAGGGTTACCTCGAGTACATCGTATTCGGATGCTGGGTAAAGAAAAGGGGGACCCGGGAGCTCTTGGCATGAAACAGTAGTGGATCAAGCAGAATAATGGAGAAGGGAGGGGACCAGAAAGAAACTACCCCTCAAATAAAATTCTCCTGAGAGGCCTCTCTCAATAACACATTCAGAGATCCCTTAGTTTATTCTGTTACTTCGTGCTACGATGATTTATTGCTCTTGTGCATGATTTGTTATGAATAAAATGATCCCCTCACTCAGCGTGAGGTCTTCTGCTCTGTCCGCTTTAGCATTCATATTCACTTCTCTCGCAAAACTCCCCCCCCCCCACAGCTTCTCTCCGCGACCAAGATAAGAACTAGTCAAGGCAATGGCATACCTAGAGATTTGTGGGCCTGATAGGGGCTTGGCTCCTTGAAAGTACCCCCCAACATTTAGTCAGATTCATCAGTAGAAATGCAATAGCTGAACGATTACTTGAGGAGCTATTGGTGGCACAGGTTGCGGTCTCAAATGGTCACCTCCACCCCTTACGCATCTGAAAAAATGGGGTCTGCGATTTTCTCATTTATTTTGTATTTTTTGGTTATTTTTTAAGAAAAATCACTTCGAAAGACTAACACTGAATTCAAAATCTGAGAGTCGATTCATTTAGGACAAATCTTATTCACTAAACTAACATTCAAGTCATGAATTAATAAACCTAACGCATAAGCATTTCAATAAGAAATTTTAAAAAAAGCAGCTCTGAAGGCCCAGAAGTTCAATGTCATCTTTTTATTTCACTCCTTATCACCAAAGACAATCTTTGCTTCAATATTTACAAATAATGACTGACCTTCACTTGAATTGTAATAGTACTCTTGATATTTCAGTGCTCAGACCTAGACGGCAATTTAAGATAACATTTTGTTTACTTCCTCTTAATTAATGAATGAAAAACAAATTTTTAACCTTTGAGAATCGACGAGGAATTCAATAATCTAAGACGAATGCTCTTCATCAACAGTGCTGGCTATCTAATCTTTGCTGCTGCTTTTTATCATATTCAATGTTTTTATTTATATACACGGATATAACTAACAATAATATTGTTTTCAATGGGTCTTTCGGACGATTAAACTCATTGTTTTTGTTAACGTTTCGGCTGATTCATTTGCAGGCTTCTTCAGATTGGATATCTGAATGTGATGGTGGTAGACATATCTTTTCTCTTCAATATTAGCAAGGTGGGATTCGAATGTTTTTCTTCTCTTCCACGCCTTCATAAGGAAGAAAGCCCTGAATCCTACGTTATGGGTGTTGCTAGCACTGGAAAGGGAGGATTCTGTTAGACCACCATCGCATTCAGTTAGTACACCTGAAGGTGGTCGTAGAATGAATCAGCCGGAACATGTTAACAAATGAGGTTCAATCGACCGAAAACTCTTTGAATGTTGATGACTCTTTTAAAAACTATAAACTGTAATATATTATCATCTCGATTTTCTCTCATTAGACAAAGCGTTGTAAACAATCAATTTTTGTCATTTCTCTTGCTTCGGACATTCTCAATTTCTGATCCGAGAAGTTGACTCCGGGCTGACCCTGCATTTACCATTCACGCAACAAACACTTTGCATATGGTGAAAAAACTCATTTTTTTAAATGTCAGTTATTTCTAGTAGCAAGATAAGTGATAGCATACTTTCAAACATAAACGAATAAAGAACTATTTAAATTTCTTTTCAATAATTTTAGTATTGAATTACTCGGTTTTAGAGCCAGTTATCTTCCTGAGAGGAGAATGATAACTTGTGACTAACGTTATTGATTTCATAAAAAGCTGGGAAAAACCATTCCCTTATTTGGGAGATTGAAGGGGCTTGGGGGAAAAGAGCTTTAAATGGGTTGAGGTAGAATCTATGAAATCAAGTCGAGCAAATAGATTACATTCAATGGTGGAAACAGATTTTACAGGGATATGCCGTATACCTACTTCTCAGTTTGTGGGTTTCTTGTACACTCAATGCTTACTAGTTGAGACATTACAGTATACCTAGTTCCCCAAACCCAGCCTTAATGCATACAAGCGTCTTCCATTACAACGCAGGTGTTGGGTCCTTGAAAGCCAACCGTGTTATAACAGAGCTGCGATATCCAGGGTTGTTAATTGGTATGAGATAATTATGTTTAGGTCCACCTGCGCTATAACGCAGTAGGCTTGTATTTAGTTCCCAAACCTCATTTCCATCTCTGATCGCAATCAAACCCTCCAAAAAGACTCGAATAACAACCAATCCCTAGAATCTTTCTTCAGTTTCCATTTAACCTTTGTTTTGCCCATAGGCTTAAAGGCACTCAAGTTCGTAGATTGACTTCAAAAACAACTCTTTGCTTATCTTTGTAGGCTATCATTTTCTGATGGAAACCATCCCTTTTTCAACCTTACTAATCTCACTCTTACAAGCTTTCTATCAGTCGTAGCTGAGGGAAAGCAGGCGAACCTGTAGAGGGGGACCGAAAGCTTTTTAAATAGTAGTTAGTAAATTTCTGGAGATAGATTGCAGTAACTAGGATATGCTCAAGTATTTGTACTTCGAAAGCAATAAACACAACTTTAAGGTTATTTTTTCATATCTATTTATTGCAAATTTTCATTTTTCATCTTTCATCAAATTTCACTAAATATTAGAGGTCCCCCTCACCAAGGAACCAAGACAAAGGCTTATTTTTGGTCTTGGAACGCACAACACCTTTCGGAAACGTACGGGAACAATAATTCTCTTGTACGTCGAAAGTCTCTTCGCCTTCACATGAGTGAAGTTAAAGATGAAACTTTTTTCTGAAGGAATTAGAACTTAAGCTCACACTTTTAGATGGAATATATTTGACGATACAATTTGAGTAGAGCAGTCTCAGAAGAAAAATGCAACCCCTCCTACAGAGCCTCTATATTGCTTTATTTTCACACCTCGCGTTTCAATGACTGTCGTCTGGAACTGCCTACTCCTAACGTGGTACATCAAGGATGCCGACCATGTTGGAGTTCGATTTGCGAGGTTGAAGCAGTACTATTAGCTTCGGTATTTTTATGTAACTTGGCAACCAATCGGGGTTGCCGTTCCACACATCCACGATTAGTCACTCTCCAGGGGTTTTACTCAGTCGGTGGTGAAACGTCATTGTGTGAGCTCGTGTACTGTGACCGTCGCATTCACAACGGCCTAGTCCTCCTTCTCGCATCCCCCACGTCTGTTACCAATCCCGAGGTCCAGGTGTGACTCCTTGCTGATTCTAGTTTTTTCCAAGGGGGATTTCACTCCATAAACGAAATCGAGAACTCCACGAAGCGACTGATGGCGATCTCGAAAGAGGACTTTGCAAACTGTTTTGAAAAGTAAAAGGGACGCTGAGATGAGTGGTTGTGGGTTCACAATAACAACACTTTGAAAACTTCTAAGACGTCATTGTCCCAAGTGGGCTAGTATCATTATTAGTGATAGTATCATTATTAGTGATAGTATCATTATTAGTGATAGTATCATTATTAGTGATAGTATCATTATTAGTGATTGTAGTAGTTGTATTATTGTTTGTAGTATTTGTGTGCGATAATATTAGTTGGTTGTGTACTTTCCAGACAGACACTGTATGTTTTATCAGCTATTTCAGGCCCACAGCTGGACAAAGGCCTTTCTGAATGCCTCCATGACGATAGTATTATAATGCTAGTTTGTTTTATTCTTTTTGTTTTGTTTTTGTTTGTTGTTTAGGCTAATTGAGCTCATCTTTTGTCGTCATTTTCTGTTGAGTTAGTTTTTTATTCAGATTTTAGCCTTGTTGCCCTTCGAGGAGGACATGGTCCAGAGCCCAGTCTGCCGTGCTATTCAATCCGTAGCTTGGGGGTGGAGAAGGAAAAATAGATTCATACCTTTCCCGAAGACGTTAGTGCAAAGTGAACGGGAACAAGCTTGGTCAGATCTTGCACCCGGCTCGCCGATTCCATTATCTGCGTTAATAACCGTTACACCACTCGTGTATATGGTTTGATATTATCATTATTTATTTTGATGTATGGTAAAACACACGGGTGTAAATTATCCCCCCCCCCCTATAAATATTGAAAGGTGGCTAAAAATGGCTGGTTATTTACCATTTCGAGCTAACTTTATAGCTAAAAGTATTGGGTACTCCCAAAAGCATACGATGGCAACTGAAGTCTTTTTGGATGTTTGAAATTATATATATATATATATATATATATAATGCATAAATAGAGTGAATCTATTGGCACAGTTTCAATTCCTGCTATTCGGGAGCCATCTTATGATTTTACGAGCAAAATGAGAGGAGTAACAACTACAAATTTATAGATTATGACTCCTGAAATAATGTTTACATAACATTTCTAACTCTAAAGTTAGCTGGACATGAAAAAAAAATCAGCCATTTTAGCAACTCTCTTTGATATCTACGGCAGTCAATTTACATACACAAGTTTGTACAAGTTCTTCAATTTATATAATATATATATGTTGAAACAGATGTTGTACCCATTAGAGGGGGTGGATGGAAGAGAGAAAGAATAGTAAACTCTAATTGATATTCAAATGTTTCTGAACTGATAAAGATAAGCCAGAGATACCATAGATCAGCAATTATTTTATAAGAGCAACAAACATAACCAAATAGCCGGAACGTTAGACTTACATGAAGACAGCCCAAGTAATGAGGCTGTTTATTGAACCGATCAACACCAATCATCCACTCAGATAAATGTTGTTTTTTCTCTCTTCGTACATTTCATGCTATGCTCTGGTGAATTTTGAATAGCTAACGATTTTTCGAGTTTTGGTTTTAAAAGTTCCTTACTTCTGAAGTGATGTGAAGCGAAATTCCGAATAGAGGGTGCTACTTGTATCTTGTCAGCCGCTCCGAAGCTGTTGATGAAAAAAGGAATAATTTTCTTCGAAAAAAATCTTTGGAAAGCCCTTTTGTAGACTATCGACTAATATGATTTTTTGCTCTGGAAATATTTAACTACGAGTGATTTGGTAGTTTTATTTTCAAATACAAATCACAGTTGCTAAATTAGGGTAAAAAAAAAAAGGGACTTTATCTCTGAGACTTATCCAATACAGACGTAGGAATTTGAGGCAGATGTTATATACCGGCTTCTTGTGCCTATAATGTGTGAGTTGTTACTGTAGTGTGTACAAAAACTTGGTTCCTTTAACCCTTTCCCTCTAGCCTGTGTTGGGTATTTCGTTCATTCAATCTTCTATTGTATTTATAGTCAACCATGTGTGAGCGCACATTAAATCCTCATTTGACCATCTATTACTCATCTGAATGTAGACAAATCTCTCTTCTCCCCGTGGGGGTCAAACCACTTCCTGTCACTCCAGAGGTTCTTACAAAGATTGGATGACCTGCACATAAAAGGTAAACAATTCTTCCGTTGAAAGCACAAAATTCCTGAGGGTGATTCATTTCCAAAGGTTTGGACTAAGATAAGCCATTCACCTTTTAACCCCACCCACTTTTCTTTTGGGCTTTGCGTGTGGGGTTAATGAATTTAGGATTTAGTCTGCTTGGAATAAAAAGACTGAATAGACCCGTCTTGTCTTGTCTCTGCTTCGTAAATCATGAAAGCCTTCGGGAATGTTCCTGTAGTTTTTTTTATGAATGAACTGAACAGGTGTTTCTTTTATAGCAGAAATGAATATTGCTTTCGTTATAAGTTTCTATAACTATTATGATTCCACACAAAGCTTCATCTGGAGCAGTGCTACACATTGTAGTATGCGCACCGGTCCTGTTACGCGAAACATAACCTGTCTGTTCTACTTCGTAAGACATAATTTGGCATGTAAGAAGCTGTAATTTTGCATAGCAGTACATCTTTTTTACGGCAGAGGACGATGGATGGATGATTATTATTATTATTATTAATATTATTCATCATCTTATTTACAAGGAAATTATAGTGGTAACAGGACCCTGACTTTCCGCCCCACGTAATCGGGAGTTAATTTTGCGCCTAGGAAGCTTGAGTTTGACGAAGTGCATCCTTATATAGTGGAGGGCAAGGGCTATGTGAGGCTTACCTCAGGGGTCATTTCTGTAGGCTATAAATTCACCCACAAAACACTGATTTTTGACATAGGGGCACATCTTTCCACAGCTAAGGTAATGCGCTATGAGATGTGAACTTCAGTGGTAATCCAAGGTCAATTTTAGCTTTCATTGAGATAAATGTAAGGGATACAACTTATTTTCTCCCAAATTTCTCATAAAATCTGTATAAAACTGAAAAATCTTCAGACATATACGAAATTATTCGTTTTTAACTCAGAAGAAATTGGAAAAGAATAAAATTTTCAGGTACTTTTTCGTGCTTTCTATCGGTATGACCATTGTTTCCTCGGGTAATTTGTCACTTTACAGAACAATTAATTTTTTCGCTCTTAGGAGGTGGGGGATTTCTATTTACAATGTAACTACAAATTGAGTGTGGACAAATAATTGACTGAAACAAACATTAAATTTTGAGTATTTAATAAAATGTAATATTAAGGGTATTGAGTCTTGACTTGGTTCACTAGAAATTTCTCCATCACCCTTTCGAGCATTTTGAACTTCGTATCTGTAATAAAAGGTTCAGTTATAAGGAAGTCGTAATTTGAACTTTTACTGGATTTGTGACCACTGAAATTTCAGAGAAGGCCTATTATCATTTGAAGGATCGTTGGAAAAGGGTTATAGCTTGAAACGTATATTTCAAATGCAAATATCATCCTCTATATTACTATTAGAAAAAAACATATTTAGATTTTTACGTTTTTTTTTGGGGGGGGTGCTTTATATATTCATGTTATTTTTAATGATGAGGTTTAGTTTTTTTTTTTTTTGTTTTTGTTTTAAATTTTACCTGCCTTCTAGATTCTTTTCTTCTTTTGTCTGCCTTCAAACATTTTCCAGCGATTATCTGGGGTGATGCAGGGTGGGTCAATGTAGGTCTCCCCAACCTCGACCCCTACCAACGCTAGTTAGCTGTCATTTGTCTCCTCCTCATCTTTGAGGTTCGGCAAACAACGAGGTCATATTTGAAAGAAAAAAAACAATGAAGTCTTTCTTCGGATTAAAAATAAGAACAATTACTCCTGTGATAATGAGAAACTAGTCAAATTCTTTTGTCTCTTGGGGGATTTTTTTTCTCCCTGTTATTCAGTTACATTGTAATATAGCAGGGAGGTGTGGTGTCATGCTTACATGCCCACACTCACATTCATTCACACACTCGCTGACTACACATGTATATGTGTAGAACTGGTCCTTCACCTAGATACCGGAATGTTGAACATTCTTTTTTCGTTTTTGTTTGTTTTTAACTTTTAGTAAGTGGTGCTTTTGAGAGGGATCCTTTTTTTTTTTGATCTTCGCCCAAATCGTTTTTGTGAAGTTTCAATTCTTCAAGAGAAATGAATTCGTGCAACGATATCAAGAGCATCTCATTATGGCGTAATGGTTAACAAGCTTGTTTCCCCGATCATCGCTAGCAAATTCGATCGAAAACACTCAAGACAATATATTTATGATGACCTGTCTAAAGATTACTATTCATAGATCATTTACTAAGCTTCGTTAAATACAAGACCACGGGTGTAGGGCAGCCTGTATTACTCAAAGTCACTACATAAGTAATAGTCTGGTAGATTAGCTTGCTTTTTAATCGATGATTAGGCACTCAGTATACCTCCAGGCTTTTTGAAGCTTGTCTTTTGGTCAGTGTGGTTAGCTCATCTTTTCAACGATTGTGCCATTAAGAGAAAATGTTTTTTATTATCGTTTTTCAATTTCGAATTCTTTGGTTCATTTTGTTTTAATCCTTACACTTTTTTCCCCTTCTATACTTATTTTAATGTTTGCTTGTTTTCCATTGATTTTGGTGTTTTTCTTAATTGATGATAGTGGTCTGATTTGTTCGTTTTTTTTTTTTTTTTTTGTTTTTTTTTTTAATTCATTGATTTTCGTTTAATTAACTATATTTTTTTTCTTTTTGCTTTTTTACAGAAAGTAGAAAATGGATATCGAAAGTTCACTGGAGATTTTTCAAATTCAATGAAAAAGTTACGAGACAGTTTCACCCTCTTACCTTCCCCCCACAAAGTTGCAATGGTCAATATATCAAATGAAAAAATCGGTCTTGATGTGAACCTCAATCACCTCAGGGTGGGGCAAATGCAGAAATTGCATGGCACCCCCCAAAGTCATCTGATGAACCCCCTAATGAAAGCCTGGCTCATGGATGAAATGAATGCCAACCATGTGTGGTGTGTTCTTGTACCTGGGTATTTGTACATCTTCAAGGAAAAAGCAGATGAAACCCCAATAAATGTTATCATTTTGCAGGGGTGTCAAGTGCGACCGCAGGTATTCAAGAAGCCATACATTGCCCCCAAAATGAATACGTCCAATAAAACAACGTGCGATGAGACTAATAGCTTTCAGTTCTTGGTTGAGAATGGAGAGGGGAATAAATTTTTGTTCGGTGTTGAAAACAAGGATCAGCTCGATCATTGGGTTGAATCTGTCGAACAGAGTATCCAAGCTAAAAGTCTCATCAAGTTCGGTGAGGCACCAGTTCACAAAGGTTATCTTTCACCTGTGAATAATTTATCGAATCGGTCTCTTTCCAGCAATGATCTTCCCCAGGCATTATCACACACTGGTAACTTGAATGAAGAAGGCACCAGTTCTTTCCGTTATCTAACCGGTGTGAAGAAGAGGTTGAAGCCTGTCCGAAAATCCCAAATCCAGGCATCATCAATGGATCTGTACAGATTAAGGGAGGAGCCACCGGCCAAGACAGCAGCCAGTGCAAACGACTTGAGATTGTCATTGCCAATCTCCATAATGCAATCCTCAGCAGGTTGGCAAGATAATGACGGTTCTACCAATGACCTTGAGGATGCCAACTCAGGTGATAACATGTCCAAAAAAAAGGGAAGGTTTAGTTTGAAGAGAGTCTTCAGCTGGAAGAAAAATGAACCTTCATCATCTGATGAGGTAACTTTGTCGAAATTGGATGGCATCAAATTAGCCGATCACTTATACTACAAGTCCAACTATAAATGGACTAAAGTGTGGTGCGTTCTTTCTGATGGGGTCTTATACGGCTTCAAGGCTAACAAGCCGACTGAAAAGGTTTTATTTTTGGTATCTCTTGCCGATGCCAACCTTGGTTACGAATATCCACCAATAGGCGCCTCGAAGCACTCGAGAAAAGACTTCTTCATTGAAGTAACGTCTGCCAAGAAATCCATCTTGGTCAGAGCGCCTTCATCCAGTGATCAGATCCGTTGGATTCAGGCCTTGACCAAGGAATCAATGAGTGCTTTACGATCTGCTTTCCATAACAACAAACAGGAGAGTGAGTGCAGTGATGACAGTGCCTGTTCAATGTCGTCTGTACATTCTATTCCAAACGCGCTTGCTTCGTCTCCCCTCACTGACACCCAGATTACAATTCTGCCCGAGATCAACAGTTCCAAATTATCTTCCTTTTCAACTGAAGATAACGGATACACAACGTGTTCTGAGGATTTTGACAACCGTAGTTCGGTAGGCTCTCAAAATGAGATTTGCGATTTGAGCCTGTCGTCCTGTTCTGCTCAAAATGGAACCTACCATGCTTATTCAGAAAGGTCTTTGAATAAAGAACAGCAACAGCAGGATTCAAAGGTGAGGAAAGCATTTTCTATTAACCTCTCTATTTGATCCAGGGTTTGTTTTTTTTGTTTTTAAACGTACACTCAAGAGAAATTACAGGGGCATACAAAGTTTGTAAAAACGCTGAAAAATTAAAGTAAGCACAACCAACTAAATATGGATTGGATCTTGTAAACCTGACATACAGATGGCAATACTGTGTAAATCAGAAGGATTATTCCTCTGAATCAAGTATCGCTGACTTGAATGTGTATCTATGTTGGTTCGTTTTTCTTACATGCTCTTGAAGTCTTTTTTTCCTGTGCACAAACCATGTAATCAATACTCAATTATGATATTTGTATGTGTCTCATTGAAATGCCTAGAATTGACTTACGTTTTGGAAAGAGCTAAGCTCATCCGTCTCATTGAAAATGCCACATAGAATCAATTTAGATTTCTAAAAAAAATAATGCAGATCTGTTGCCTGTTCTATGGAATCCATTAATTTTACTCTCTCTGCTTCACACGTGTACGCCAACAAAAAGCTGGGCTGTATGAAGGAGTACGCTGAAAAGAAAAAAGAAAGCTGACTTGAGCCCTTCAATTCTCTGATAAATATAAAAGTATACACTTGCAAACCTGACTCCTCTCCCATCACTAAAAGGGTTTAAAGTTGCTGAGATAAGTGATTGTCAGCTTTTTTCCCTCTCTTTCTTGCTGTTATTTCTAGAATCGATGCCAATGACATGTTTCGGTCGTTTTGATTGATGGCTCTGTCAGCGACTAACCTCTGTAACAAATGGACAACAATTCTGACTGATTTAATTACTGTTTTGTCCACCAGGAAAAGATCGGCTGTAAAGTTCTGGATCACTGCAGAGGCCAAATAGGGTTGTGTCATTTCCATGGTTGACATTATTGTCATTAATTATACAAGTGACCATTTTGCATGAAAGGATAAAAAAATGAATTCATAATCGGTGTCAGTTTTCTACTTCATTGTTTTGGGGGGATTTTTCTTGTCTCTTTTTTTAGTTTAGTTTGTTTTAACATTTTTTTCTCTTCCCTTTTATTTATTTATTGATTTCTTTTTAAATTTCTATTTATTTCAAAAATTTTTCCTAATTTTATTTACGATCTTTTTCTATCCTATGAAGCGACTTAAGTGCAGAGTCAGTGGGTCACCACAAGTAATTTAAACTGGATTAACCCTCTAAACCCTGTTGTCTCTCTGGGGTTCACAGATCACCAGATCTGCCCTCTCTCTGATGTTTTCCTCCCACCTCCTTTGTCTGCTACTCTTCCTAGCACATGCCTGTACTGCCTCAGCTTCCACTTCCTGATAATGGTGAGAAGGTTTGGTTGATTTTCTGGTGTACTTCTATGACGTGTTCAGTTTAGGAAATGCCTGAGATTTCCATGGCTTGGGTTTTTCTCTGGAGTTCAGTTGAGAGTCAATGTTTCATATGTATAGAAGTGTTTGCATATGTGAGGCTTATGCACTCAAGAACCGAGAGCTATGCTTCTGTAACTACGAACTGGTTTCAATTAAGTGAGCACTATTATTTTCTGTACTAATCTGGACAGGATTTCCTGTTTGGAACCTCAGTCTGAAACTATGGCACTCAGCTGCTTGAACTCAGATACAATTTCCAGAATTTTGACTAGAATATGTGGGCAAGGTTTTGGATTCTCTTGTCACTGTCCATCGACTTTGCTGTGACTCCATTGCTCCCTAATTTAATAGAGTGAACGGATCTGGTCATCATAGAATCCCAAAGGGTTGACAAGGAATAGAGAGAGCTAGTCTAGCATAAATCATCAGTGGTGCCCTGATGATTCTGCGCTAGGTGACTTGATAGGATACAATGATTTAAAAATTGGATAGAAAAAAAAATATCCATTTTTTGCACTAATGAACCAAATATTTATGTTGGTATGTGTGGGGGGGGGGAACATGTTTATTCTGGCAATGTTTGGCTTACAATCTGTATCATAAAAGGAAAAAAGGGATTGTTAGAGGTCACAAGTTGAAGTATTACTGATAAAATAGGGTTAAGATATGTAAAAAGGCATTGCCAATTGGGTAGAAAGGGGGTGTCTCTGGTTAGGAAATAATATAAGCATTACTTATAATATAAAGCTATCATACGTATAATATAAACGCATTGCAAATCAGGAAGAAAGGGACTGTCAATGGTCAGGAATTAATTCAAGCATATAACAATGAAGTACCAAGTGATAAGGGTAATGAAATTGCATCCTAACATCCTTTATCTCTCTCGTCATGGTGTTCACATTCCAAGAGTAGAAAGAAGCCATTGTCTGTGACTTCGAAATAATTATAGTGGGTCACTTAGGTGGAGTGCATTAAATAATCTACATTCTTTAGATTAGCTTAGAACAATATCAAGAGAAATGTCTTATCTTCACCTCAATAGGTAGATAAGACAGAAAGCAGTTTGTTGCTTTGGGGGGGGGGTTGATGAGGTTAATTACAAAGATTTGCAAGTAGTAAAAGAAAAAAAAAACTAGCAAATATCTTCTAAAAGAGTCCAAGAGACAGGAAAAGAAAAAAAAGATCCGACCTTGTGCTGTACTGAGCTTGGTATATGTATATATCATTTTTGTCCACTTATGTCCACATAGTGAGATGGGGGTTTCATGGGGTTAGCTACACAGGGGCAATTGTTAGTAAGACTTACTTCTGGCTTGCCAAAACTTCATTCCGCGTATGGCACCTGGTGTTACCCAATGGTCACCCATCTAGGTACTGACCAGGCTCAATGTCACTTACCTTTGGGGCGATGTTCCACAGTCCTAGTCCTTGTGCTTAACAGAAGGGCATTGAGTACCATTTTCAAAGTCTCCAGTAAGACTCATTTATGTGGTTAAAAATCTTCCCCCTTTTTTATGTAATATTCGTCTGAATTTCTGTGAGGAATTATTATACACTCATGTACTCAGGCTACTGTCAAGTGTTTCAGCTGTTGCACCCTCTAGCCACCTCCAGGTGTCTATCGTGGCCAGTGGCTTCAAAATTTAAAACCAAACTCTTCATTCAACTCGGGGAAGGGGTAGACTGTTCTATTTCTGCTATCCATGCCAGAGGATATCTTGTATTAGTTAATTCTCCCTAGTTAATTCATCATTGCAATATTGCTTGTCTGTCTCCTCCACTGAACCAGATACATCTTAATGCCTTATCTCTGAATTTCAGACCAAAGCGATAAAAGTTAAAGTTGGATAAATGCTTTCTGTCTTCCAATGACTGGCTGATCATGATGTAAATAAATCAAGACTAAGAATGGAAAAAAAATATATAAGTATTAGTGATACTAACATAAAAATCTTGGAATGTGTTGCCCTAATTCAAAGGATATTTTCTTATGCAAATTTCACTGAACCAGATTACTTCACTTGTTTTTGCATTACCTGACCCGGTTATTGATCAATCGTATATAAATAAATTGAGACTCCGAAGGAAAAAAAAAGGTATAAGAAACTTCCATTCAGAACTTGGTGGTATTAACATAAAGATGCCAGAATTCATTGCCCTGATTTAAGGAATTTTTTCTTAAAGCATATTCCAACTATCTTGATATGTCTCTCTCCATTCTTGTAGAGGCATAAAAACAATATTCTGTACAGATTTGTATGGTTCAATTGAATATAAAAAATGCATGAGTTTAACTTTGATCAATTGAATGTCTTACATCTAAGAGAATTTGTTGAAGTCGTTTGATACAAAATAATACTTGAAGAATGAATAACAGATCAAAGAACACTAATATAAAACGGGTGTTAGAGGATGAAATGTTGAGTTAATAGATGCATGAACAAAGACGGAAAATCTTGGATAAAGAATTCAGTCAAGGCTGTGTATTAAACAAAAAGAAAACTAAAAAAAAAAATGGTCAACAGCTGTTATTGGTGAGGGCAACTTGTTGATCTGGAGGTCCCACCCCTTATTGATTCCCAAATGCTAACTGGTTATTTTATCAAAGTTATCTGATAGGAAATCAAAGAATGTAGAATGAAATACTCAGAATATTGATAATAGTTTATTGAAAAATCTTGAGTATTTCAAGTATTGTTTAGAGATGGACCTATGTTTATTTCCTCAAGATGTCCCCTCTCTCTCTCACCCCTCTCTCTCTCTCACCCCTCTCTCTCTCTCACCCCTCTCTCCTCATATTTTTGAAAAAAAAATATATATATATATATATATATATATGGAATAACATTTAGGTAAGCACACTATTGATAACAAACTCTGCTCAAAACACTGCATGAACTGTTGTATAATGTTGTTGAATCTTTCATCTTTAATGGTTATAACACACACATATATATATATCACTTAATAACAATTTTTTTGCATGTACATGTTGGTATATTCCCCATAGAAATGCCCTGGAAATGGGGAAGAGGGGATTACGGGGAACTGATGCAGACAAACATCATTGACAGAATATTTGTAACATCTGGGAAATTTTGTGTGTGTTATACTGGTTACTTATAATGATCTTCTGATACACTGAATTTCTTCTTTAAAACTTGGACTTTTCAAGAAACCAAATAAAGTTCTACTATGTCCCAATCTTGAGTCATTGAGAAACAATTACTATTTCATATTGCTTATGTTTTAAGGATATGGGAGTGGCTGTGAACAAATGTGGTGAATCTATGAAATGAAACCATTTTAGGGATCAGTGCTGATTGTCATACTGCTGGAATGTCAGAAATTATACAAATTCCTTCACTCCTGTATAATATGAAAATGAAATTAAAAATTTGGGTAATTTCATGATATAAGGCTTTCATTTTCAGTATCTATCCTTTACTTTGTTCTAAAAGCAATATGCCACCCTAAAGTGTCATTCATATTCAATTTTGATTTCTAATATATTTTCTAAGTTATGCTACGATAGATGCAAAGGATCATGAGAAAAATGATAGCAATTAACTAAGTTGAAAACTGTACAGTTTAGCAAAACAACCTTTTTAATATTGATCTTAAAATTTGATACTAATAAGAATTTTAATTCTTAGCATCAATAAATGAATCTAATTATTTTAAACCAATTTTTTCAACTTCATGAAAAAAAAGAATAGAAAGGAGTCATTTATTTTATTTGGGGCAGGAAAGAATTTAACATTGATGGGGCTCAATGCATTACATTGATAGGCGGCCCTCTTATTACAATTCATAGCAATTGTTTAAAAGCGTATCAAAATATCATCCAGGAATGAATTGAAGAAAAATTGAAAATAATCGCATGAAAAGACTTCTAAGGTCTTGATTGTAAACATCAACAAGCATAGAATATTGATTGTAAGGGATTGGGTTCAAGTTGTGAAATCAGCTTCTACTTAACTATGAAATCCCCTGTGGCTGAATGGTTGAAGTGTCCAGATGAATACTGGAACCCCCCACCTTGGTTCGAGGGTTTGAGTTCAATTCTCATTATGGGTTTGCTCTTTATTTTCCGATTATGCTTTTTAATAGTTAACTGAAGTTAGGACAGAGATGAAAAGCTAGTCAAAATCAATAAGAATATCAAAATAATCATGAAATGATGTTTAATTCATGTTAAGTCTCTGCTCGATCAATTATCCTTTTCTGTGTAAACATGATAAATTATTAACTAATGGAAACTCTGGAAAAAAACATTGAAAATAAAATATTTTTCAGGCATATTTTTTTAGAGGCCCCTAAAATCTGGAGCCTTTTGCTGCTGTGCTGTTTGCACTATGGCTCTGTTGTTGTGTACAAATAAGGTAAAATGAATATTTTAGCATTCAAAAATATTTGTGGGTAAAAAAAAAAAAAGAAAAAAAGTAAAATATCAAGAGAACAACCCGGAAAAGATGACAGCTATAGGTGTGGCACTAAGGGTGAATGAATTCGTACACACTGTAAGCAGTATTATGTATTTATACTTTAACGATCAAATTAAGGTGGGGCTTCCTTGATCTATACAAAAGCTACTCATGTCTAAGGCATTCTTGTATTTATCTATTAGGGTTGGTATTATGTACTGATAGCCATAACCACTTAGGAGTAGTTGAAGAGCTGTGATATAGTCAGAGATTGGTGGGGCTTAGCTCCTTGACGGGCCCCTCCAACATTTACGGAGATTTTGATGAAAAAGGAAAATTTGCTGTAGACATGTACTATCACCTACTCCGCAAACAACCCCAAGGGCAAAATATCAATTTATGTACAAATATACCCTTGTTATTGTGTAATGTCAGTAGATAAACTACTATTTATAAAGCTTTGAGGGGGGCCCGAGGGAGCATCTTCAAATACCCCACCCCGCCCACCTCAGTAACACCTACTGGAATATCCTTTTTTTTATTCTGCATCTTCTTGCTCTAGTAGTGAATCAGTGATTCAAGATAATTCATAGATGATGAAAACAGTAATGATCAAGGTGAGGAATGGGAGAGGGTGCTTATGCTTGAATGGGCGCAAAGGGGCCTAAACCTTCTCTATAAGCATTATTCATTCGTTAACTAAGAGAAACAATTGGCAAAGGAAATTCTCATGACTGACAAGCTCATTTGATTAATGCATTGTAATTTGAGCCATTGCTATTTTGTATCAATTAGTATAGTACAGACGTACATTTTATTTATTTATTTATTTATTTATTTATTTTATTTTTTTTTTTTTTTGCTGTAAAACATTAATAAAAAAAATGCTATACTTTGAGGTGTACTGATGCTCAGCTTGCCCAGTGTGCCATGAACCCTTGGTTGAGGAAGTGGTATTTTTCTTCTTACATAATTTTTTTTATTTTATTTTATTTATTTATTTTTAATTTTATCCCTTCCCCCAAATGTCCTGCCCATGAACAAAATGTTGAATAATATTTTAAGTGGTTACATCAATCCAATTATGGACATCAGCTTGTGGTGCAGACTTACAAAAAAGACTAAAGACACTAAATTTCATAATTTCTACTTGATCAAACTAATTCTACTAGGTGTGTTTACATGTTTGTGTATATGTTTAAAATTGTTTGTTCACTGGAATGTTTGTTTATGTGTTTACTTCCCTGGGGCAGCTAACATTTCTGGGTTTCATTTACACATTGCATATTTCAAAAATTTTTTTGCTAGGGAGTGGTATAAGGTCCAGAATCTGTGACGAAGAGACATTAGTAATTCATAAGCTCTCAGAATCGTCATCTAATCCAACACCATAAAATTGTATGTTTGCTTCCAGCCATTCTTAACCCACTGAGTCAATAATACATGAATTGAATTTTGATTGTATAATTTTTTTCGTAACAGATTAATATATTTTCAGAATAATTTACTTAATCATGTTAAATAGCTATAGCATACTGAGATTTGAAAGAAAATTGAATAATTTTAGAAATTATGGTAAGAACCAGAGCTTGTAAGGACAATTGGAATCTGAGATTTTCAAGAGTCTGATCAGTGAAATGTGTTGAATTTTATGTGGTTTGTATTTATGTACATTGAATTCATTTTTATGAATTTTGTATTTGTTTTGTGGTTCATATGTAGATATTGCAAATAGCTGAAGATGCCCAAAGAGGTATGATTAATATATACAGGAATGATTCACAGGTTTTCGAGGCTTCTACTTGGTTTATTAATCTTGTGATTAAATGAATAAAGTGATGGCCATTTATTCTGATCACTTAGGGACAAGGTCTTTAACAAAAAGCAGCTGAAAACATAATGCAAACTCCATTCCTACTTCTATTCCAATTAAAGATATATGTATAATAAAGTTATCAATCTCTCGGTCACAATTTCAAATCACTGAAGTGACATATCAAATTTATACACTGGTTTGGCCTGACATGACTAGACAGACAAAAAGCAAAGAGTTTATCTCCCTAAATTAGGTGAGGATAGTTCTTGTTGTTACTGTAGAAAAGCCAAGAGTTTGAGACCGACTGATTTTGATGATATCATCTGTGCTTATAGTAAATGATTTCCTCTGTAAATACTCCTTTACGTGTATCATATTTGAATTAGATTTCCACTTGCTAGGTACTCAAAATTTACCCCAATTTTTTTTTTTTTTTCATAACCCATGTATATGAATAACCCTGCCTAAATTAGCAATGCTTTGTTCCTGTTTCGGTAAGTGGCCCAATTCATAGATAACCAAACTAGAATATTTATCACTTATCACAAATTCCTTTCATAGTCACACCTAAACACTAATCATTGTGGCACTTCATTCCTCTGGGGTTTGTTAGTTTTTTTAAATTTTCCTATTGCTGACCCCAGGACATCATAGTTTGGACTTGGGATTGATCTATTACATTTTTTTTTTTTTATTCCCCCGCCTCGAGAGATTTAAGCCTCTCCATCTTTCTCAGAGTTATCTTGCCTTAGTTTTCTTTCTTGGAGATTTCTCTTTTTTCCTCTTTCTTTTATAATTTTTCTCTTGACCTAAGGACATCCCTGTTCAGATTTTAAAATAGATTTTAAAATGTCAGATTGAGAGTCAGAAAACTTTTTTAGAATGATCTTGCCTATGCCTTTATCTTGGAGAATTCTCCTTGCTTTCTGTCTAGGGTCGTTTTTTCTTTTTTCTTTTTTTTTTGAACCTTCATAAATGATCAACTTGCCTTTAGAACATACAGCATTCTCGGCAGCATCTGACATGGGAGATTGGCAAACTCTTACAGGGATTGATTGAAAAGCAAATAACAAATATCCAAAACCTCCTTATCTAATTTCAAACTAGTTTGGATTTCATGTAGATTTCTGGTAAGAAATCAAATAAAAAGATATAGTTTATTTTTTATGTTACTCTAAAAGAAAAAAAAAAAAGACTGTCTTATGATGAGATACTCTATTTATGCTTGCATTTCATCCTTCTTCCTCCTTGGGATCAGAGCGAAGTATCTGAACCTCGGTGACAGGTTCTGGCATAAATGAGATGAGCCCTGCCTGGTCCTGGGAATTCCAACCAAATCATATTAAATATCCACCAAGTTTAGCAAGGTCTCTGTAGTGGGTGATCTCATCATCAGTCTTTTAACGTCCGTCGTTGGACATAGACCTTCCACAGGATTCGCCACAATTCCCTATCATGGGCATCGCGGAGCCAATATTTCCTGAATCTGTCAAGTTCATCTCTCTATCTTGTGTTCTGTCGGCCTTGGTTTCTTATGTGATCTCTGGGGATCCATGTTGTCAGACGTGATGTCTTAATGAGGTTCAACTCATTGCAGTAGTGATGGACAACATTTAGAACTTGTTAACCTGCTGATGGTGAAGCTATGGTTACATGAAATTACTGAAATGTTCATAGATTTCACGAAATTTATTCCACCACCTAGCTGTACAAATACATACGAACATTCGCGCGCACACCGTATACATGTATTACTCGAATGGCGAATACGCCCTCGCGGTCTGACACCCCGTTTTATTCGGACAATTGTGTCATTGCTATCTCAACTGTCACCGTCACCGTCACATACCTGGACCTCACCTACCTCTTGTTAACACACTTTACACCCTATCTACGGTGTTTTTTGTTGTTTTTTTCTTTTCTTTTTTATTTCCTGCCTATCTTTCTTCCTTCCTTCTTAAAGTTATCCAATTACTACATAAAGCCGGTCATCCCCCCTAACCCACACCTGTGTCTTTTTTTTATTTTTATTTCGCTCAACTGATAGTAATAATAGGTAAGTATAGAAAAGTACTTACATAATCTGATGAGGGCGCAGAAAAGGATCACTTGTGTCAGTAGGGGGTTGGCGAAGGTGGGGGGATTTTTTTTTTTTTTTTTTTTTTTGGCCAGCAGTGGTTGTTTACCTGCTTTGCTAGTAAGTAAAGTACAGCAATTGCATTAGTAGTACCTACCAGAGGTGTGTTCCAATTAGCTGTTGTTTCAGCGTGTATGAATTCTGTAGGATGGTTAAGAGAAATAAATGACGAACACTGAACACACCTTCCCGTTTTCATTCATTAATGAATTAACAGGTGGAATGAAAAATGCCTCCTATTTCTTTTTAGACCGAAGGAATTATGAGAGAGAAACAAGGTAAAGAAATTTAATTTTATTTGACCAGTGCTGCCTAAACTGGTGAATGATTCACTCAAGAAGAGTGAACGGAATAATTTTGAGGGCTTAATAAAGGGTAAATAAATGACTACCGGAGATATTCATATTTTTCGTTATGGTAAACGAACACAACGAGAAAACATTGTTTCTGGGAATCTGATTCTAAAACTGTTGTCAGTTTATATTACTCGAAACTAAAATTCTGATTTTAGATTTTCGTTACGTATCTTTTTAAACTTCGATAGACACTTACTCAAGAAATGAGTCTCGGTGTATTATGGTAATGATAGAGATTGAATCGAAAAAAGAGAGATTAAATACCAAAAATTATCCTACAGAGAGGAAAAGGTGAGTGAAATGAATTTTGCAATAAAATCTCAAGGAAAACTCAACTTAGGACATAGAGGGAGTTATGGTTTGGAGTGAGTTTTTTTGATTATTTTTTTCCATTAGACTCTCTTGATCTAATGTGCAAGTGCGCAGTAAGAATGGTGGGCAGGCTCGTTAGTTGACTTGCATAAACGGAAACCTTTTTATTTTATTTATTTTCACACCTAGCGCCGTAATTCAAAACAGTTGCAGCTGGCACGCATTTGTCTCTTTTGTATTTTTCTGGGTCATGTTTCCCCGAATAAATACGGTTATTGTCTTTTTTTGATCGATATTGTTTTATTAAAAACAGTTTCATAGGTGGAGTATATTTATTCCGCCCCATGGGCTCCTAAGAACATAGTACTTATTGTTTTCGTTTTAAATTCTTGGTGGCAGTTACCTACAAACCTAGGAGTGTCTTAGATTGAATTAGTAATAATGACGTTTTTATCTACCTTCTTCCTCGGTATTCGTCTCCAACCTACTAAAATACTATTACAGGTATTCCCCGATCTGCGAAAATTCGCTTTGCACCACTTCGTTTGAACTGACACTGAACATCTGTACCTAAAGAGTCCGTGTTACGCATAGCGTAGAAGAAAGCTGACAGACATAAGGGGTTTGAGAAATTAACGCTAAAAAAAAAACTCAGTATGAATAAAGGGTGATAGCTTCTTCGCTTTATACCTTTTCAGTTTACGAAAGGTACTTTACAGAACGCTCTAACGTTCCCCCACCACCTGGAAGAAGTAATTACCATTATGGGGAAAACTTGAGAATCCCCTGATCTCAAAATTGGTAATGGAAGTACGTTAGGCTGAGTCGTTGGAGGCTTCGATGGTCGGAAGTACAGGAGTCTGGGATGTTGGAGATAGGGGGAGAGGGTGTGCACTGCTGAACTAACAATATCTTCGCCTTCTATCTGTTTTTGTGAAACTATAAGAGTGGCGTAATGCCAAATTTCGAAAAGCGAGGGATACCTGTTCCATTCACCATCCCTCAAACATCTTACGAATGCGGATGTGTGTGTGTGTGATAGCCCACAAACAAACAACCCTGTTGAAAACTTACCTTTTTTTTTTATTATCCAATCATCTTTCACTTAAAACTACTTACCTGCTCTTTGTATGTGTGTGTGTGAACGTACTTAGATGTGGGCCGTGTGTTGGGGGGGTTCTCTCTGCATAAGTTGTACGGAAACAGACCTTCTCGCCTCATTCATTCTCTCTCTCGACCAGACAAGGTTGGATGGTCCGCTGGTGATTATTTCGTTTTAAAGGGTCCTGTAAACAAAACCTTTTAAAATATAGAATAGAGGGAGATTAATTAAACCTTTTTTACCCACTGGAATTATTACATTATTCGGAAACCCTTTCTCTTTCTTCTTCTTGGGCTTTTACAAAAGAAAACGTGTGTCGTGTACACACGAAAAATACAGTGTCTGGTCTTTTTCGTCTAGTTCACAAGACTAATTTTTGAGAAAAAAATATACACCGTCGGACGAAAGGAATTACTCTCGACATCATGCATCTATATTCGGTAATTAATTTAATTTATTAATTACATTGTCCTTTTTTTTTCTCTTCAATTTTCAATTTTTTCTTTTTTATGGTGTTATGACAAGACTAAAAACACGAAACAAGTCGCTTATTGCTATCACTTAGGGCCAGGGTCTTTTAACAGTAATCGTAGGAACATTTAGTAAATTGTGTATATCGGAACAATTTTGTATCCTTATCAATTCTTTACTAACAACTTTTTTTTTCTTTTTCCTAATTTAATGATAATTTTAAATGAAGTCTTTCAGACCGACTGATTTTGATGAAAAAATAACCGTTTGATAACACAACCAATGATTATAATGTACGGCTGCCTCTGTAGAACGTTACGCAAGGCAAAATTTCTTGAACTAACAAGTTTTAGGTGACTATGCAATCGCTGATAACGCATGTAAACTTTTGGGGCAATTTTTCTGCGGTTGTAACTGTTATCTAACCTTACCAACACTGCATCAACGTGTGTTAAACACATGATGCTTAAACTCTGTAAGAGTCACATTTTTTTTTTTCAGTAAAAACCTTGAAATTTTATTTTATATGAATTAACTGCCACTTTCTTTAGTCGAAGTCTAGACCCCATCCAATTGTTCTAACCATCAAGCTAAACACTAACAGTGAACACCATCATCACGAGATTCTTATCACGTAACTTTTTTATTTTTCAATTCAAGATTTTATTCGAATTATGTAAATTTAAAAAAAAAAGTTTACCTGGATTGTACCTTTGATAATGAGATGAAGCTTCTTTGAATATTTGAGTGGTGAAAAGCGCCATGTAGGGAAGGTGGTCCCGATTGTGAACTTACTTTGACACCCTCGCACACTCAGTTAAAAACGGTGCATAAATAAAAAGAAATGAGAGAAATCAAGATAATGAATAGAAAATAGATACATGAAACATATTGTTATTGCTTTGAATAAATTAAATTATCGAATTGCTTATATTTGTTCGCTGTTTTTTTTTTTTTTTTTTAATCGAGTTAGGGGCGGTGTGACTGAAATTTCACAATCGGGACCACCTTCTTTATATTGTGTCAATAATGGGAATTGAAGAAACTGGAAAGTTTTATTATTGCTCAATGTTCGTTTAAGAGGAAAATACTTTAAATTCATACCAGGACATCTTTTCAAAGGCCTAAAGAATTAATCGTTATCTATTTGTGATTTATTTTTTGTTGTCTTTTATCTTAATTGACAAAATTATACCTGAGGTAACGTTGTTCTAACCACTGTCACAACTTCAAATACGTAAAAAAAGACTGGAAACACTGTATTTTAGTACATTCTAATGTAAACAACAGACATTCCTGAAGTACCTTGTACCACGTGTATATACGTTTAACGTGATTTGTACATAACCACCTGTTCCGACTTGGAGCGACTCGTTTAGTGATATAGTTTTCTTTTCTTTTTTTAATTCATTTTTTATTCTTAATGTCATTCGTGTAGTCTAAACATAATCCAAACCCCCCCTTTAAAGCATATTTAATTGCCCCACCCCTGGACAAACCTGATAAATTTGGATTTAATTTTTTAATTCTTTGCCCCTTGGCACCCGACGTCATTCACCTCCACCTTGCCTTCCAGTGCCCCTTTAATTTATAAGGCTCCACCACCGCTCCTTCGCTCTTCCCTCATTCTTGAGTCTTCAAGCGCTCCCTTGGGGCGGTAGAATCCACTTTGAGAGCTTGATCGGTATTTATCCTCATTTTCTCTATGGATGTTCAGCTAAGGGGGTCAATTTACTTGTCGTATGCTTCAAGTGATTTCCTTGTGTCTTTCCCCCCCCCCTCGAGAGTGGGGATAATAATGCTCTTTCTTTCATTTTCGGTTTCTCTCTCTAAACTTTGATTTTTTTTTTTCCCCTCTCATTATTGTGGACTTGGGTTTTTTATTCATTTTTCTAACTGCACCAAAGAAATTCGTTTTTTTTTCTATTCTCCATCCTCCCCGAATCAGAGGCGTAGTAGAGAAAATGGGGTAGGCAAAGAGAAGTTTATATGAAAAGCCCCCAGAAGATCTGAAAATTGAACTTCCAACTGCATTTCTGACCATTTTAAAGTATAGGATATATTTCTACACACATGACATGCATAGATATTGATTCAATCTTTGGGTTTAAATCTTACTGGGCTGGAGCCCCTAATCTTCAGCTACGTCACTGGCTTTAATGGAATGAATTTTGAATCATCTGGAAATGACGTAAAATCGTGACAATATTCGCTTCTTGGCAAACATTCTTTTTCTTGTCTTTTCTAACCGTAAAATGACACTATGGAGGGTCTATAAAGTAGACATTTATCACCTTGTCCAACTTCAAATAATTATATAGCCACTTCTTTCCTGTGCTTGAAGGGTAATAAAGATTTGAATTCTTCATACTTAGTATTACGTTTCACCAGACGCTTTCTATCTCAAAATGACTCCGACGTATCAGTCCTCTATTTTCAAGTGAAGCATTTTCTGGCTTATTATAATCACGGATAATGTTATCCAGAAGCGTAGCTGAGGGGGGTTTATTTGAAAAAACTACCCCATGTTCCCAATGGTGGGGGTCTAAAAAGCTCAATGAGTATTAGTTCATCTACTGCGTTTCTACTGACATATATAAACAAGGATACAGGCATGAATTTCATGAATAATAAATACAGCCTTAGGGTTTGTTTTTCAGTTGGTGATGGTTCATGTCAATTTATTACAAATGATCTTTTTCTATCTAATCTCACTAAATGTTGGTTGGGGAGGGGGTCTCTCAACAAACGAGGCTACCCGAGCCGAAATCTCCAGCTACGCCACTGCATATGCGCACACACTTTTCATTTTACATAATGATTGAAATTCTTTGTATATCATTAATCTAATTTTGAAGGGATTTGTGCTGTACGGATTATTTTAGGTTATAAATCTAATAAATCCTTATTTTGAATCCCGTCGATTGATCTACCGTCCCTCCATCCACAAAAGCACGCCTTAAAATGTTACTATAAATAGCAGCATACAAGGGCCCAGAGGATATGTGCACTTGACTTGTAAAGCAAAGAGAAATCAATTGGAGAGGATAGATGTAACGAATGGAACAATGTCGTACTGTTCAACAGCAAAACAGAATCAAAACTTCTAACATTTTTTTTCTTTTTTTTCAAAGAGACCCCCCTCCCCCAAGAAAAAAAATTAGGTATATATATATATATTACAAGCATAGTACGAACCAGAAATGCAGTCTTTCACATATGGATTGGCACTTCTACCTCAGATCTATATTTATGCTCTGTGCCTAGGAACCAAATGTTGCTCTCTGGTCCTCCACCTAAGATTAGAGTGTAGTATCTATGCCTTGCATCCTGACTGAGATGATAGTGTACGTGTAATATATATATTCTTTTCAGCTATGATTTCAAATATATATATATATATATATATATATATATATATATATATATATATATATATATATGCCATATATTGAAATCATAGCTGAAAAGAAGGTGGTGTTCGATCAACATTGCGGGGATGCCATGTTAATATAACTTTTTTTTCCCCCTTTTTTTTACAAAACAGTTACATGGTAAACTACTGATGATCCCAACAAGAGAAAATTTCACGCATAATACCATGATATATATAAAACAGAAAAAAGCACTAAAATAAATTACATGAACAGTTGGGAAATAATTTTTTGAAAGTTTTTATGATATTTAGTGTTTAAAGTTTTTTATTTTTTATATATAAATGTGTATATATATATATATATATATATATATGTGTGTGTGTGTGTGTGTGAATTACTAAATTTATGAGTAAGTAATGGGGGGTTAAATACAGTGATGAAACAGGATTTTTCAAGTCTGACCATTTAAGATTTAAATGTCTTGAACAACTATAAACAAACTTAATTTGGAAAGAATGATAGCTCTTTTTAACTCACTTATGTTTGTTTAATTTCATTGTTCCTATATTTTCAACCTATCCTTACTCTCGGTCTAAAAATATAAGACATCCTTGATTGGCCCACATGTTTGTTAGAAACCATCAACGAAAACTGTCACCAAAGATTTCTTCAGTTTAAAATTTTTTTTTTTTCTTTTGGGGCTGGCTATGTGTGTATAGGTTGCACCATTTGTGCTAGTGCTGGAAATTTACCCCCCCCCCCCAACTCCACTGGGTTTTAGTGTGGGGTTCAATTTACAATTTAGGTTTATGCTAAATCGGTCCTTTAGTTTGCATCCAGCAGCATTCGCGTTTGCGTGTTTTTTCTTTTCTACTCTGTTCAGTTTTTTTTAGTGATCAACTCCCGAGAAACGGCAAAAGGAGTATTTAATTGATCACCCCAACACGGCGTGCTGCCAAAAAATGTTGATAAAGTGACAGTTTCTATTGATTGTCTAACCAGACCTGTTTGTTTGTATGTGAATCATATCAAGGATTTACACTCATCCCAGTTACATCCTGTTTATTTCTGTGTTGGTCTTGATGACAACAACCTCATCTGAGGTTTTATGCTCAGCTCTTGTTGATACGATTCACTCCATTTTCTTCTCTTGAAACTGCCCTCATCTAACTTTTGCCAACTGCTATTCTATTCCAAGTATTGCTTTGCAAAGTTTCAGGTACGTTTTGAACGCCTTTGTGCTATGTTTTGTTTACTAGAAATTATATATAGCCCTTTACTATTTTGTTTCCATTTATTTCTAAAAACTAACGATCCCTTTTTTCCTCAGATGTCCAATGTGTTTTTATGGTGAAATCACTCACAATGCATTTCTATAGTCAAGTTATAGTCAATGCAATCGCATTAGTACTCTTTTTATGCCAATTATGCTTGCTTCAATTCCTGACCCATGACAATCCCCCCCTTTTTTTTCTTTTTTTCAATGCATTTTTATTGTAAAATGAATTGCAATACATTTACGTTATACATATTATAGCCTTATTGTGTCAGTAACACTTGCAATGATCTCTAACCCCTGAAAATCCATTTTTCTGATTTTTAATGTAACTATGAGTAAAATCCATTTGTACACTTGAATCATGCTTACGGAAAGCCCTAGCCTGTCAGGAATGCTTGCCTTCATTCCAGAATACTGGCAATCCCTTTATTGGTATTGTTGATGTCCAAAGAAAAGCAGTGATATGTTTGGCTTCACAAGCCGCCAGGAGGAGGTCAAATTCTGTATCCAACCGTACGAAGAGGGTTCTATTCCGTTATTTGGAATCTGAATTGTCCATTTCCTTGACTAGTCAGTTTATCCTGTATTTTATCCATGGCTGCATGGAAAAGAGATAGATTCATGCCTTCCCAGAGTCATTAGAGTGAACTGTCTCAATTGAAACATTTTATTCTCCGTGCTAGACCACCCTTGTTTAATATTGAATGATCAATAATTGGTACTCTTCTTTTTGAAGATAAGCTACTACTTACATATGAATGTATTGTCATTCCATGTTCATCCCTCCATCAAGGGTGCCGTTGGTTTATGTACACACTGGCAATTTTTTGTAAGAACCGTTTCCAGCTTCTCTAATTATTTCTTTCAATGGTCATCCATCCAGGTTCGATATTGCTTAACTTTGATGATCTTAGGAGAGCCAAGGTATCCAACATGATCTTGCCATAACCCTTAATCAGGAGGAGGTTCCTCAGTCCTAGTCTTCATGTGGAAAGGCATTGAGTATCTTTCTTTCTTTCCTTCCATATGATTCTGTGATAGATAGAAACTGCATACCAAACTGGAGCCCAGTTCTCTATCACTAAGCCATGGTGATTAGTCGAAAAGCCCCAATTATGCTTAGAGAACTGCCAACCATAAAATATTAAACTGTGAACAGGAGGTGGGGGGGGCAGGATTTACTGGCTTATATAAATATATTGCTATTGTTTATGGAATATCATGATCAAATTTCTATGCTTTGTAATTCTAATAATTTTAGATAAACAAAAAGCCTTAACAATTAAACCTGGTCTGGACAAACTCACTCAGCTGTAAATAAGATGTTTATCATGACTACTGAACCAGCAACACGAGGTCTCTTTTTTACATACTGGCCTCTCCCGTCATAATGTGTGCGTTCTGGTCCAAAAAAGCCAACATCATGTTATAACTGGGCTATGATCTATTCAGCTATTCTTTTAGCTAAAATTAGCTATTTTGGAGCTAGAATTATGTATTAGGGTCCAACAGCATTATAGTGGTGGAGGCTTGTATTATTTATTCAGTTCTTGTCTCTCTCAGCCAAGCTAGTGTGAGGGTTTGGGGAGGCAAGAGACAGTGGAGGGGGGGGGCTCTAGGCTTGCATTTTTGAGATCAGTCTCCTCCTAGATGGATTAACGTTACTGCTCACGGAGATCCCCAGTTGCTTCCAGCACCTGGTCTACCCAGTTGATCAACCATCTAGGTACTGACCTGACTCGTATGTTGCTTTTCAGTGATTGTACTAGAATCTGTATATCCAAAATGTTTGGCCATAACATAAATTTCATAAGTGGTTTCCTGAGATAAAAAATATAGTACCTTTTATATTTCACCTTGAGAAGTGTTAAATTCGAAAGGTATCATTGAAGAAGTTATGTGTTGGGCAGTAATTTGCCATTTTAGTATGTTTTGATGAAAAGAGAAAATTTTTTTATAAATAAGGTTGTTTTCCCCCAATTGACTCACCCTTTGCATCAAGCTACACCTGATAGAGGAATGCCGGAAGGTCAAGCTGATGTACTTCCAGAAAAGCACAAGTTACCTTTTCTGGACATTTGATATACTACTTATCAAATTACCTATTTCTTTTATAGCATAAGACATAACTCCCCATGCATGAAACTGACATACATTTGAATACACATACATTCTCTTCCTGCTCCTCTTCATATACGCATTCGCTTTTTCGCTATACACGTATATACTCTTTTTATACACACTTACATATGTATGTATCAAGGAATGGGCATATTTGGTCCAACAGAATGAATTATGAATTGCGTCATGTTATATAGAAACTTATTTGAAATGATCACATGGTTAATATATCACTCAATTTAACGTTATTAGAATAAACAATTGAAGAAAATGAGGTTGCTGTAGGAATTGAACCTGTCACAGATAAGGTTCTTATTCTTTTTATGTTGCCTAAATTAAGTGATATATAAATTGTGACAATGATAGATCATTTCAAATAAGTTTCCTATATAATAGAATGCAATTTATAATTCATATATATATGTGTATGTGTACACACTTTCCCACACAAATTCTCTTGACATATATAGCTCTACTCTAAAACAACTCAGCTTCCATTGTAAAAAGTTGTATGTATTGAGCACTCTATAAAATAAATCCATTACATATCAGAAGTTGCTTTATATTATTAATATATTATCATGTTAGACTGCTAGCCTGATCTGTACATGTATACCAACCTTTTGGGGTTTTATAAGTGCCTACTTGATTATTATAGTTATATTGTGAATAGAACCTGCCCCTAAAACTTATTTGAAATTTTTTTTTTTTTTTTCAAATTGACATTTCTGGATGGTTGAAGAGTCTAATGAATTAAAAGCACTTAAAATAGGAAGAGGAGAATTATCCCCTAGAACTCTATGGTATGAGAAAATGAATCTTAACCTAATTTTTTCATAACCTTCAAATTTTCCCTTTTAGACTGCAGTAAAATTTCCATTCCCAGATTATCAAGATGTACATGACAAAGACTGTAAGAATTAGATTGAAAGATAAATTTGAACCAACACAAAAACATACTTAACTATGACTCAATATTTGAAAAATTCTTTCAAAAGTATACGTGATAGTGATTCAATTCTTTAAGGATTTAGGTTTTGGGTCAGCTGCAAATCCACTTAACTAGCTGTTTAAAATCTTATCTTTTTAATCCTATATAATCCTCTTATTTCATTGGCTAACTTCTGTGGCAAGTCTTTTGTTCGTGATCTTGGTGTCTTGATGAAGTGATAGGAGGGAGTTTCCATTGAAGTTCATCTTGACCCACTGAATCTTCAGTGGCTATGGATTTCTTATACAATGACCTCAATAAATAGCTTTCATTTTTGCCTTGTGTGTGTTTACTATTGGTGTCCTTCATATTTCCGGACTTGAACCTATTGAACCAATACTAAACAGTTTGTATTGTAGTAGTGTCCATTTCAAATGCTTAGCCATTATCAGCTGCTTGGGTTGTATTGTGTCCTATTTTGAAATTGTTCTTGAAGATTTTGTGATCTTCTCGTGTAGACACCATTGCTGTTGGGGACTCAAAATTCTATAAATTACATCTCTATTTACACTTCGCTTATTTAATCTGCGTGGGGGAAACCTGCAATTTCATCAGTAAATCTTTCACTTTTTGCATTATTCTTTATGATGCAAGAAAGAAAACGATATTTCATGGGTAACAATCTTCAGACATTAAAGCAATTATTGAGTACAATAAATCTGCTCAGATTTCTGGAACTTGTCTGACTGAGGCATTCAGTACGGGATTCTTGCAGGGTTATTTCCGGACTTGGGCACCAACTGACTGAGCTTGGACACGAAAAAACACAACTGCAGTAGTTACTTTGGCTAACATCAAAGGCTTTCAACAAAAGAACGTAATCCATCATCACAGCTTGTACAAATTTTTTTCCAATTTCAAAAAGGAATTATCTGCAGTTTTGACAAGGCAACCCACTCCATTATGTTTAGCCACAACCTATGTGGACATCCTTTACAACTATGTGAGAGGTTTGAAGTTCCTCTCACTTGAAATATTTTTTGTTTCATTTGGAAGTGTTTGAATGGCAGACAAGTGAGATACAATGGGGTAAGTTAGTAGAGAGAAGGTGATAGTTTTACAAACCCTGTGTGTCTCTCTGTCTTTCTGTCTCTCTGTCTTTCTGTCTCTCTGTCTTTCTGTCTTTCTGTCTCTCTGTCTTTCTGTCTTTCTGTCTTTCTGTCTTTCTGTCTCTCTGTCTCTCTGTCTTTCTGTCTCTCTGTCTTTCTGTCTTTCTGTCTCTCTGTCTCTCTGTCTCTCTGTCTTTCTGTCTCTCTGTCTTTCTGTCTTTCTGTCTTTCTGTCTTTCTGTCTCTCTGTCTCTCTGTCTTTCTGTCTTTCTGTCTTTCTGTCTCTCTGTCTCTCTGTCTCTCTGTCTCTCTGTCTCTCTGTCTCTCTGTCTCTCTGTCTTTCTGTCTCTCTGTCTCTCTGTCTTTTTTAAGTATGTCTTAACACCCCCAGTCACTTGGAAGTTCTGTTCACTTGTGTTTTTTGGGTTTGTTTTTTTCACTTTTTTTTTTTTTGAATTTGTCTTGTCTGTAAGCATTCAGCTAGAGTAAAACGCACTTGTAGATAATTAGTTATAATTTTGTGAACGCACTACACTTTTGTAGAGGCAAAATATGGGCCATTATCTTCTCCTTGAGTTTACCAGAATCAACAAAAGGACAGTTCTATTTGCACTACGTTTTGAAGCAGTAAAGAAGCTGGCATTTGTACTGATCTACAATTCACAAGAGGCTTATGTCTGCAATGAAATTGAATTAGTTCCATATAACAAAATTCAAATGGTAATTTCAGGGGGAATAACTTCCGATCAAAGTTGCCTACCTTTCATTTCTTTCTTTCAAAATTCCATCCTGCTTAATTTGTCAGACTTTTTTTCTACCACAGGAGAGTTCCACTGTCAAGAGTGGAACCTCTCAATTGAGAGTGTAGCTCTAAGTGACATTAAGGGGTAGAATCCACTGTCAAAACCTGAAATAATTGGAGAGAAATCTGTTCATTTCATGAGTAAAGTGATCAATCAATTATACTTATAGCTTTGCATTTGAATTGTTTATATGACACTAATCTATAAATTGCTGAGGTTTTTATGAAGAGGAATCTCTACTGAGTTTTAAAAATGCATAGTTTGGTCCTGGATTTGCAACATGTGAGAAACAGTTGACCAAAACTGTCCTCTCCTCGGTTCCTGTAGTTTTCAAGTTGTACATACATAGCCAGTCAGACCAATAGAGCTAAAGGGATGAAAATTTACTTATGTTCAGTAAAAAATGTTTTGCTCTTTTTCAATTCCTTCCCATTGTTTCTGGTAGTATTTACCATGGTTTTTGAAAATTCAGCTTATTTTTTTTTTTTTTTTTTTTTTTTTTTTCTCATTTGGGTAAAAGAAGTACCTTATTCCTTTTTTTTTTTTTTTTTTTTTTTTTCCCAAAATCATTTGAATACTGCCCTCATTTTTTTTTTTTTTTTTTTTTTTTCACTGCATTGGTAAACTAATTCATTTATACTTCAGTTAAAAAATGGTCATTTAGAAAGATTGTAGACTATCAATTAGAGTGGTTTTGGTCTAATACAAAAATAAAGTTATTATCTCAAGTGACCGAACCATTCCACCATTTACCTAGAATATAAATGCAATAGTTATTTTCCATCTGGCATGGTAAGAAATATGACACTAAAAATAAATACTCTGCATTTTTGGTTCATACCAAGTTAATGAGCTTCGTTTAAATTACTTGCTTGTTTCAGCTTGGCACTCTGAACAACCTTAATCCTAATTTATTCAATATGTAAGTTCTGTTGTAACTGAGGAAGTTGGAACTTTTGAGGAATTAAGAGTTCATAGCTGATGTGAAAGTTTTTTTCTTTTCTCTTTTTGATCATTATGTTAAGTACCAAGCACAGCAGTTTGCTATAATTTCTTCGCTACTCCTAAAAATTTGCAGCCTTGGGCTAGTTTCTCAAAAATAACAAGTCGATCTCACTTGAGAAATAAAGTATAATTTTCCGGTATATTGATACTACAGTGGGTCATAAGAAGACGACTAGTCTCTTTTTGCATCAATAAGTGCACAGTAAATATTTTATTGATGAAAGATTTATTTGAAACTTGGTAATCAATTTTTTTTTTTTTTTCTTTATTAACAAAATGTATTCTCAAAATATATGAATTACTTCCATTCTGAACTTTGAAAATGCTCCAAAATTTTGATGTACATGATTTTTATTTCATTATTCTGCCTGGAAAATCTCTAGGGAAAAAATTTTTCCAGTTTTTCTAAATTCAAATTTATTTACAGAACTGGTCCTGGGTGGCCGATTCAGATGTTTTTTTAGGTTTTTTGGGGGGGATGGGAGGGTCCAGATTTGTAAGTCCAGTGTTGACAATATTTGAATCTTTTTTTTTTTCTTGTGTTGAATGCCTTCCAGAATCTAAAATTTATATCTAAAATGACAACTCTGGCCTGGGTTGGTCACTGAGCAAACCCAGGCGGTTGACTACATTGCAATAAATCTCATCTAAGGCATATGAGACTCTCATGCTGACTTTCATCATTTAAAGTGATGATGACAAATCTCAATATTTGACTTTTTCCAGCAAAAAAAAAGGGTTGCATAAGATTCTTATTTCTAATGCCCTGCCAACTACAATAATAACAATAACTTTTTTTTGTGTGTGTGTGGAAAGCTGTCAAACATGAGTATTATTGCAGTACTAATGATAAGTGATGCATTGGTCAGAACATCTAAACATAATTACCACCAACTATAGTAGTATATAATAATAGTAAGAAACAAAAATTGGAAATATCAACATCAATAACAAACAATAGTAAACATAGTCGACAACCAAGAAAACTTAATAAGTACTGACTATCAAATTTTAAAACGCTTTGACGTTCAATTCCTGTGGCTTTTTTGGTCTTTCCTACAAAAAACTCAAACCAGTCTGGGTGGTTTCTGGATAATTTTTATCGACATTTAATAGTATCCATGATCTCCCCCACCCCGGTTATATTTCATCTCTACAAAAGAACCACCACTAGAAATCTTTCCTTTCTTGTTATTAACCGTCCATGGTCTAAGCCTAAATGTAATTGGAGTTGAACCTAGGGAACTCCACCCAATGTTCTCGGTCACAACTGGAATGTGATTTAGTTCTCTTTTTATGGCCTTTTATTTTATTTACATAATATGATACAATATTTTATATTTTTCATATATATGTATATATATATGACTGGCTTTGCTTGAAGGATTTTTGAACGAAGCGGCTTATTGTGATAACTTTGAATGAAATGTTTAGAACTGAATGATTTTGATAAAAGACCATTTTATGAAATTATCCATGAAGGGACTTCCTCTCTATATGACTAGAAATAAGTGAATCCAATGAATAGAGGTATTTCTCAGTTTCTCAAAATAAGAATAAAAAATGAAAAATCTCATTACTGGTTAATAGTGTTTTGCATTTCTGCCTTTCCTGCCAAAATGTCTCTATAGGAAACGCCTCGTTTTTTTGAAAAGGTTTCTGCATGACCTTGAAACTAAATTATTTCCCCACAACTTTCAACAAAAGTACACAAATTCCTTGGGGGGGAAAAGAATATAAACAAAGAAATGATAGTTATTTATTTTTTTTAAATTTCCTATGTCGAGCATTTTCTTTACATTATTATTTTATTACTAGTTTCCCTCCATCTTATTAGTGTTGCTTCTTATCACATCTATCTGGGTCAATACACTCTCCATTATAATTATTTCATTACTAGTTTTAATCCATCTTATTAAAAACAGACAACATTGGTTTCTTCAGTTTTTAAATTGATCTGGCTGGCTATGTATTGATCATGTGCACAGGCCACACCAATAGAGATAGTTGGCTAAATATTGAATCATTTACTCTGTATGTATACAAAAAAATTTCTTGTTTTGTTTTTCTTTTTCAAATTTTCCTCTTCTTGAATAAGTTTTTTTTTTGGGGGGGGGGTTCAATTTTGAATGTAAGTTCTTGTTAAATTGATCCCTTAGTTTGCGTCCAGCAGCATTAACACATAAAAAATCATTTTTTGGATCAACAAAAATACTGTCATTCACCCCAGTCCCACCTTTCCAATTTTCTGATTGATCACCCCAATATGGCATGCTGCCAAAAGACGTTGGTCACATGACTGTTTCTATTCAATAATTAACCAACTGTTACTTATGCTTTTTAGATGAAGGGTGTTCATTATTATATTTTTATTACTAGTCTCACTTGGTGTTATAGATTTTTAGATGGAGATGGTACTGAGAATGATTCAGTGTGTCAAAAGTGGTTTGTAAGGTTTTCGCGCCATTTATTTCTGACTGAACCATAGATCAGCTGAGGTTGATACCAATCAAATCAAGACATTCCTTGGAAATAATCAGTGTTATATGATGCAAGTGAATGCCAACATTCTCAAAATATCTGAATTGAGAGTGTTTAAAATCATTTGCATCAGTTTGGTTATGTTGGTCACTTTGATGTATGGCTGCCACATTATTTGACCAAAAAAAAAAAAAAGTTTTTGGGCCATATTTCCTATTTGAGTGTTCTGTGTTTTAAACCCTGCTAGTAGTAGATGATTTTTTTCTCCCCTGTATACTCTTTGTCGAGTATACAGCCGTATTTTGGTATCGGTTGCAAATAGGTTTCAACTGAACGGAGCTGCCGGCTCCACGCCCAAGATGGACTACCTTACTGGGCTCTCTCAATTGCCCTGCTACTTGTTTCGTATTATAAACATGTTTTTTGAATTTTCTCTCTCCTTGTTCTCACTTATGTTACCTCTGGCTGACTGGTATTTTTACACTCATACAGTGGCACTTTTAATTAGTGGTTCTTTTTATCCAACTCAAGTTTGTTTTTTTTTCCTCGTTTGTTCATTCGAGAGTAAATCAAAACAAAAATTAGGTACATCATTTGTTTGGAAGGACAAAAAATGACTTTTGTTTTATGACAATGAAGAATGAAACTGTTAATTACATGCTTCATGAGACATTGTTTTAATTATTTTTGCAATTTTCTAAAAGATATGAATAAAAAAATCAACAAAGGTTGCTATTTGTCTTTGTTCTTCTATCTGCTGGAAACAATATTCATTGTGTATATGTATAATACATATCTAGTATATAAACTCTCTCATACATATATTTATATATATATATATGTGTGTGTGTGTGTGTGTTATTTATATATATATATATATATATATATATATATATATATATATGTGTGTGCGTGAATTTTCAACATCTCAAAGAAAGGGACTTCATTTAAACTCTACTGATTACAAACAGCATGAATTTTCACTTCCAGTTTCTTATTTTGTTGTTCCTTGCGAAGGCATAGTGTGGGGGCTGGGGGAGTAGGCTCCTTGAGCCCCACCTCCCCTCAACCAACAAAAAGTAAAAATGCTAGGGATGAACAACTATTGATCAAGCTTTTGCGGTGGGCTGGGATTTCAAATCCCTCATCCCTTTTACCTAAGTCTCCATATACTAGATTAGCCTTGTGCCAGCCTTTGGGAAATTTCTGGAACCACCCACATGTAAGCGTGTAAGCGTGAGGGTCCCCACACTAAACTCGACCTTGTGTCACATTTCAACCTTGCGGGGAGGTGGATAAGTGCTGCTCACTGAATATCTACCAGAGTTAGTCCTAACTGCCTACACAAAAATGTAGGCTATAAGCGAACCAAATTCTGTTACACGAGCTCGACCGTCATCTCTTTCCTCTTCCTTTTCCCCTTCGTCCTCGTACCTGCCCCACCCTTTCTGTTGGGCTTGATGCTGGGATCACTCTCTCCTCCCCTCTCTCCATCGCTCGCTCACTCACTCTCTGGTATACAGTTTTGTAAACCTTTACATTTCTCTTTATCTCTCCTCCCCAGATGGATTTCGCCACCCTCAGTACAAGGCCACGCTCATTCAGTTGGAATAACGAGAAGTGCTGGAATGAGTCTTCTACCCGCAAAACACCAGCTTCCGCAACTCTGTCGTCACCAGGCGTCATCAGTCGCCGTCCAGTCTCTTTGTCTCTCGGTTGCAGCCCTCAATCAAAGGCCAAGAGTGACCAGAAGATACAGCCGCGTCGGTTGTCAGCAGTCACAACGTTGCAGTTGTCTCCTCAAATCTTCATGTCGGGCTACCTGCATCGGAAGACCCAGTCCGGGAAGTGGCAAAGGTAAGGTATTCTGTTCCCAATCTATAAACTACCTTACCTGTCAACCCTTTCCCCCCTATAGGAGAGGGGGTAGGATAAGGGGGTTGAGGGTTTTCTTACTTTGACAGGTGGGGTAAGCAGCTGTGAAAATCGTTACAACGTTGTAAATTTAGATGTTTTTGTTTATTCTATTTATTTTCATTTTATTTACTTATATTTTAATTTTTTTTTTTTTTTCCAAATTTTTTGAATCTGTAATTCGAAAGAAATTTTTAAAAATATCTAAATCGACAGTGCGGTTCTGAAAAATCAACAAGTTGAAAATTGAAAACTAATGACTGAATTGACAACATTGGACCCTCCAATTCGAAAATAAATAAACAAATAAACAGATCTAAATTGGCAACACTAACAGTTATATACAGTGGTTTATCAACTATTAGACTAAAGCCTAGGAGCCTGGAAGAGAAGGGATATACGGCGGGGGGGATATGTTGAATTGAGCGTTCATGTATTTTCAATGATATTACAATACTTGTCAACATATCTGCTCATACATCTCTCTGTATGATCTGGTGATGTGTGTGTGTGTGTCACACACTGAAGGAACCACCTGAACATCGGCACAGTCCAACTAGATTTGACGTGCATACCCAGTGGACCTAGGGGAAGATTTTTTGAAAAAATATGATTAGAAGAAAAAAAAGTACAATTTTGTGTAGTATTGGAATGGGGGGGGGTAACGGGGATGAGGCGTGTTTCTACCTCTCAATTTCGAGTTTTTTTTGGGGGGGGGGTTGCAAGTTGAATGTCTACTGATTGAGACATAACCACTATTTCCCCCAAAACCCAGCCTTACCATGTATATATCTATCCCCCCCCCCATCCTTTCCATCACTTATTTTCATGCAGGGGTTGAAGGTTAACCTAGCCTGTTATCAAAGGACATTGTTATCCATAGGGACATCATTTTGCAGGATTTTTATTGATCAACCATTCTTCACGTGTCAACCTGCACAAAAAAAAACATTAACCTCTTTTGTATGATTGCTGAACATTTCTGGAATTGTTGAAATTTAATACTGGAAGGTTAGGAAGAGAGAAATGTTTGCTTGCTTCAAAAGTTTAAGGTTGAATGGCTCAGAATTTCTGTTAAGGAAATGGTGCTTCCTGTTAGACCCGATTGTCAAATGATTACTGTGTTAGTCAACCCAAACTGTCAAATCAGCATATGTTTCTACAGTTTTAAGTTGGTCTGGCTATGTATCACAGGGAAAGCTAAAAATTTCAATATATGTCTAGAAGATGGATTTTTTTTTTTTTTTTTTTGACCCACCCACTCCTGGATTTTTGTTGGGTTCAATTCTCAAGGAAAGGTCCTGCATCCTTTTTAATGATCACTGCTCAATAAAATAAGTAACTTATTTGTTGAACATCTCGTCCTTTTCTTTTCCAATTTTTTCATTGATCACGCCCAGCATGGCAAGTTACTAAAAGATATTGGTTACACGTGACAGTTTCTGTGACTGACTAGATCTATTCACGAAGTAATCTCGAATATAATGTGATCCCCCCCCTTTTTTTATAAGTTAGTAATATATTATTCTTCTTGAACTTGAGTATAAAGCTACCCTCTAATATTGACTCTAATTTCTTCTTTTTTTTTTTTTTCTCACATACAAAAAGTGAATATGTTATGTTGATATACCGAGCTGGACTGAGCTGTTAATAAGCCCAGCCTGGAAATGTAGGCTCTATTTAAAGCTGCTCAAGTATTTTTGTAATCAGTCCTAAATAAATAAGATTCATGTATTGGTATATACATGTGCATCTAGTATATATGATGTACCTACAAATAACAGAATAAAAGAAGTAGAAAGATTTATCTAGAAGGTAATGGCAAGTAGTTAGTCCCCTCAAAATCATCAGCCCATACCAACTGACCCCCACCTGCTGGCTTGTTGCTCAGTTAGTTGTGTAGACCTGAGATTGCTCAACTTCACAGGTTCAGCTCAAAGCTCATCTTTTACCCCTACTAACAAAGTTGGAAAAAAAGCAAGTGTATTCACTCTCAATATCTCCAAAAGTTCTCCATGAATTCCAGGAAAGATTGATTAAATTTTGAGGCCTATCCAAGGATTATTTTTACTATTATCTCCTCTGCAATATAGCTGTGTATGAATCAATTTCCCTTCAGTTTCAAGGTACATACTCTCTGAGTGCTTTCTAGTAGTTCTCACATGTAAACATCTCTTTTGTAAAAGACTGACCACAATGATGCATGTAAAAGGCTTGGTAGTTGTCACTGTTTGATGCTGTGTCATTAATACTATGGTTTTTCTAATAGCTGAAACTATTTTTTAAAAATGGCTAAAATTTTCGATTTCCAGCTAACTTCAGAGCTAAAAAGCCAACATATCGATAAAAAAAAAAATATCTAGAGAAAACTATCAGGAAAAATTGTACATGTACTTTTATTAAACTTACTAACTATTTACTATTATTTGACTATCATTCTTGCCATATCTCTGACTCTCATAGATTATTATCAGTTGAATTGAGAGGTAAAAAATCAGCCATTTTTCGGCTAGATCTGGCTAATTAGGCAATACTAGTTTAAAGCTGTTTCAAGGCTGGCTGAAATATATCTCTTTTTCCTGTGTTTTTTGTTTGAAATCAAGACATGATATCGGTTAAAATACAAGTGATGAATTCCCCAAAAATGTGTGCAGGATGGTGTAATGGTCGTCAGCAGTAGCGGAAATGGGGGTTGGGTACGGGGGCGGTGCAGCTTAAACTCGCCTCTCAATTTTCACTTTTAAAAATTTTTTTTTTTTTTTTTATAATTTTATTTATGTTCAATGCATACTAATGGAAATAAATATTATTAGCAATCCTTTTGTCAAATTGCACACGATTACAGGACCCCAGCTGTGCTGGTTCACTTGCTCTGCTCATTCCTTCAGGACCCTTCTGTGATCCCAAAGCATAAAACCTGAATAGAGCCTCACCATATACCTCGTTCCCAAAACCCATTTCTATCACGAGTTGTAAGCCTTGGAAACAGAATTATTGAACAGACTTTGAATTCCTTCTGAAGCTGTTTATATTCTCTTCAAAGTAATGTCCTTGAGATGAACATGAATCCATTCATCTTTGAAGTCTTTATTATCAGGCCCATCATAAAATAGTGGTTTGCAAGCTAGTCCTGAAAACCATTACCACTGTATTCAGGTAAATCCTTACTGAGTGCTCTACACAGGTGGTCTAGTGCCAGACTTGAGTTCAGCTGGAAAATATTTTGACTGTTACTTTTAAGATTTGAAAATAAACTAGCAAAGTTTTTAAAATATGCGTCAATGAAGTGACTAATGTATATGAAAGATGCTTTTTATTGATATCAAAAAGCAATGTGTTTGAAATGGGTTTTTTCTTTCCTCCAAAGCTAGAATTACTATTGAAAGAGATTTGAGACTGGATGAAATATGAAACATAACACCAATGATTCGAAGATTCAGTCAAAGCTTATTTATGGCATTAATTTATTTCTCACAAAAGTTTTTTTTTTAAAACATGGACACTGATGGGTTAATCTTGAATAGCTGGATATTCTCTGGACAGACCTCAAATGCAACTACTTCAGCCAGCAAGCAATCCAAGATAATTTGATTCTTTATCCAGAACTTCATAAATGATTCACTCATTGGTCTGCTGCTACAAAGAACACATAAAAATTCCTCTATGTTTTTCTCCCTTTTGTTTTCCTTTGAGGCAAATAACTGATGGTTAGTTAACTGTAAAGAAAATGCTTTACTTACTAATAACTTATCATTGTGTGTTTTGTTCTGAAGGCATTATAGAACCTTCTGTCCAATTCCACACTCTTTGAATAGCTTGCCACTTTAATACGCACATGTGATGCTATAGAAGAGAAAAGTTTTTAAAAGCTAATACACACACATGAACAATAATCACTGATAACCTAGAATGTAGTGAAAAAAAAGCAATTATAAGACTAGCCAAAAATTAATGAAGCTACTTTATCCTCACTTCGCACTGTTTACTTTAATTGACTGAGTGTATTCAAACCTAGAATGTTGTGATTAAAAAGCAGCAGTAAGAGAGACTAGCCAAAAATTGATAATCTGCGGGCATGGACCCAGGGTGAGAGTCCAGGGGGGTCTGGACTCACCCTGCTCAAGGGAAGCAAAAAAAAAAAAAATTTTTTTATTATTTAGAATAAATCCTGAGTAATCATGAATCAACCATGAAAAAAGATTTTTGTTTTACATCTGAGTAAGATGTCTTCAGTCCTATTCTTAATTTATTTATTAGTTCTGTGGCGGATTTTACTGATTTTCTTTCATCTTTTATCAATTCTAGTGCTAGAAAAGCTGAGACTCAAATTTAATCAAAAATCACTCCTCACTTTCTTGTTTTTGATAATCTCCTTTTTCACACATTTATTTTTAAAAATAAATTTTTCTGTTTGGATTCCACTGAGCTCAACTGAATCTGCCCCAGTATACAGTCTTCATGATGTCCTTCATCCATCTTTATAATAATAATAATGAACCTGAATCTATTTGCTTTTTAAACATGTCTTTAGAACAAAAGTTAAAAAATTTTTCATTGAAATTGATTTGACTCAAATGGCAAAATGCTTATAAAGAAACTACAGGGTGTTTCGAAAGAAACAGTCCGCTGACAAATGTGTTATTTCTATGTGCACTGTTTCTTTTTCAACATCCTGTATTTCAAGTGCTTTTTCTGTGAATGGAATTCAGCTTCAACATTTGGTGCAGCTATCCTGTTGGGATAATTTCCCCTCATCCACAAACTGAATGAGAAAAAAGTCACCTTGCCTTTTAACTGTGAATATGTGGCTAGCATTTAAGCTTTGTAGACTACCTGTAATGTTTGTCAGTCTGTATAAATAGCAATCTCTATTTTCCCCTTTCTTTTCTTCCCTGAAAGATTATGGTTCGTCCTAAAAGGAAGCACCCTGTTTAGCCACCAGAAGTGCGAAAGTCCTCCAACTGTGTTTGACTCTTTGGATCTGATTGGATGCCATGTTTGCTGTTCTGTGAATTCTGAAAAGAAACACTGTTTTGAAATAACCACCCAGGTAAGAAGAAAAATTCTATCATTTCAATAAGAGTCTTTATCATTCCAAGAATTGTTTGGATGATTAGAATCATAAATAACTGCTACCCAAAACAGACTGGTTTAATCACTGTTGTTTGGTTTGGTTATTCATGTGTTCTGACATTTATATGTGTCTATCTATCCAGACTTTACCCAGCCCTGACTGTCAGAGTAGAAACTTGAAATTTTACCCTCGCATACCCCTCCATGAGTTGAGGAAAAGGATTTTTTCCCCACCCACACACCCCTTAAATAGGCTTTTATTTGGAAGGTTCAATTTACAATGTGAATTTATGCCAAAATGTTAGTTTTTTTTTTAATTCATTTATTTATTTTTTAAAAATTTCCATAAATGTTAAGTTTAAGATTCAAACCTACTGGTAGTATTTGTATCAAGGTAACTTTTTTACAACCACCACCGTTTAATTTACAAGCTAAAAAAATAAGCTTATATGATAGATTGCAGTGATTTGTGATTTTTATCGGAAAGCTAGGTCTTTGTAGTTACTACATTTCAGCCAATTCACTCTAAGACCTTCTTCAGATGTACAGATACGTTCTGTGATTTCGAGTGTTTAGCTGCTATCGCATCATCCTGACTGTTTCATTGCTAAATACTTGTAAAATACGTTTTGTTTTTTGTTTGTTTTTTTGTTGTTTTCATGAAACTAACCTTTACCAATTTTTTCCTTTGTGTCAGGATGGCACTATCCTCTGCTACAGTGCCGAATCTGAAGAAAATATGGCAACATGGATACAACATTTACATAATGTCACTGACACTTGTAGCACTTCAAGTCCATCGATTTCTTCTGATGGTTTTTTTGATTCTCGGGAAGACCTCACCTCAAATGGTAATTACTTTCAATTTCATTGCATTTTCTCTTGGAAATAGAAAACTTCACTTCAGATTACTGAATCAATCACAAATGGAATGGGTAACAGAAAAAGTTAGTTCAGTTTAAAGTAGAAATGAAAGATTTTTTTAAAATTCCAAACATTAATTTTATTCAACAAAATATTAACTGTTAAGTTCTCCGTAAACTGCTCAAATTAGAAGCCATCAACCAAAAGTGTCATCTTGAGTTCTTTCAGTTTTCAAGTTGGTCTGGCTGGAATCATCAGTTTTGACAACATTTGTTTTTTTTTTTTGTTTTTATCACCATACAATGTAAAGTGATTTTCTTTTTATGAATTTTGTTGAAACTGAATGCTCCCTATGCCATCTGACAAATGTAGAACTATCTTTTTAGTTAATCCTATATAAAACAAAATTTTTTTAAAAAAAGCAGATTTACTGCTTTATAACTACAAACTTTTTCTTTTTCCAGTTGAACTGAATTATTTGCGTTCTTGCTAATCAACTGACTTCTTTTTGTTTCCAGATCCAGAAGAACAGAGACAAAGAGCTCTGAAACAAGAACTTTTGACTTTTGTCCTTCAACAAATCAAAGATATCCAGTGCCGACTAAAGCAGGTAAATCATTAATATTTTACTTTCTTTCATCTTATTTCTGTTTTTTTATTGCAACTAAGATAGGTATTTTATGACTATTAAAGCTCACCAGAAATAGATACACTAGTTTGAACTCGAGGATTCCTTAAAAGGATCCCTCCTTTTCAAAGCACCTTCATTTAATGGACCCTTCCTCTGGAATTTTGCCTCAATGTGTAAATGACTTATAGGAGCTAAATGCACCAAAGAGGAGATAGATCTTATTCCAAAAGAACTAAATCTGCAAATTCTTTAAGGCCTCCCCAGTCATAGATACTAGAGATGCCAGCACATCTGAATCATTAAAGAACACTCAGGAAATTTGTATGTGGCCATAGTGGTAGAGGTCTTTGATTTTTATGGGTGGGGATTCGTTTGGCACACCTCCTGGATTCTAGCGCTGTCTGATTTGAGACATGATTGTTTTGGGCTTTTTTCTTTTCTGTTTGACTGTTTTAGATTCCTTGGTTAGTTATGTGAGAGATGAGACTACATTTAGTGGCTGAATAGAAAATGGACAAATAATTATAGTTTGTTTTCAGGAGTGAAATAGACCTATGAAAAAAAATGTTGATTCATCCTGCTAGAAGTGAAATAGACCTATAAAAAGAAGTTTCTGACGATATTACAGAAGAACATTTCAATTAACTTCTTTCTTTTTGTTTCAATTTCCAGCCTTCTGATGACAATGAAGCCAGCGAACGACAAACGATGGAAGACGCTACGTGCAATATGACTCGACTTGTTCAAAGGCGGATGTCAACACAAATAAAGGTAGATAACTCTTTACAACATTAAAAAAAAAAATGTCTGATAATTTCTGAATTTTTTTAGTGAGGAATTATCATTATATAGAAGTGTTTTCGAGCTGTTATCCGTCTCTGTTTATCTTTCGAACACATTCACCTTACCAGGTGGGTGTCATAAACTGGAGGTGTTTGATGGAGGTCCAAGTAATCCCTTAAAAACACACTCCTGTGGCACTAACTTCAAACCTTGGCATAATTATGACATCAAGAGTGATCAACATTGTTTTGACCTGGGAAAATATCAGAAGGGTCAGTCCTTGTGCTTCAATAGTGACCATCCAAAAACACATGCATAATCATCAAAAGAATTCATTTACTTACCACTTGACTCTCTGTGAAATTCCAATATAATTTTTAGAAAAGAAAATGCTTATTTGAAATTGTGGGTCGGAGATATGTTTTATCAACAAAATTGTTACCTCTAAGTGGAAGAGCAGACAGAAACAGTGAGTGAATAGATATCAACATTGAATTAGAAAAAAGAAGGTTTGATTGAAAGCTTAGTTCTATTATCTATGTGTTCAGTTTGATCAACACGTGTCTTTACCATGCAGTTAATTAACTTGATCAGCAGGGTCAAGTGAAGATTCACTTTGTCTTGGCATAGTGTTGATATAGGTATTTGAGTTGATATATTCATAAAAAGATGCAAGTTCATTGTGGGAAGAAAAATGAACCAACTTTGAAAGAAGCTATTGTTGGTTCAAACATGTTGGTTCCCATTTGAAAAACTTACTTTTCTGAATATTTTTTGTTCCATTATACACGATTTAGATTTGATTCTTGGTAACTCAAAATCCATTGCTAAATTTGGTTTTGCTTTTTATTCCAGTTACAGTCAATTAAAAAGCAAATGAATCCCAAAAAGTCACTTTTCCATTTCGGCAGTGGAAGCAAAAAGAAAGATGAGAAATCCCTAAATCCACACCTAGTGACCGAAGCCCAAGAACTAAATGAAAAGCTGAACGAAATTGATCGTACCCTCAACCAGCAACAAAACAGCCAGATTGCTTCCACTGATAGTCTTAACAAACAGAGCTCAAATTCTCCAACTTCAGGGTCAACAACTTTCAACCTGTCAAAATCTTTGAATCCCTCGAGCAAGAGCCATCGCTTGGGACTGAAACCAATTTGGCTTAGAAACTCTCGGCAAAACAAGGACAATCGTATGAACAATCGCCTGAGTACACCATCAGCATTATTACAGTCCTGGGGTACAGAATTGTCAGTGTTGGAAGCCAAAAGCCCCCCTCCAACTTCTGCACAAGATACATTTTTAAAGTCTTTAGACTTGGCTGATGGTGCTTCAAAGGAGAAACCATCTGAGAATGTTTTGTACAAGACATTACCTACCAAAAAGAATTTACGCATGTCTCTTCCCTATTCCACCCAAGGCTCAGCTACACACAACAAGATCCCAAAATACATTAAAATTTTGGATTCAGAAATTGAGGTGAGTGATCTTTATAAATTTTTTTTTCTTTAAAATTTTTCTTCTTTTAAAATTTTTCTTCAAACTAATGATTTGAACTTTTAGCCTTGAAAATAAATTAAATCTAAAATTACTATTGATGCCCCTTCATCTGCAGTTTCACTCTTTGATGGTCAACTTCCAAATCCATAAGTTTCAATTAATGATCCCTAGGGGCTAGAGTAATGGTGCTGGCAATTCGCTTTTTCCAAAGAGAAGCCTGTAAGTGGGAAGGTGAACGTTTTCTACTTAGGTGGATGAGGTAGTGTTGCTCTTACCATTGAGCTAAATAGCCGCCAGTAATGCAAAGGCCCATATAACTATTTTAACCCCAAATTCCCATCTTGGTTATTCATGGTCTTTATCTGCTCTATTTGTTTCTTTCAATGCAACAGTTGTTAAGAAATGGATATATATGATCCGACAGAATTATAAATTGCATTATGTTGAAATTCTAATTTGAAATGATCATCTGTTGTTACACAGTGAGTGTGTGTGTGTGTCTGTGAATGCTTTGCTAATGATTTTAATGAACAAATGTATTGAAAACCATGAAGAAGGAGATTGTCAGTAGTTAAGAATTGAAGCAAGCATCACTGAAAGAAAAGAATTATACTATTATCTTGCTTATTATTATTGTTGCCTAGATTTTTAAAGTTTTTTCTTCTTTTATTCACAGGCTTTTGAGATGTTGGCTTCAAGTTACCACAGTAGACGTACAGAAGCATCCTCTAGTTCCAATGCCTGAGCCACAAAGCCAGAACAAGTCTTTTATTTTGTTCACCAAAAACAATGAGGTGGGGACCAAGTATAGAGCAGAAGAGACAAGGTTTATTGATGTATTGAAAACAAAATTTGATACATCACTTTTGTCTCTATAGCACAAAAAATGTGCTGTTGGTTTGTCTTCCTACCATGAAAAAAGCATTTTGGTTGCCTCCCTCGCCCCAAACAAACTTGTGGGATATGTTGATCTGATCTATATTACTGTTATTTCTGAACTGAATGTCCTATGTGTATTCGACAACCCAGAAATGAACTTTACAGCCTGGATAGGGAACGACAGTAATAAATAGTTATGGCGGCAGATAAGGGAGATAACTTCATTATGTTGCTGATTATCAGGATTGACTTTTTTTTTTTTTTTTTTTCCTTATTTTCTTTTTTCTACCTGTTATTTAAAGAAAAAGAAAATATTTTGGTCAGAGACTTCCTTTCATCTTTTGTTCAATTTTATTTTTATTTAAAATCTTTAAAGAAAGAAGAATGTTTTTCTTTCTATTCAATTATAATTTCATTTTCTGGCATCCAAGCAGATGTGTGTACACTGTCCTACCACCTGGGTAACTTATCTGCTAGTCAATTTTTTTTCGAAGAAGGAACGGTAAATTTTCATTTATAACAATACCATTACACTATAACTAAACTTTATAATCTTGGATATAAATTTATCGTTCGCATTATTCGTACTTAAAAATTCTACATTGAATTTTCTTTGTGCCCTTGTGAAAAATGAGGTTCTGAGGAAGTCACCATGCATTTAAACACATTCTTTCACTCATATATTCACAGTTCGAGTCTGGATGTGAGGAAAGAAATTTTTTAATGTCGGCAAAAAATGAAATTTGCATTAATAATTTTTTTTTTTTTTTTTTTTTTCTCTTCTCATTTATTTTCAACTTTTGAGTTATATGGGTGGAAAAAAATTAACATTTGAGACAATTTTTTAGACCTTGTTGAAATTAAATTGTTTCTTTTGATTGCGAATCTCTTATAAAACAATTTGAGGGAAAAAAAAAAAAAACACCATTCACCTTTATGATAACTCTTTGTGAATTCCGAAGATTTGAACACATCTACCTTCGTAATTGTTTGAATATATATTTATCTTACTATACAATTGGAGAGTAGAAATAATTTTTCCTTACATGCAATAATAAAATTGTTGTAGATTTTATTTAGTCACATGGTTATATAATTGCTTTAAAACAGCAAGGTCATGTATATGTAATATCTTTTTCAAATTTGAAAACTAGAAACTTCATCAAAAGAGAATCTTTTTCTTTTTTTTTTTTTTTTTTTCTTTTTTCCATTTTCCATTTTTATATTTTCAAATTTAAATTTTCATTCTTATTTTAAATTTCATTCTCTTATTTTCCCAAAAGAAAACGCTTAATATTTTGATAGGGTGTAAACATTTTCTTCCACCCAAACTTTCAAATCTGCTACGACCTTTTTTTTTTTTCTTTTTTTTTTTCTTTCTTTCTTCTAGCAGAAATACTCAATGTACCCCCCCTCCCTCATTTTTTGTAATATACCTGAGATTTGTACATATAAAAAAAATCACCTGACAAAGTATTAGTGTTTCTAGACACATTACATGCATAGTTTTCTCTTCTCCAAAGCAAAAATCAAACAAAAATGAAAATTGATCTTGTCAAATTAACTGAACAACTTTTATATTGTTATTGGGGAGAAATTATGCGTGTCGTTCCTCTGTCAAATCTGTAAAGCAGGCATTGGCAACCTTTTTGATTAAGCAGGCCACATGAGACATTTTTCATCTTAATTTGGGCCACACATTCACTTTATTACAGAAAGCATATTTCTATTTTAGACTATTGAGGTACAACGCCAAAGCAATAGTAATTTTACAATAAAAATCATAAAATTGACTTTCTGAGAAAAAATATAAGATTTTAAATAAATGCCTAGGTTGGCAATAGGCCATAAAAAAAATGTTGCTGTTGGCTAAATTTGGCCTATGGGCCTATAGGTTGCCCATATGGGGTGTAATGGAAGTGCGTCAATCAAAATATTAGGAAACCCTAAGAAAAATTGATTGGGTCAGTTCGAAGCCTTGAAAATAAGCCGTCAGACAAGGACAATATTCAGTTCAAAACGGCTTCTTTTTCAAGCAGATTGCATTCAACTTGTTCATTCCCAAGTATATTTTTTATGTCATAATTCCTGTGCTGGGTTTTTCTCTCATGGAAGAAATTTATGGAAATAGAAAGTCTTCGTCGCATGTTTTAAATGGCATCATTTTCATAGAAATCAACTAATATATCTACAACATAATATCTTATAAGTGTAAGGAAAGAAAGAAAAAAAAAAACAATATTGTAAGATGAGTTATCTCGTCAATGACACAATACTGACGAATTGCCAGGATGAGTTGTCTTCTCCTTGGCAGTGAACAGGTTTAGAATGTAAGAAATTTGTATGTATGTGTGTATCATTCTCCACTTATATCCTGATCAGCAGTCTCACAAGGTTAGGTCATCGCCTCAGGGAGAGGGTCTTCAATCCTAGTCCTTGGGCTGAGTGCTTAGCAGAAAGGCCCCCCCCCCCCTTCAAGTCTTGGGTATGATTCGGTACCTACCAAACTACCTGCCTACCAATGGGCCATGGTGATCAGTCTTTAATTTTGTGAATAAAAATGACCCAATAGTTTTCTTACCTTTTCCTTCCATGTAGACATTTTTTGTGCAATAAAAATATATATCTGTAGGGCAATGAAGTTAGGCTTCGTAAATTTAATGTATTGCAAATCAAATACTGTATGTGCCAGTATATGAGACGGATATTCGATTTAATAATATACTACACCCAGTGGGCTGGTATTATTACTTGGGGTTCACCTACCAAAGCTCAATGTGGACAATTATGGGATTGGATATGTTGCAGAGAGTGGTAGTCTTCTAAATACCCTGGTAAACAGTCTCATAGTCCAGTGTATACTGTATTTTGCAGTGTGAAAATTTTTTTTTTTCTTCATTTGATGTGTCCTCTCTTATAACTGTTCATTGGTTTTGTTTTTTTTTCTTCAAGAAATTTTATCTCTGCAAAGGCATGCTCCAGTTACTGGCCCTAAATCTTTCAGTCAAGATAGAGTTTGGCTTGCATTTTTTTTTTTCCTCACCTTCTCCTCCTAAAGCCATTTTATATACCTACAATCCATTGCAACAATGTTTCCCCAAACTTTTTTGGACTCCCCCCGCATCATTTTCAGAGAATATATTTCATTGATGCTCCCATAAAATCTACCAAAAATTCATAGAGGATAAAATTTCTATCCTGCAACCCTTGTCTTCCAGTGCTCCCTGGCCCCAATCTTGCCCCCAACTACTACCACCTTGATTTCCAGCATCTTCCTGGAGTCTTCCAGAACACTCAAAAGGGCAGTAGTGCCCAATTTAGGAATCACTACATTAGACCATTCACTGTTCCTTTAATGAAAATTATGTAACATCGAATGTTTCTTTTTAGATATCACTTATGTAATACCTATGTCTGGTGAGATGCAGCTAGTGCAGACACATAACATGATATCACAGTGCCGTTAAGTAAATCGATTATAAAATGTTGCTATCAACTCGTTTTCATTGTCTATCAGAGACTTGAATACTGAAAATCCTGTAGTGCCCGCCATTTTCAGCAGTTGCCCACTCGAGAGTTGAAATTGCCCAGGTTGAGAAACCCTGGTCTAATGGATTGAAAGCCCATAATATTACTAAGAAAAAATTTTATATTCTAGGAGAAAGGCTATGTAAGCTAAACTGAATCTTGATTTTTTCTTTGTCCTTTCCTGTTTTTTCAGTGCGAGGTTCTTTTTTTCGATGCCCACAACTTGAGGATTCCTTCCCAGAGTATTAACGACAGAGCTATGGGGAAATCTTCATTGCAAGAATATTATCTCTTGATAATCACTGCATATTGTTGAAGATAGTATCTATGTACAAGGGAAAAAAACTTTTTTTTTTTTTTTTTTTTTTGGATTATATTTCACAATGTCGAATATCTACCCCTTCCCTTGAAAAACGTCTTACAAAAAAAAAAAATTACCCAGCATCCTACAGTCTGAAGGTTACCTCTGTGATAGACCTATCCTAACCTCAGAGGAAAATGATCTATGCTAGACTGTAATCTGAGTTTTTGTACATGACCTGAATGAAGTGTATAAATATTTTTTTTAAAATACACAAAAGTATCATAGTAAATGATTAAAAAATGAAGAACAAAACAGATTAATTCCTGTATCGATGTATTACGACAGAAGAGCCAATGGACTAGTAGTAATGAGATTTATAAACTTACTGTCTGCATATTGTAAGAGAAGAGATATGCAGACTTATAAGTGGTCAGAAGGATTTACATGACGCTAAGTCACCTACAAAACATCTTGGTAAGGTAGGTGCAAGTGCTGAGACCATATCCCCCACCCCATCAAGATTTTGCAAGTCAAACTTGGGGTACATCCTTGATGTTCGGAATTACTAACAAAATCTGCAATAGCCAAGATGAACAAATTTTCATCATTCCCCTCCCCACCCCCCTCAAAAGACTGGCAGATCTGTTCACCAAGGAAGCAAGCATTTTTGTAAATACTGTCAAATAAAAACTGTATTTTATGTGAACTTTTAGACAACGAGTGAATGTGGCAGGCAGAAATCTTCACTCAATGGAAATTTATGAAAGGGCTGTAATTTTGCATGAGAGAGAGAGAGAAAGAGAGGAAAGCTCACCAAATTGATTTTATTGAAAACAGAACAAAATCCTGGTGAAATCCATTTTGTATTTTATATCCCAATAAAGATTTAATCTTTTTCCATGTGTTTGTGTCTGAAACTTTCTTTCTTTTTTTTTTTTTTAATTTCATTTTCAACATATAGCATAATTTTTCAAGGGTGAATTATGCGTGCTTGATAACTTTGAAAGCCTGTAATTTGCAACTGTTTACCTATGACCAAAATTGGCGTGAAATCACAACTGCAAAATTCAAGCTTACTATTACAGGAGTTGCCTGTAGTGGCTGGACAAACATTTTGTCTCTTACAGTAGGGTGGCCCAGAAAGGGAAATATTCAGAGCTTTTTGTCATAAATACCAGCATCTTGACACTGGCATTGAATCTATGCCTCCAGACTAGCTTGATTTTCCAAATTCAACACTTCCAATGCCTGTGTTGGTTAAAGTTCGGATTATCTCCCTTTCTGGCCAGATCTGGCAACCCTGGCATACAACTCTTGGAGGTTGAGTAGATGTGAAATATTCTATTTAAATTATAAATCTGAAGAATGTATTATAAATTATTTTAAATTTCTTCAACTACTTTTTACCTTTAATTTTAATTTATTAGTTGTATTAATCACAACCTTCTGCTTAAGTAGATCAACCTCCGGCAAAGAGTAAATAACATTAATTGGAAAATAAAGAAAGAGCTTTAATCTTCATTTTCCAATCAACGCTATTTAATCGGTCTGAGTAAAAGTTGCGATAAAAAGCGACTAATGAATGGAGATGTGAAGAGTAGTGATGAAATTTTTAAATCAATAAGACGAGAAATTCTCTTCTTCAGAAATTTCAAGACAGTATTGATTTATTCATAAACTATTGATTCACTGTCAGTTTTCTTCATATTTTCTTTACGATACATTTGATAAAATATAATGGAAAGTTCAAATAGATGACTGGCAAAAATTTTAGATATAGGTACAAGTCCTCTAGTCAATCTTATTTACCTGACAAAAATTTATCTAGAACAAACATTTTATTAATTTGTTTATATCAAGACTTGGAACAAGGGTGTATTTTTGGTTGGGTGGGGTACAGGCCTCTTATTTACAACCAAAGTTGGCATACAGGCGAAAAGTGGGAGGATATTTGCCCCTAGAACATTGGTGAGTATACCCCCTGTAGTCTATCATTTTAATCCTTAAAAAAAAATGTTTTTTCCATATTTACTATTCACTAGCATTTTTATCAATACCTAGAATAAGATCTCAAGGTTGAATTTTTATCTCGCTCATGAAGTGTTGATATTTTCATAGTGTCCTTTTTAATACCACTTTTTTATCTTCTTACATCTTGAAGCCCCAAAGTTTACATTCTATCCCACCATTTTGTGTAGTACCCTGACTGCTCAGAGTAATTCAGAATGAGAAAAAGAAATCAGTTTCAAAGGGTTAATTCATAATTGATGGAAGGTTTTATTCAAATTTATGTCACTTTAACACCATGGCTGCTCTGGCTGTCTCGTTGGGACACTTCCCACTTATCACCATTCTCCCCATGTTGTACAAAAAATCAAGGATTTTTTCAAGTGCTGGTTTGGATTTCAAAGAAAGAGATAAAAAAAACTTCACAGAAAAAACCCACTTTGGTTGAAAATCAATAAGTTGAATTTATTTCCTTGAGGGTTACCACAAACACGGATGGGTCGATTGCTGTAATGTGATGTGCTTATCCAACTTGAGTTTAATAAAGAGGTGGTTAATTTGGAGAGACGAGGAAAATCTTATAGGGATGAGCAGCTCCAGGAAGAACCTCATACGGTCGATCAAAGGCAAGACCAAATTTCTGTCTTCACCTCTAAGTAAGGTACAGCCAAGTTGCATTTAGATCCTACAATCTTTATCTATATTTGCCAATCAAGACATATTAGAGCTAAGTTGGTTTTTAATTCTCCTTTTGGGGTAGCAACAAGGGTTGTTTGTCTTTTCCAGTATAATTTTACAGATTCATACAAATTGTTTTTATATTTTCCCAACCCTATATGGTTTCTGCTCACGAATCATACCAGAAAGTATCAATTCAACTTTCTATCAAGTTGGCTTCCCAATAAGTTTACATTCAATAGATTAAAAGGTCTCCTTCTTGTAGTATCACATTTCTATCCATCTATAATAATTAACAACTTGGCAGGGTTACCAGTAGGGAAGATGATGAGTCTCATCTCAGACTTCTCCAATACAGACATAGGAATAGCATTGAATTCGGAAATCGAGCAAGTCTGGAGGCTGGGGTTCAATATGCTGAGCTTCTCGAGGCAAGCCTGCCTCAATAGACTGATGTTGGAAAGAAAATCTTTTTTTATTCGTTGATTTTCTGGATAAGTGGGCAATAATATTCGTAAAAATGTTGCAGTTGGCAAACCACCCCTGTTATATCGAGGGATGTCTGTATTTACTAAGCTTAGCTCAGTCAAGGGCAAGGTCACAAGTGTGTGGCACCAAGTTAAGTTTGAATTCACTGTAGTGACAATGGTGTGCAGAACTACCTTCCAAACATTTTCCAATGTGAGTTGTCCAAGTTGATGAATATTGCTGAGGCTTACATATCGGTTAAGCAATGTTGAGCCAGGTCAGTACTAAGTTGGGTAACTGTCAGAAAACCAGGCTATGTAAGCATTTGGTGATATACCAATCCCGACACTACACTCAATAATGCGAGCCAAAGTTCAGTTATACCCCACCCCCGAACCCTCTGCCTGGCCTGGCTGCAAGCGACAAGAAATGAATGGATCGATTAATCATTGCTCCACGGTGATGCACGCGTAAGATCAAATCAAAGGCTGTGAGTTCCAATCGTTAGCTTCAGAAATAAGCAGTTGACCAATCATGATTATCTCCCTTGAATATCTCGATTGGTCAAAGGGAGACAATCGAATTACATGATGGAACAAATGATTTTCTTTTTACGAAGACACGTCGAGTTAATCACAAGTCCTGTTTTGAAAATCAGCATTCGAAATTCTGGTTTCCACCAGGGCTCGAACAGCGACCAATAGCACCAATGGTAAATATGCAACTAATGCACTGTAGTATTTCTGAACAGACTGCCCTAAGCATTTTCTATTTTTCAGTGGACGAGTGAAAACCTTCCAGCCAACTCAAACAATTTTTGCCTGGTTACCTAAGAAACATCCGGTAGGGAGTGAGGGGCAATCGAACCCCCCACCTCCAACCTGGATCAGGCTTTCTCACCAAGAACAGTGTGCTTTGAAAGTTGGAGCATTATAGTCAATTATGGATAATAGTGCAGTACAATTGTGTAACCCCAACTTGATGTTCCTATATCTCGGAATTCTTGAGGTATTATTATCATTTCTGTTAATATTCGGACCATCCTCATCTTGGTTGTTTTTCATACAACGTTTTGGCCGTTGCACTCTACGGCCTTCATCAGGTATCCACATGGACACATAGCGTAGTGGTTACAGCACCAGACAAATTACTGCAAAGTAATCTGATGGTTCTAGGTTCAATCCTAGTGTGAGACAATATAATAATACTACTAATGCTAAGAGGGGAGTGCGGTCAATATACTCCCGTCGGATAAATAAAGGGTTCCCCACACCTACCAGATGATACCTGATGAAGGCCATAGAGTGCAACGGCCGAAACATTGTATGAAAAACAACCAAGATGAGGATGGTTCAAATGTTAATAGAAATAATTGATGTTCCTATCTGAAAAGACTTTTTATTCACTAGAGACACGGATAGATGTATCCCAAATATACACTTTTGGGAATATATCCTTTCTGCACAATATATCCTTTCTGTACAAAAGTGGCAACATTTGTTTATGGGTATAGCGTTAGCCTGATGGAATATTATACCCTTTCTTATGACTAATTCTGGATGGACACTTAAAATCAATATTTGCCTTCAGTTGGGTCTAATTAGGAGCAGTACTTGTCTGAATCAATCATTTGGTTCCCTGGGATGAGCTTATGAATGAGACTCCTTTCCAAACCTACCATATACACAGTATCACCTTCTTTGGGTGAAGAGTGACCTCTGGTATAGTTAGTAGGGATTTATTTTTTTAGTCCCACAATACCTTGCGTTTCCTATCATTGTAAAGTATCCACTCTTCATCACCCATTACATTCTATCTAAAAAAAAACATTTAGGGTTCAGTTGATTTTTTGCGCCTATGTGGAAGCTGCACATTCAACAGTTGATATGGATATTTTGAGTTGCAATCAACAGTGTCGTATAACATTTATTATTTTCAAGTAATGTTTTAATTTGATTGCCATCCATCTAAACTGGTTCACCTAACTGTAGAGCATTGTTCAGTAAGAAATATCCAGCACAAAACTTTGCAGAATCACTTTTGACACAATCTATCATTGACTGCATATGAAACACATTTTTACCTTTCTTAAAACGAAAAGCATAATCCGCCAAAATGTTGCTTCTTTTCCTCCAAATGTTAGAAACAATTAAAAAAAATACTCCAAATTTGCCGTTTTTAAAGCGCATACTTATATGACAGCCACCCAAACACAAAACCAACCTTTTATGAAATTGATAAAACTAAACGCTCTTAATACTACCCAACAATATAAGAAATGTATAAGAAATGGATATGTAATCTGATAGGAATGATTATGCAGCTACCTATCAGTTACAGGTTGGTTTCCTACAGCTATTTCACCATTTATTTTACTTACACTGCATAGGCCAAATATTGTGTTATATTAGATTGAAATTCTATTCCAATTGACTTCCTGTAAATACACAGTATATGTATCATTTGGCCAAGATAGTGTAAATGGTTATGGTTTGGCTAAATTTCTATGGTTGTCAAACATTTTTAGATTAGTCAAGTTTTGCTATCAAAAAATGATGGCATATATAATCAGGTTAACATTTTTGATTACGAAAAAAACTTTATACTTCTTCTTTATATTCTGGGATATTTCTGTTTTATAAAAGAATATAAAGAGAAGGTGTGAAGCTATTTCAAGTAAGAAATTGTCATGGAATTCAAATAGTGTGTATAATTATCTTTCCATTACAAAAAAAAATTTTTTTTGGATTTTCTAAGGGAAGTAACTCTGGTGTGAAAATATGGAAGTTATTTCCCTTGCGTCGCATGCCAAACTAAGCAAGTATTGTAAACGCTAAAAATTGTAATTGAACTGCCTTATAGGGCTAGACGCTCCAAATGCCCAGAAAAGGAAAAGTGGATTCATGCCTTTCTCAAAGGGCATCAGCTTTAGCTGAAACTGGAACAATTTTAGAACAAAGAAAGCTTATTCATCACTTCAATTGTGTATCCATTTTAGTGTTAAAATTTGAAAAAAAAAAATTTTTTCTTTTTTGAATTGCAATTTCAACTCAGAACACTATACACTAACTCTAGACAATAACCTCGTATTATATTCTCTGTAGTTAAATTTAATAAAATACAGTTTCCTGTCTTCATTTGTTCTGCAATTAAGTAGCAGCAGCAGCTCAAATAATTGTGTATATAGTAATCTCCCTTCGTTTATGCAAACCTTATCTGTATAGTAATTTCAGCTACTTCAATTAATGCGGAATTCTGTTACTGCGAATTCCAAAACTGCAACCATTTCCTGTTTTACCATTTCCTGTTTATCCAGTTACCGCTATCTGAAATGATGGGAGGTGGATTCAGTGCAATTATTCCAATTGGTTCTATTGATTGTCCAATGGGACTGCATTTTAAGTGAGTAAAAACTGGGACAAATTAAATGAAGTAGATTCTGTTCATCCATAGTCCCATAGCTCAGTATAAGGTCTTCATAGAGGCACTCATTTTCATGAGTGTGTCTTGGGGAAGATAGTCTGACAGAGCACGTTTCTCCAGACTTCCCCAAAGCACTTAGTATTGAGTACTGTTTGGTATGGCTTGGTACTGAATTGAATCCACAACCTACCGAACCAGAGGTGAGTACTCTAACATTGGGCCATGGTGATCGGATGTTTGCCTGTATGATTGACTAACTTACGATTACCACATTCAAAATAACTTATTACAATACAAAAGGTTTTAATATTATTACTAGATATGCTCATTCAAAGGTGCCTCTTTATGGTGTATGGAGTAGACCGCCATAATTGTAATGTAAAATGATTTCACTTCTATCCTACGAAAGTACGGCTTTGAAGAATTTCAGTTACATCTCTTCGATGTGGTTAATCTAAATATGAGAATTTCTTGAGAACTGCTGATCCAAACTCAATACTGCCTTGCCTGGTGAGCTGACTAATATATCAGGTAAATGTCAACTTTGTACAACGGCCAGTCGTCACATAATTCTGGTGCGCACACACACAGATTTCTTCAATTGTTCTTAGATATTGTATATCTTTTAGCATCTTGCTTTTTTTTCCCCAAAACATTTACCACAGTTTGATCACAAATTTCAATGAGTAAATCCCCGGAACATGCAAAACTTCCAGCTAACACTTTGTACTTTGTACTTCACAACTATAATATCACAGCTACCTCCACCATGTTTAAAAAGTTATTTTCTTTCTTTTGTTTTGAAAGTTTTGAAAGTTTAACACCAAGGGGAGAAAAAAAAAAATGTTCCATTTTCTATCGGAGGTATTTTTTTTTTTCGACTATAACATTATGATGAAGAAAATAGATAAATCAAAAAAAGTATTTTTTGTGCTTTCAATCCTATTGCATAAAAAAAGTCGAATATTAGATGAAAAATAGAAAAAGGGGTAGTGCTGGAAGTTACTAACCAATGGAGAAACAAGAGTAATTTTTTTTTTTGGAATTCAAAAAAATTTTTTTTTGCTTCCAATCCAACCATTCGGAGACCTTTAAAAATGAGATTTTCCACAAAATTGAAAAATTTACGGAGATAACGAAGGTTTTCATGGATTGAAAGCACAAAGAATGTCTTTATTTTCTATTGAATATTCAATTTAACCAAATCTTAAGCCAGGGATAAGGAACCAAGTTAGCATGATGTGTGGAAATTTCAATTCTTCTTAATAATCCTACCATAGAGTCAAAGAGTCACTTACATTTATTTTAGTATTAGATTAGGGATTATCGTCTAGTTCCTGTGGAAGACCCAAATATGGCCTGATGTCCTTAGGAGATCATGGATTTGAATTATTTATTGAATTATACTTTATTTGAAAAATCACTATCATGGACTCATAATCAGTTCAAACATTTAGGTTGATTTCATAAAAGATAAGTGAATTATAGATAGGTAGGTAGATAGATAAGTAGATAGATAAATGGAAACCAGATAATTATCGAGGGAGTGAGCGTGAATGTGGAAACCATACTACTTTTTTTTAAAATTTTCCTATACTAATATGCTAAAAACATGCTCCAGGGCCCCATTAGTAGCAACAGAAAAGTTGGTGGCAATAAAATAACTCAAAGATGGCTAGAATTATCACATGATGGACATTTCATAAATTTTAGTAAGATTACTAGTTACAACTTGTAAAAATATGACAGGGATAATGCAATTAGAAAATATAAAAAAACATGTTGCTCTGCATTTTATCATTAATGTTCAATACTTCCCGGATATTAGAATAAAGTTAAAATTAATCAGAAGACATGACTGGCTGCTTCAGGGTCAAATACCAATTCAAGTTCTATTCCAACTGAAGATAATTACTGCAACATTTGTATTGTATATATAATAGATAAAAAAATTAAAAAAAATTTTTTTTTTCTTTCTATAAGTGTATTTATTTATCAACATAAAATAAGCCAGTGCGTATCAGTATGAGAAACCTTCAAAATATCTAAGACTTGTCGATTTAGCTCGGTGGTAAGACAGCCTTGGGAATCAGTTGGATGTGAGTTCAAATCACAATAGGGGAATATGAATTTTACAAATCGATTTTGATAAGGATTGTTCTTGTTTTTGCAGACAAAAAATGAAGTCAACTCCAGTTTTAGAGTTTGACAATATTAAAAAATTTAGGAAGAATCCAAAATACAGAGATGAATTGATTTCCTATCATTACCCTTTCTTTCCTTTTAAATATTGTAAAGTGATACACACAAACAAATAATATATACACACGTAGCTTTCTCAGATAAAATATGTTTTGTTCCAAAAAAAAATTTACAAATAACATTCAATTCACCATTGAATAATTATGGCATTTTATTTATCAAGTTCAACATAACATAAAATTCTATTTGTATTTCGTCATCGTGTGAAGACCTAAAAAAGTGTTACAAACAAAAAAATAAATATACAAATACACGTGTTATTCTATTATAGCAGATACATTGATTTGTTTCAACTTGTATCCTCATCTTATTTATTATAGTCACATTTTGACCTTTGAACCCTTAGGCCATCTCTCAAGTGCCTGACATATTAGGTAACCTTTTGGGATTTTCAAACCAAACCCTTTATACAATCCAGGAGTATATTGTTCTCATAGATCCATGCCAGAAGAGATCTCATTAATTAATTCTCAATTAATTAGTCCTTAATGCCATTTTTGCTCTTTCTACTGAACCAGGGTATACATGGATTTTATTGTTTGACTCGAAGCTACCTGCATGCACCTTTAGTTTATATCCAGGAGGCCAATGGTCTGCTTGGTGAATCCTTTGCAATCATTCAATTTTCAAGGGAACTCCTTCGAGAACCAACATTCCATTCTCATATATAATATATATATATATATATATATATATATATGTCTGTCCTTTCTTTACTAAAGACTCCCTTGATATTCAATCCTATGTTAGGCCCACTTGGAAAGTTATCAGAACCGACAGTGAGTGCCGATTCAGTTGTTAAGATTCATATACTCTGGTTTGGTAAAGCAAGCTAAAGACCTGCAAACCTCCAAATGCAAAAATCTTGATATTTTACAAGAAAATCTGGAGATTTTTGGTGAGATGCTAAAAAAGTAAAAATAAGTAAAACATGTTGTAATTCTTCCATAAACGTCAATTTTTTAATCTAAATATCAATTCTTATGGATATTGTTATAGTTGACTGTTGCATTCTGGGCTTTTTTCCTAAGGTTATCTATCATCTGGTTGTCATTTGAGGATAAATCTTGACTTCGTGGCTAAAATGTTTAATAAAGAACCACTTAAGGTTAGGGATGAGCGACTGTCAGTTTTATTTTTGCCAACAATACAGAACAATCTCTCCTCTTCCGCTTTGCTTTGTGGAAGAATCATATCTGAACCTTTAAACAGATTACAAAACTGATCAAAAGTTTTTGAAATGGTTTTTCTTGAAAGTTTGAAATAAAAATGTTAAAAACCGTATGAAATGAATACTGGATCATGTGATCTTGACATCAGAGTAAAAATAATGTGACACGAACAAAATCATAAAAGTTGGCAAGTCTGCTGAAATGGCATTAACAATTGACAAATTGACTCAGAAGAATTAACATAAACGAGATATTTTTTAGCACAATAGATAAAATATAGCAATAAGAGATATTTCTATCCATTGTGTTATTTGTCAGAGGCGTGAGTGGTCTGAAAGTTAAAAGCACAGAAAAATGGAATCGTTGAATGGAGTTCATATTCCAGCTCTGAAAGTTGCTCACTTTGTATTGATGCCCTTAGCAAAGACATGAATTCACCCTATCCCCCAGCTATGTGTAAATAGCAGGGCATACTGGTCTTCCTAGCCTTTACCTCCTCCCAATTATAGATAAATAGTAGGGCAGACTTGGCTCTCCAGCCTTGGTTGGCAATCAGTCTATTACACTGACAACTGATTCCAAACCAAGAATGGATCTCTTAAAGAAATTGTTCCACTTCAAACATATCAGGTCAATGATTACTACTTGCTGCTGTTACCATGTAACTGAACCAATTGCAAGTTACTTGAAGAGGAGATAGGCACTGCCCAGTGACTCCCATTACCCAGAGAAATGCCATGAAGGGGGAGTACTCACTCAGCATGGCACCCTAATGATTTGCTAGGTCATGGGTTGAAAATACACTGGAAGTTGCAACTTGAAATTCTCAGGTCACCGAATATGACCGACACCGGAAGCAGGCTAGAGAGTACAATGGCCAAAACATGACTATAACAACCAACATGGAAACACTAGTCAAAATAGATTTATGTATAATGATGAGTTTCTTCAGTGGAATAATTTAACTCAGCACCAAAACAGTCCAAGTGCTGAATCAATAAAGCTTTTTTAACACATTTTGCACAAAACTAATTCCGCACATAACACTCCCCATTTAACTGTCAATCTTATTCTTGTAATCTAGTCTCCATACAGTATAAACCAGTGATTCTGAACACAAGGGAGGGGGTGAATTTATTGGGGGTACAATTCTGAATTTGCGCATGAAGAGCAAGAAGCATTCCATGACCAATTGAGCAATAATCATACTATAGATTCCACAGAACCTAAAGCTTGACTTATCAACTAATACCTGACTTATTATTAACTAATGCTCAACTTATTCATCTTGCGAGTGGTGAGGTAATTGCACAGGGTAAGTAAATTAAAAGTAATAATGCCCTCATGTTCATAAGATTTTGTAAATTTTATCAAAAAATTTGCACTTGAACAGATAATTTATTTTTATACAAAACTAGATTTTGGTCATTTTCCTAATTTATATCATTACAAAATTATACCTTTTCAAAACTAAACTCATTTCATTATAGAAAGGGGGCAACAAATTTTTTTAGCTGCTGAAGTGGGTTATGGAGCAAAAAGGTTAAGAACTGACAGAAACGTCACAACAGAAAATTCTTTTCCAGTAAACTGCCATAATTACAACAAAAGGAGGAATCAAGGTTGCAGAATATGGCTGAAAGGGGAGATAATCCGAGCCTTTTCTCAGAGACATATTCAACAGAGTCATTGGAATAGAATCAAAGTTGGAAATCAAGCAAGTCTGGAGGAAGAATCAATGCCCGCCCCAAGGGACTGGTATTGAACTCCTGCCTATAGATGTGCTCCATTTTCCAAATGCAACGCTATTCTAGTGCCCGTGTTGGGTAAGAGATGGAGTTCAGATCATCTCCCCTTCTGTCAACTCTGTGTGAAATCACAGAAGACACACCTGTAGAGATTTTTGAAAGGTTTATTTTTTATTTTATTTTTTTTTTTTAAAAAAAGGTTTACAGATACATAAAGCTGCTTGTCTCTTTTGGCCTAACAAGACAGAAGGAAAAGTTATTATCGAGTAGAATGGAACAGGGGCTGAGGTCCCAAGCAGCCCCTTAAAAGGGAACTGAATCCCCCTCCCCAATCGACACTTTTTTTTTTTTTTTAAACTCCCTCCATGCAATAAGATCCAATTGCTTGCCCACCACGTCAAATTGCTCCCAGCACATCAACTGTAAAAGACTGATATTTCAGTCATTGCAGTAATAGTATGCCTCCCTACAATTGCTTTTTTAATATCAGAATCAGCAGAGAGTGGAATATGATAGAAAAGGAATCAAATAATAAATAAGGGGGAAGAAAGGATGATGAAAGTAATATATATATGTATATATATATATATATATATAACTTTTAATTAGATTGAAGAGACAATTTGGAAGGCCATAAGCAGTAAAAATGAAATTTCTTCCATCTTGACATTACCTTAGTTCGCATGTCCTTCTCACGTGCAAAAAGTTCCAGGTGCAATTCCTGGCACGAGCGAAAAGTGTGGAATAATAATCATAAGAACAAATTTCCCTGTGCACCTAAGAGCTGAGTACACCCTAAGCCGCGTGATTAAGGCGGAAAAAAAATTGAGAATGGAATCATGCCTTCCCCTATTCAAAAGTAGCGAATGAAAGAGGAATCTTCGGGGTCACTTCCGACAGTCAGTGCAGAACAAATCTGCAATTTAGTTATGAATTGATGCATGTCAGTCCAACATCATCAGGAAAGTAATGGAAATTCAAAAAAAAGGGTCATATTTCATAGACTCCAATATCCAGTATTTGGTGTGATGTCCCATGGGCGGGGATTTGGTAACTTTTCAAATGGGGCTATAAAATATAACGCCTTTTCGTATCTCCACTTTTCTGATGATGTTAGTTGCGAACCAACAAAATGTCAAATCAAATTAAGCAATCTCATTTGAACACCATATAGCCTTCCAAATTGTCTCTTCACTCTAATATTGTTTGATGAATTATAATCCACATCGATAGACTGGTCATATTTTTAGTTTTTTATGTGTGTGTATATATATATATATATATATATATATATATATATATATAATCTGCTGATGAAAGGAAGATGAGAGGGGGGGGGGTGCTACAATTAGTCAAAGCAATTCGTTTTTTTTTTTTTTTAGTTGCAACTGATATTTGTTTGAAGCTTACCATACACGCCAGTGTACGAGTTGACTTTCTAAGCATAAAACACCTCACTGTCCACGATTCTCTTTAACCTCCGCTGGCTAACACGTACAAAATTTTAATAGACTTAAATTAGCCAGCAAATATAAACAGGAACCTGAATTAACACCCAAGAATTTCAAGGGTCGACTTTAATGCCACATCAACTTATACACCAGCATATACAGGTATTTCATTGGATAAGACGAGCAAGCCAGAAGGTTGAAACAGCATTCTTGAAATCTGAGTAGTTCAGACAATTGATTAAAGTCAAGGGGGAAAAAAAAAGAAGTGTGTGTAGGGGGGAGGTAAAGATATGCCAGAAGTTTCGGACTGCCCAAGATAGTCAATGATGCGTTCAATTTTCATTTTTATTCCATTTTGATTTTTCAATTTCATTTTCTTCTATACCAGACAAAAAGGATTACTTAAAAAGGAGCTCCAGTACAAGTGTAAAAATGTTATAAATTTTTATAAAATTCTATTCCTAGGCAAAAATGGATATGATATTAAATAGGGGGAGGGGCGGGAGGAGGTATTTATCCACAAGGTTGAGTTTGAAGTGGGAACCCATATGTGTACTTGAGGGCAAATACAAAAATTGCACAGTCCCCGCCAACATTGTCACAAAGGCGTCAAGGAGGGTCTGACCCTCCCCCTTTTATGCAATGGGGATGTGCTCCCATGGAGCAACTGATCCCCCGAGACTGGGCATCATATACTTTAATAGTGGCCACAGGAAGGATCCTCGGCTAGGAAAAGAGCATTTATGCCTGTAGTTGAGTTGGGTCAGTATACTAAATGAAGAAAAAGAGAAAAAAAGAGAAAAAAAAAAAGAGAGAGAGGGGTCAAAAAGAGGGACAGAAAAATAGTTTGCATAATAAAGATGTTTATTTTCAGAGTTCAAATGTAACTATGATGACAAAAATGTTGCAAAGAAATTCAGGTCTGGCAGATATTCACAAATAATAAGAGAAGAATGGCCGATGAGCCATCCGTAATGGGAATCAAGGTTGCCAGATTTGACCAGAGGTTTCATCTCAGAGACTTACCCAACATAGGCAGTGGAATAGCGTCAAAATCGGAAATCGAGCAAATCTGGAGGCAGAGGTTCAATACCAGCCTCTTGAGGCGTGTACACTTGATTTCCAAATTCAACTGTATTTCAATGCCTGTGTTGGGTAAGTCTCCGAGATTGAGCTCAAATCATCTCCCCTTCTGGCCAAATCTCGCAACCCTGATGGGAATCATTTGCAATATTCATTTTTCTTACTTTTAGGGTTATTTTTTTTTTTTTTTTTCAATCTTCCCTCCTCTTCTTCATTGAATGAGCATGACAACTGGTTACAAAGCATCAGATATTGTTGTTTCACTATACATCAAATATCGTAAGTTTTATGTACACTGAATTGTGTGAAGAAAGAAACAGAACAAGCAAATACTGTGGCTTTCATACTATTATCCCTCTTGGCCAAAGTCTTCCGTGAACTTTTGTAACTTCTCTAAATCTTTCTCATTAACCGTGGGCTTGATAACACTCAAGGACATCAGCATGTCAGTCTGGAAAAAGAAAAAAGAATAAAATTTCAACAGTGGGAAACAAAAATTCCATAAAACACTTCCTTTTTTAAAAAAAAGCCTTTATATAAATCCAATGTAATTCAAGAATACTCATGGCCATTGGGTGATCGCATCTCCAACAATGATAATAAAAAAAATACAATATCGGTCACACAAATACCACCCTCCACCACATTAACAAGCCAACTATCTGATCAAAGTGCTACCTGTCAACATACGTTAAAACAACACCTCCAGCAATATTTGTTAGCTCATGGTATAAAATGTCAAATGGCTGGTACTGAATCTCTGCCTTCTCCAGACTTGCTTGATTTCCTAACTCAACCCTATTCCAAAGCCTGTGTTGGGTAAGACTAAGATAAAGCTCAGAGCTCTTCTTCCTGTCTGGAAACCAAATTAGCTGACTGTCTTTTTTTAGTTTAAGAAAACACCTTATATAATTACAAGTACTTCATGTTCGCAAATAAAAGAACAAGTCAAAAACCAAAAAGCACATCAATTCATTCAGATCATCATTAATATAATAATAAATGCATGAAAACTTACAATGTTCATGAGGGGTTCGAGCAGTTTATCTCCTGGTACCTGTGTCCAGCTCATTTCGACGGCGCCTGGGGCACCCGGAGAACAGGGAGACAGATAATCATCAATAATGGTTGTTGGATCACTTCGACTTGGAGCTCGCACCTAAACAACATATATAGGTATATTTTTCATTACATGCAAAGCATTTTTAAAAAGATAAAATGAATAAAAGAGCAGCTATTTTGACTAGAAAAGATCTATATTTTTCTCAACTAAAAAGCTTAATAAAGGTCAAAATATTATTGTCTATGTGCTGGGTACACTGGAGCCATCCCTGCCTGGGCACCACATATCTTATTCACCAGTCTTTCATGTTATTCGGTCTCCAACTGGTCCTTTCTTGCTTTCCCCCCCTTATTCATATCTCTGCAGATGACGGCAAAATCTTTCTAGCATTGTTATTGAAGTGTGTTCTACAACTTGTCATATGATTCTCCAGGGTTTTTGGACTGATCATCTGTTGGAGAGTCCACACTGATATTCTGTAACTTCTTTTAATTTCATAAAGTAGAGAAATTTAAACTTTTCATCCCATTTATTCAAAAATGAAACTTAGAATTCATTTTGAGATCATGCTGAAAAGATCTTAGAAATTCAATTCTTCTTTTCTTTATTCACAATTTATCTCTATGGTGACAATATAAAAAAATCGTGAATTTTAGCTGAATTCACCCGGATTATAACTAGAATATAATCAAAAGAATGTACTAGTGATATGGTACTCAACAAAAATAAATAGAAGATAGTACATTTATAAAATAAAAAGTACTTTCTATACAAGAGTAACCTCCCTTACAGCCTATCATGAAAACTTCATGCAATTGTATCACAAAGCACTGAAAGATTTCTTTAAGACTATCTGTGAACATTGGTGAGGACTGGAAGTAATTAGTTTTGTTGAAAATTGAAATTGTTCACATATTGTTAATAAGCAATAATATACAATGTCCAAGATCTTTAAAAACTATCGAATAATAGAGAAGTGAAACCAAATTTAATATGGAAAATATTAAGTTGCAAGAGCAAAGAATTTATTGATTACTTATGATATAAATTGAAAAGAAGTGAAACGAGTACATACTCTAACGAAGTGTGTAGCTGTCTGCACTTTCCTCACAGGTTGCATAAGAGCATCACGAACCACAATGCTGATATCAGCACCAGAATAACTAGGAAGAGAAGAAAATTCACACATCAGAAAAAAAGATAAAGGAATTCTTTAATTAAATATTGACAAAAAAAAAGAATTGAACATTCATCTAATGTTTTCAAAACTCAAAAACTTAGCCAATTTCATTGAAATTTCACAAGTACACTTGATATTTTATCTAACTTTTTCTTTTTTTTTTCCCCCTGGCAGAAAAAATCTTGGTGACTCTCATTTGCTATGTTTGTCAGTCAGTCTTGTGTTGTCATTTTCACCATTGGATAACTTCATTCCTTAACATATTTCAATTCAATGAAATTTTGTATGAAGAATTATGGAGAGATTCTGCTGAGGGGATGATGAGTTATGGCTGATACAACTAACTGCCACTTTCTACTGGGGACCATTATACTTCATGATTTTTACATGAACATTTCAAAGATATGAAATCCAAACTGACCAGTATTCAACTTGCAGCACTCTACATTTTTTTCTCTCAGGATTTTGTGCATTAGATCACTTTGAACGTCTGTAACTTATAGAGTTGCCTGCAGAGTGCTAACTGTCAAATTTATGTGACAAGATATACTTTTTACTCAAAAGATTGATATTTTGATTGGACTGAAGATTCTTGTCTTTGGGAGAAGAGCAGGGGAAGGTCAGAGGTTACTTACCCTTCAGAATCTCGACCAAGGTCTCTGAGGTCACTTTCAGTCAAAGAATGTGGAGTGTTACCCAAGTGAAGTCGGAACATTTCAGTTCGAGCTTGGGCATCAGGCAAAGGGATGTAGATTCGTTTCTCAAACCTAGAAAATTGATAAATAAAATTTCAATCATTATTCTGGGTTTTATTTTTAGTGGGTTTCTGTTTCATATCCAGTTCATAACATGTTTTTTCCTTTTTTTGGTAAGTGATGTAATTTTTATATCTATTCATTTTTTTCCATTAGATAGAACATTTTCAGTGAATTACTGTTAATAGTATTTCCTTTCAACTTAATTTTAGTTGCTTTTCATCGCAGGTACTCAGATCATCAGTCTATGGCAGTGTGTTAACAACACAGATCAGAAATAATCACGGCAGTTGACTTACCGTCTCTTCAGTTGCAATGAAAAGCAACTAAAACTAAGATGAAAGAGAAACTAGTGAAAAAAAAAATAATGAAGTATTTTTTTCTGAATACCAAACTTGAAAAACTGAGTGGAGCATTGACAAAGTGTGTTGAAATCAACACAAATGTTTCTAAGAATTATCCAGTGGTTGGGGGCACACATATGCACCCACCACACTTATCCTTTCAAAGTGAAGTATGCACCCACACACTTATCCTATCAAAGTGAATAAGAATCTGTAAACAAACCTACCTTCTCCTGATAGCAGAGTCCAAGGCCCACGGAATATTGGTGGCTGCCAATACCAAAACACCATCATTATTTGTACCCACACCTTGCATTTGGGTGAGGAATTCTGTTTTAATCCTACGAGCTGATTCAGATTCATTATCTGTTCGGGAACCACAAAGTGCATCTACTTCATCAATGAAAATGATACTTGGCTTTTGCTCTCTAGCCAAGTCAAACAATGTCCGTACTAACCTGGAAAATTGATTTTTTTAATAATAGAAAATAAATAAATCAGCATATGCAATTATTGTACCAGTTATTAGGTGTGAGCAAAAGTTCCCCCTTTTGGAAAAGTAATTATTGACTAAAGCATGATTTATTACCCCGACAATTTCTCCAATCAATGAATGATCCTAACCTGGTACAATTCTGATACTGGAGTTTGGACATGAATGAAAAACTTCCTTTACACTATCTTATCCCAGTGTTAGCCAAAAAATGTTACTCAATTATTCCTGTTTTCAAATCAAAACATTTTCACTGTATTTTAATTGTTTTCTCCATGAATTATTTCATTTTTTTGAATTTTACAAAAAAAAAGAAGAAAAAAAATAATTACATACAAATATAATCAACATTTTTTTCTTTTAAAATATTTACAATTTAACCTACATTTCAATATCCTCAAGTTCAAATTACATTTCATTTTCTCTATCAGAAGAAAATTACTAATCATTGAAATGTAAAAAAAAATGTGTACCATAGTTATTAAATGACAAAAATGAAAAATTCACATTGGAATAAAATACATATTCATTTTAAAATTTGGTTGAAGATGTGCTTTGGATTAAGCAGATAGAAACCACATAATTATTGATCCTGGCATAAAAAAGCTGGGGACTATCATTCACTATGGGTGTCTGTCGTCATTATCTACTTTTTCTCAATTGGATAACTGTGTTATTCCTTAATATATTCCAATAAGATTTTCTATGTAGGCTTGTGGACAGATAATGGGGGATTGTGAGTTATGGCTGATGTTTACATTTTATAGCTTGAATAAAAAAATTTTTTTATTAAATCAGGTATCTCAGAAGAGATGGTGTCTCTGTCTATTTCAACTATTTTCTGACAAGGGACCTTTATTCTTTTAAGATATTTTTAACACAATTTTCAAATCATCATTGTCATTTAATAAATAATTCTCAGTGCCATACATTTTTTTTCCACAAAAACTAAGATAAAAATAGTTTTATCATACATAGATGATATAAAGCTGTAAAACAAAAAAGTAACTCACTTTTCACTTTCTCCCAGCCATTTGGACACAAGATCTGAAGACCTTACTGAGAAAAATGTGGAATTATTAGCCTCTGTGGCAACAGCCTTGGCAAGGTAGGACTTGCCCGTACCTGGAGGCTGTGAAAAAGAGAATATTTCAATGAACAGAAAACAAAGCTACAATATGATTATAATGTACAACATACTTTTTTATTTTGTTCTAGAATAACAAGTCATATTTTTCAACTGATTATGTTTTTATAAAATGTATAGAAAATGGAAATATACTAAGTGATTTTTGTTCCTATGTAGAGAGTGTTATTTTCTAATTGCCAATGAATAAAAGGTGTAGATGATAATTTTTTGCTTCAAACTTTGCTTTTGATCATTTCAAAATCTTATCTACGATTGGACAACAGATGAATTTTAACATTTTCAATCACAAAGTGAGAAAACCAATAACATATGAATATTACTGTCCTGGTCACAAAAGCAAGATTGAAGGGAATAATAACCATTTTCTACACTTTTTACAGGTAAGCAATTAGAAAATAACACTCACTACCCACCAACAAAAATTGCATCGCACTATCTTATCTTTATCTAACCATCACTTACTATCATATATTGGGTGTTTCCCCGTCCCTTTCAATTTTCATGTTTTCTAAAGCAGTTGAGATTCAGAAAAGTGAAATATATATCATATATAAAAAGCATTGTCAATTGATGATTTCTATTTATAGTTTTAAATCAAAAGCACAATTTGAATCTAATGATAAAATATATCTTCAAATATCAACTCTTAAATTCATATAGGAAAAATTATGTAATATCAAGGGGAATAATCATGGATTAGATTTACATTTGTTTCCAGTGAATTTTTTTTTAGTCTATGTCGTCATAATTTCAACTAACTTCATTTCTGCAACTGAAGAGTTTCATTGTTAATTTTGAACGGTATTGAACAGTTCATGGAATTAAGAGTTAAAAATCTCTCAATACACACACGGCTATGAGTTCCATATTCACTAGAGCATCTTGAATGCAATAGTTGGTAATTCTTTGTTATCTGTATGCCACACATAGGGCCTTGCTCCTCTATTTTGCTTTTGCATGTTTTGGGGGCCAACAAAATTATGATTTTTGGGTGAAATGTGTTGAATTTTGGGTTAATCGATGTACCTATGGAAAATTTTGGATAATCAAGCCATTCTCCGCCCCCTAGAAAGAGTCCCCCAATAGATATGGACATATTCCTTAATAGCATTGAAAAGCATTTCTATATTTTGATAGTAGCGAATACAACAACCTGAGGAGTCAACACTCAAAAAGCAGAATGAACGTGGAGATCTGCAAAATGGAGGAACACAATGAGTACAGATAATGAAACATTACCCGATAGTCTAAGTCGTAAACCACTTGATAATACTCCTAACTGAAAGTGGAACTCTATGTTGGAAATTGAGTTGGTTGAAATCATAAGATTATGACAGAAAGAAAAATTCAGAATTGCACCGAAAATGGAGGTAACTGATCAGTAGTTATTTCCTTGGTAGTAACATTCAAATTTTCCTAATATAAAGGAGTGTCTCAATCCAAAATATAAAAAGAACCAAAACAGAACGTTAGTTTTCTTATAACACGCTGTACAGAACCTGTGTACCAAGGATGAGTACACCATAGGGGATGGGCCGACTCAATACATCATTTATTAAACAATCATTAAATGACACTAGAAGAATAATGAGTAGGCATTACCTTGACAGTGAAATTTATTTTTTTATAACAAGCTATTCTTCATAAATATTCTAGAGGGGGTTCTCTCTTTAACCCTTAGCCTGCCACTTGATTTTCCCTTGTATGCCGGGAAGCAGGCCGGCAGGTTAGTAAATAAATGCACAAAACTTTTCATACATAATTGACAAAAAAATATGTGATAAACTTCATATTGATAAACTGTATAGAACCAGAGATTTTAAAATTTTGTTTACACTGCAAATCAGTATTTACATATGAATTTGTAGTACAATGGATGATGGTTTTCTCAAGGTGAGTTCTCAAACACGAACATATCATTGTTAATACAGTTTACATAGATAATTTTTTACATTCAAATTTTTCTCCAGTCTTTCTTCTCTACGTTGCCTTGGGGCTTTTTCCTGATAAAATTAATACATCACAAGGTTCATGTTTTTAATTTACAAACATTATCAGCTTGCCTTCACATCGAATCGTACCCAATTCATATCATGGGTATAATGAATAAAAACATTTCTTACCCCAAATAGCAGTATTCCTCGCCATGGTTTTCTTTTACCTACAGAAGAGCAAATAAAAAAATAAAATGTTTGATCAGCACACCAATACCATGCTCCTTCACTTAGTATTCACATCTTTGTATATCACCTAAATCAAGAAACTGTTTTGATATGCTTAGTAATTATACAGACGCCCACCCAACAATTGACAGCAAACATTCCACAGGAACTAAAGCATAGTATCTTACAGCAATAAAAATTTAAATCTCCACATATCTTTCATCCTATACACATCTATCCTTGTAATGTAATAAAGGAAAGATGCTTATGCTCAAACAGTAGAAAAAAAGAACTCAACCTTTACTATAACGGACGTTCATTCATTACTCCTTCGTCATAAGCCTTAAGCTTAAATATAAAGTTAGAGCCATAGTACCTCAGAGGAATATAAACAGATATAAAAGTAATCAAAAATGATATATTAGTTTCATTTTCCTTATAGCATCTTATATTTAATATAGATACATTCCATACTAAGTTAATAATAATTATAATTATAGTAATAAGTTACTTCAACAAAACTATATACTTCGATTGTAGAAATATATATTTGAGGGCAATGATATCTTAGTTTGCAACACCCGTGGAATTCCCACAGGTCCAATTAATTAATTGTTTGTGCATCAGAACAGGAAATGTGAAATCCTTTTTAAATACTAATTCAAAAGTTTCAACAGACATTCTGTTGTAGTAATATTGACTTCAATATTTTTTTTATTGAATGAAGCGTTGTCAACCTTTATTAATTTTTTTACTAGTATTTCTTTCAACTACTAGTCAAAAACTGATTATGGTCGACAATACTCATGAAATAAAAAATTCAAGATAACATATTACTACTAATGTTAGATTAAAAAAATTTACAAAAAATATGGTGCCAAACTAACCAAAGGGGAAAAAGGTAAATTTAAGGGTTAGATTTGATTTTCTGTCAGCCAAAGGGTTCTTGTAGCTCAAGCATTATAGCAGCTGGTGCCGGACACTAAATTTCTCATGGCAAGAGGCATGGGAGTTAGAGTCTCACTGAGAACTTATTCTTAATTTCTGATCTGTACTGTTTACTCACTGCCATAGAGTAAGTGATGTAAAGCAACTAAAATTGAGATGAAAGAAATACTAGTCAAAATTAAAAATGGGAGAGATTCTGTTCTTCGAGTATTTATATTTGCATAAATGGTCAGATAGCTTTACCTGTAAACAAATGTGGAAATTTCACCGGCAGGATAACTGCTTCTTTTAAGGCTTCCTTTGCAGTCTCCAGCCCAGCCACGTCTTCCCAGCTCACATTAGGCTTTTCTATCATTATGGCACCTGAAACATTCAAAACAAATCTTTCACAAAAACTGTCGAAGCATTTGAAATATAGAGTAAGCCACTTATTGTGATCAGTCTTCTTGATAACATTAACTGGCTGATATTAAGCAAATGATATAGAAATTCAAACAATTTATATTCTTTGTTGTTTTTAAATTCATTGCTAAAACTTTACATTACAAAGAAATTAATATGAAATTTATTTCTCTATTATAATGAATTTTTGATTTGTTCCAAATGAAGTATTTGGGACCATTTGATAACATAATCTGTGATTATGAGAAACAACTTCCTCTATATACAATATTTTCATTACTTTTGTCTATTTTTTACCTTCATCTTAATTGAACAGCATTTTTTTTTGTAAGTATTCATATGTGTGTTCTAGTACTCCTGGCCATACAGTTCTGTCTATAGACTTTAAAATTGGCATCAGTATCCCACAAGACCACCTCTAAAAATGTTTTTTTCCATTTATGAAAATTTAAGGGCCTTATCCAGTATATCTCCAAATGGAAATTTAAAGGCCTTATTCTGACAGATTGATTAGTAACATCTAGATTTTCCAGCATCCATATGTTTCTTTACTCTATCTTAGATATTTTCGAGTGGAAAACACCACTGATGTCATAAATAAAATTTATTCTAACAATATTTAGTCTTCTGGGTTTTTTTTTTGGTTTTTTTTATCAGGATTTCAAATTTAGTCACCGGAGACTTACTCTTCATTTGCAATCACATCGTTTATTCGTTGCCATAGAAATGACGGCCTAAATTGAAAGTTGTAAAATGAAAACAACTAAAAATTATGAAGGTAGAAACTAATCAAAATTATTTTTTTTAAAAAGGGGGGGGGCACAATACTTCATGAGAATAAATAATAAAAAAGCCTTCTTTTTACTTTGAAGAAAATGAAAGAAAATTCATACTTACTTGAGAGAGCTGTTTCAAATTTCTTTTTGTCAGGATCTTTCTCTGAATCAGAGTCACTGGAAGAATCTTTGTAATCTCTATGTTTGCTGCAATGAAAAGATATGGAAAATTAGAGGAATCTTCCTTCGTTTTGTAGAATTAGAATACAAGTAGTCATTTAACCAAAGAAGACATAACTAATTTACATGTAAGCAGCCCGTTCCTTAAAAATATTCATTAATACAAGTTGAACCTCATTAATCCAGCTTCAGACAGGAACCAAAGTAGCTGATTTCCGAAAAAAATTTTTTCCAAAAAAAGCAAAATAATTCATGTACTTCACTGTATTACTAATACCAATATGACTCACATAGTCATAAAGCTAGTTCAACAAAGCATTCTGAGCAAGTACTACAATAATTCAAACTGTTCAGCATTGGTTCAATAGGTTTGGATCTGAATGTACAGATGCCAATAATAAGCCTCAAGAAAGGCCTACACTAGATCTTCAATGATGAAAAATTATTGACAGCAGTGACCATCACAGCAAAAATGGTCCAAGCACTTTCTGGAGACTTTATGACTTCAACGAACTATACATTATCTCAAGGCAACAAGAAAGGTTAAAAAGTGTGGAAGAATGGGCCCCACATGAGCTGAATCAAAAGCTCCTTGACAGTGCAAGATCCCACACCTCCAAGATAGTGTGCTAAACTTAGAAATCGGCATATGAAGTCTTACATCATCTGCCATATTCACCTGATATATCTCCTACAAATTCTCATCATTTCAAGCATTTTGAACTTCATATACGCAATAAAAGCCTTCAATAACACGGAATCCATAATTTGTGCTTCAACTGATTTCCTGACCACCAAAACTAAAGAACCTAATAAAGATGACATCATATCATTAAATGATTGTTGTAAAAAGGTTATTGCTTGAAGAGGGTTATATTTTTACCATCTTTTGTTGTTTGTATCACCTTTCATCTTACTAAAAAGAAAGACCATTCAATTGTAACCGAATATACAGAATTCTTATGCATACAATTGACATTTCATTATATCCTATATTCACAAAAATTACTTGGAGCCAATATTCCGCCCCCAAAACAATAAACCATTTGTACTTGGGCAGTCATTGCCACATGTTACCCTTTCCATTGTACATGAAAACAACTCAATACAAAAAAGTACTTAATTAATATCATGATATTACTAGATTGTTCACTAAGGAGTGAAGGTAAAATCTATTATTTTGGTTTGAACTCATAGATACTACAGTGAGTGCAAAAAGTATCAGATACAATTCAAAAAGTTTATCTGAACGTACTTATACAGTTTTCTGAATTACCATAGCCATGATCACTAACTCAACCAAATGATGAAAAACATGGTGGTTAAGTTTCTTCCGTTTTCACTCATTGGTTGGCGTGTCAGTGCTCCAGGTCATTTTCTTGCGTAGAGCCATGAAAATTAATGTGTGTAGACCAGTACCCACCATCCGGAAACTTTTTTTTTCAGCGGGGTATTTGATTTACCATAATAATCCATCATGAAAGGTGGACATTTTTTTTCACCACTGCATAAGCTAGCTTGAAATGACAGTGAGGAAAATCTAGCTTGAAATGACGCCATTTGTTGTCCTACTTAATTTGTATTTTAATTAACTATTTTTACTGTTAATTGTTTATGGAGAAGCCCATTTTTATCTAATAAATGAATGAAAAAAATAAATACTGGTTCTGTAACATCAGTTCCTGTATGAAACTGACTACACCATTTGGTCTCATTTTGGCACCTTTGATCTTGTCAAGCTAATGTATTGCTCTATAAAACCTTGTATCATTGCCTGAAGAGGTAGGAGAGGTAGGTGGATTAGTGAAGTCTAGCGTGACAGAGAGATAAGTATACAAGAGGGGGTATTGGGACAAAAATGAAGCAACTAGGCCATGGTGATTTATTTTTAGGCAGAGGTGGCAATATTTTATTCATTTTTATTTGCTGAAGTATTATGAATCATTATTTTTATGACTATGGCAACTAATAAAATTTAGAAGAAGGTAAGAAGTAGTCATAAAAATAATGATACTTATACAGCATCCAAACTGATAGAATTTAGACCCAAAATTTCAGATTTTTGTCCACAACTTTCCAACAGACTGGTTTAAACACTGTTGCTGAGTTAACATTATTCATGTGTTCCGACATTCATATCTGTCTGGAAATTGCCCAACCCTAACCATTCATAGTAGAAATTTGAAATTTTGCATGTGTGGGTGTGTGCACCCCCCCCATAAGTAGGGGGAGTGCACACACACACACACACACACACACACACACATGCACACACACACCTCAATAAGAAGGGAAAATGTTTATTCTATTGAACATTTGTTCCTTGATAAGATTTTATGGGGGGGGGGTCAATTTACAATGTAAGTTCATGCAAAACTGATTCCTTAGTTTGTGTCCAACAGCATTCACGTTTTTTTGTTTTTTGTCTTTTTTCTTCTTTGAAAATTTGTACTTTTTAGTCATCACAGCCTAAAAAAAAGTAAGAAAAGCTACTTGTTTTTCGACCACCCTATCAAGTGACTAACAAGACCTGTTTCATTTTTATTTTTCAATCATAAATCTATGATTCAAACCATACTGGTAGTATTTTCATCAAGGTGACTTCATTTTAAAATCACAACTGCTCAATTTACCAGGTAAAAAGCAGTATACATGGATGGTGGCGATTCATAAATTCCCTTGGAATGCTAGATTGAATATTTTTTTTATTTTTGTATTTTTATATTTTGTCAATTTTGAAGTTGCACGCGACCCGGTATAACGTGGAAATCAGGGTCCATAATTTTCTACCCCATTATAAATGAATCAGCATTGTATTCCATTGTTACAAATCTTGATTCAAATTTTCCTGACAAGTGAAAATAGGTATGAAGTTAAGAAATAATCTAATATTTACTGTAAATACACAACTATCTCTGAAGTGTGCAACATAAATTTTTCAAAATTTTGAAACTTGACGGTGTCTTGTATATTTGATCCCTTTCAACTAGAGTGGCCAGTCTAATGGTTTTATCACTACTAAAATGTTTTAGACCCATTCTTTTTTTTTTTTTTTACTGTTTGTGTAACGTATTAGGTCTTTCTAGTCTCAATACATATTTGCTACTGACATGGCCAAATTTAACTATGACAGGCCCAGCGCATAACATTTCTATATTCAACTATTATTTGAGGGACAAATTAAAAAAGAACTTCAAGTTTGTTGTGAATTACAAGGGTTGCAAAAGAAGTCACATTCTAAAAATAGAAGTCCATGCTTGAACCACATCATAAGTGATTCCGCGTTATATCAAGCTGCATTATAACAAGTCTATAGTGTATACTTATTTGTTTAAGTGGTTTCAAGAGATATGTTGACATATGCAGTTTCATCGAGACCTTATTTGGATAATTTTTTCAACTTTTAGCACCTATAGATGACCATTCGCCAAGCAAAAAGTTTGTCTTGCCACTGCAGGCGACTCCTATCTCCAAACAATGGGTATGCTTGAGTTTTGTGATTATCATGTGAATTTTAGTCATACAGGGATAGACACAAATTGAAGACTTTCAAAGGTACTATAGTCACAATATTTTACTCTCTTGAAAAAGAACACTGAGTGTTTAGCCGATCACCACATCCTTTCCACGTTTTCTGTATCAATTCCTCAGGCTGCTATTTTTTTTTTACTATTGAAGAACAGAAATGATTCTTAATGTTATCAAGGAGTACATCAATGAAGGATCCAGTATCTATTCAGACAGTTGGTGGGGTTGCTCCACCATAAGGAATTCATGCAGCAGCTTTTCAGTACTTCAAGGGGAACCATAAATATGGAATGGCAGACAGATAACAAAGTACTCATCATTTGAACATTAACACAAATTAATGGTTGATGGAAGCTTCATTTTTTCAAGCTTTTTAATAGGTATGAACAATATGAATGCAATTATCACCAGAAAAATCAAATTGAGAAATTTAAAAATTTGGCAAAAATCAGCAAATCATCTGATTTTGATAAAATTTTCTTCACTCATTTATTAAAGGATGATTTTTCTTGTTAATTGATTTTTCATTCCAAATATTGGAAAAAGGATATTTTCCATTTGATTTCTACCTCATCCTTCATTCTATGATGATCGATTTTATTCATAAATTGATATTTTCACCGATTTTTACACATCCAACAGATAAATCCCTTGTGATATTAGTTATGTTTATTTTTTTTTCAAAAAAGCACTCAGGAACTGCTCAAAATTGAGTTTCACCAATAGAAAAGAAAGTTTTGGTTTCTTCAAACATTGAGTAATAGAGAAAAATTTGCGGATCGAAAGCCTAAATTATAATTAATCGATAAAACTAAAAAAAATTGACAAGAAGAAAAATATTTTACTTTAATTTTCCTGTTTTTTAATTCCCAAAATCAGACTCCTAACTAGAGCAATTCTGGAGTGCTTTACTGAAAAAGGCACACATAATTAATAACTAAAAGGAATTATCTGTTAGATGTGTAAAAAAAAATCAATGAAAACAGCAAAGTATAGATAAGAATGGTAAGATTTTACATGATTCTGACCATGAAAATGATAATCATAAAATGAAAAAAAAAAATTTCCCAAGACTTGGAATGAAGAGTTTTCTCTCAATTCTTTTTTAATCGTTCCTTAATAAATAAGTATTAAGAATTTTATCAAAATTGAATATGCCGATTTTTGACAAATTAAAATTTTTTCTGGTGAAATTGCGACCATTTTGTTCATACCTACTTTCCAGCAAAACCATATAATATATAAATAAAAATTTGTGACAAAAATTACTATTCCCTTGAAGTTTTACCAAAAAGTTTCAAAAGGATCTAAACACCCTAAAAAGGTTTCAAACCTTTTGTTATTGTGGTACCTTTTTCCTGTTGACTCCCCATCTTTCACAAGTTGTTTCTGTTTCTTCTTTAGGTAGACTTTCAATTTCTCAGCTCGATCCAAATATTGCGTGCACTTGGCACGTATACTCTCTTTGGCTTTCTCACTTTGTGCCTCATCTGCAATAAAGGAAAGAATTATAATTATCTTACAATATGAATTTAATTAAACATTTCAGTTTTATTTTTAAATATTTTATCTTATTTTTGAATAACTTTTGTTACAGATAATTTTTGAATGGGTATATGTGAACTATACTCACATACTTGGGGTCAAAGATAAGAGAGTTACAGAGTAACCCTTTTCAGCCCAATAGCAACATCAACAGTAGATTTATTGGCAAGATAAAGCATGCTTGGAACCCCCAGGAGAGATAGACACAGCCACTTAATTAAAAAGACATTAATCATTAAGCTCCTGTATCAGGTGAAAGGAGAGGGTAGAAGTTCATTTAGCAAAAGAGATATCTATAGAAAAGGGACTTTAGCCTATACCTTAGGGACCAAAGGTTGGTCAGCAGAGTAGACCAGAAAAAAAGAGTGGGTAGTTGGGTGACTATGGCAGTAGAAGAACTGATTAGTCACATTCAGTCTCTCTCTCTGAGTATTTTGTTCAGTCTAAGGAGCTCAGTCTATTTTCAGTCATCCAAAAGAAGAAAAATAAAGGTTGGATTTTGAATCTGCACAGTGCATTAAGGGATGTGGTTGAAACCACAAACCACTATTATCCTTCATATTTTCTGATCAATAAAACTAATTAAAATATTTTCCAAACTTATAAAATTTACATTAAGTTATTACCAGATGAAAAACAAAACTGAACTTTTACTCGAAATTGCGAACTTATTCCTGGTAAATCATCATGATCAGTTTTTATGACTTCTATTTAACTTCATGTTAATATTTTAGCGATAAGTAAACATTATAGACCATAAATGAAGAATAAGCTTCATGTGAGACTCAGACTTGATCCCTCTGTGGAAGCAAGGTTTACACCCCGCTGCTCCTATCAATTGAGCCACTGCAAGCAGGAATTCAAATCAAAGCCTTAAACTTACTCTCTATACCAATCTATTGTCACTATGTTTGCGACGAGCAACTGAAAACTCGATGATCAACCCTCATAAATGCCTTGAAATGACAAGCTAATAATAGGAAAAATCAATACTACCATCTATAGAATGGAAGCCAAACAGATATTTGAATCCCATAAAAGCAGTGGTTCCCAAACTATTTCTAATCACAGCACCCTTAGTATATTTAAGGATTTTTTCATGAGACCGCAGAGAATCAGCTATATGCAACTACTTTGTGCTGAGAATTTTAGATAGTTCTAGAACAATTCAGAATGCGAACCATGTCAATTGACTGAGCACTTTCTAATGCTAAAATGATGAATTTCAACACAGTACTGATTTGCAAATGTGGCAGTAAGATGTCATTTCCTATTATTGTAACTGTGCATTGGTACACTGAATTACAATTACCTGGAATTATGAAAAATTTTTAATATCCCGCAGCACCCCTAGGAGTTAACTGCGGCGCCTTGTGAAGCCTCAGCACACACTTTGGGAATCACTGCCATATAAGGTAGTCATAAAACTGTCACTGCCATAAAAGGCTATTATCAAACTTTCACTTTTCAATAGTCATCGATTACACCATTTCAACTGTCTATATTTGTGTATTTAGCAACATCACTGGCTCATTAGCTAAGAACATACATTTTTCCAATTGAGATATGAATATCCAAATTATGTCAATGAAATGTTAACTTATTTCCCTTTACAAGTTTTCAAATAGGGATAACAAAATAATCCAAAGCTATAGTTTAGCATCCGAAGTAATAAAGGTTCATGTCAAAATCATCTAATAATTTATTCAGTTACACAACAAATGGACATCTTTATAGAAGACCTAAAAACAAAAAAACAAAAAAAAAGCAACTGTTTCAAACTGATGTGAACAACTGTGGGGTAGAATCAAAGAAAACAGGTCATTTCTAAAGCTCCAAGATAATGCCTTTCAACGAACATAATAAAAAAAAATATAAGGACAGGATTGGTTAATTTTATCTATATGCTATGCTTGCACTGTGCCACTGGAAAGAAACAACCAACGGGCAGGATGGAATAGTCTCAAGAGGGACTCAACAACCAATTGTACCAGCTGAGGGTGATCTACCATGTAGTATCTAGCTGACAGCCAAGAGCTTGGAAGGCAGGTAGGTACCACCTAGCAGTCACAAGCCCACTGAAATGACATAAGGAAAAGAAAGCAAAGCAATCCTTGGTGCAGGTTGCAGACAAACTAGCATGTAGGACTTTTAACCTCAGGTACCACAATGATGGCATTAATCAATGGATGCAAAAAAAAAAAAAAAAAAAAAAAAAGGTTCAATAACCAAATCCAAAGTAATTAACAGAGTTTAAAGTCAAGGTAGTACAGATTCATACATCATTGCCAAATAAATCAGAACCTATAATTACAACTGATTTAGAAATTATCATTTCACTTTAAATTCAAGGGAGTTGGGTCTCTTTGGTTTGTAGGGAGAGGAACCTTCATTCAACAGACATTCAATAAAATGAAACAAATAGAATTCTCAAAGACTTACAGATAATTCATACTATTACAAATGATAAACAGTAATCAACCCACTGCCATGGCCCAGTGGGAGAGAGTTCCTCTCTGGTTCTGTAGCCAAGTAATACCAAAGATTTCTAAAATGGACACAATGGCTGTCAGCACAAGGACTAGAGTTGAGGAACCTTGCCCTGAGGATATAAAGGTTCTTGTAAGATCACAAATGTTGAGCAACATCAAACCTGGTCAGTACCTAGATGAGTGACCATCATGTCATCAGCCAACATGTTCATAAATAGAAAGCATAAACCTCATGAAAATATTGATGCTATTTTTTGTTTGAAAACTTGCCTTATGCACTAAAACATTTTACTACAGATTTAGGCATAAACACTGTTTCGCAGGATAGACAAAATTTTAAAATGGTTACATCTCCAAATTCTCTGAAGTTCATATAGTTCATTACATATTTTTCACTTATCCTTTCTCTCTCCAATGAGACAAAAAGCATCTATACATGAAAAGTTTTGTGCATTTATTTATGAACATACCTGCCTGCTTCCCAGCAAGGGAAAATGTAGAACCAGGATAAGGATTTTTTAGTGAGTATCCTTCTTTTATTGTCATTTAAGGAATGTGTAATTAATGTTGCATCAAGTTGTCCTGGGATCAAGTCAACTGCATTGAATCGTCCCTTTCTTGACCATTAGGGAATACCTGACAAACTGGAAGTGGGTTTTACTAACAATTGCCCATGTGTATCTAACCCTGTAACACCCTCAATAATGGTATAAGCAGTGAACAATGATACATGATCATTAATCTAAATTAGTTTCAAGAAAATTTCCTTTTGAAATTCAAAAAGTTTGAAGTCAACTTTTTTTATGTAAGTTTCATGATAATGATTTTCAATTCATTATTGGCCACAAGATGTAGATATTCATTATGAAAGCACACAGATTTACATATTCAACATGTTCATCACTACAGGACATTAATGTTTTCACTCGTTTACCTTTTAGTAAACATCCCCCATTTTTAAATTCACCTTTCGTCTTCATTATGTCCTCGGTACACTGAGGTGACTAATACCTGTTCAGAGAAGAATGGAATCGAAAAACATTTTCTTTCTTCTCAAGATGACAGCATTATTGATTATCAGCATCAGTGATTCTTTCTTCTGACATGTGTGGTCCCAGAATAGAACAATGGGCATTCCCAAAAAACAAAATAACAACAGAGGAAAGCAGATTGTTACACCATAAACACCTCAAAGTCTATAAGGTAACTGTTAACTGCAAAACGACCAGTAATCTTAGCAGTTCTCCTCTTCTAGATCTTTCTTTTTAATTGTACAATGCAAGAAAAATTATACAATTTGTCAAGTAGTTGGGAGTGGTAGTACTTGAAAATTCTTAGTAAGTATAGTATTTCATTTGTTCTATTAATATACCTGTATCAATTTCATTTATATTAATACATTACATTTAATCATTTAATTCATACTTATTCAATTTAAGTTTCTAACAATGTAAATGTTTTCGAGAAATGAGGTGTGTGTAATTAGTGGGTCTGAGGTCAATTATTGAATTATTATCGTGCGATTCTGTTGTTCTGACAATATGGATAATCCCCGACTGATCTGGATCAAAGGATGCTGGAAAATTGATGGTGTACCCGTTCGCTTTATTACACACAGCAATGTAGAAGAAGCATATACATCACTGACCATAAAAATACTCACCCAAGTAACTGATAAAGATTTACATTTGAATTGTTGATTTGATGGGTCAATAAATAATTTGAGCATTGAAGAGCTGAATAATAAAAATATAAATTCAAAAACGCCCGGAGAAATCAGCTTAGGTGTGAGATCCATCTGACTCTTATGATTCATTCTGAGGTTTTCATATTGAAGTTATACAACTATGAAAATTTTTTTTTTCAACACAGCACGTGTATGTATTTTATTCATATAAGTTTGTAATACTAGGTTATAGTGGCTTTATCATGAAATATACAATCTATTCAACACAGAAAGTTCGATTTTGTTTAACCGTGAGGGTCTAAGTAGCCAAAATTGTACATTGTAGCCAGAGGTATTAAATAAAGGTAACCTTAAAAAAATTAAAAAATAAAATCAACTATCAGGGCCAAAGGCTCCTTTTAGGCCTTCCATAGGAACTTGCTGGAAATTCAGCCCAAGAACAAAGTGAACTAGAAAGCACTCAGATAGCGGATACCTCTGCCAACACCATTGTCAAGAGGGAGTAATTGTGCATGGATCCACCTAAAATATGATAAATTCTTCAAGAACCTATAGTCCACCCTACCAAAAATGTCACTGAAATTCATCGAGAACTTTCAGAGATGTGTGAGAACAGATATGAAACTTGGGCAATATTTTATGGTTTAAACATAACTATGACCTAAGGAAAGTAATTGTGCATGGATCCGCTTCAAAATTTAATCAATTCTTCTAGAGCCTATGGTCAACCCTTTCCCAAAATATCATAGAAATTAATTGAGGACTTGTGGAGATATCATGTGGATAGTGATGAATGTTTACATAAATATATTTGGAGAGGAAAAAAAAAAGTTCCTGGACCCGCCCTAATATTTTACCACCTCTATCATACTCCATTGCTCATCCTTCCACAAAATTTCATTGAAATATCGAAGATATTGTGTGAACAAATTGACAGACAGACGGAAAGACATACATAATGCTCTTCTATAGGAATAGAGCACTCTGGTGGATGAGGGATTTCTGTGTAAATAAATATATCACTTGAATTCCGCCTTACTGACCGTCCAGTTCCATAGTCCATAGCTAGGATATCTGCCTCCAGGTCTGAAGTGAAGGTTTCAATCCTGCCTCATGGTACTGGATGGAATAATGGAAAGTCTATAGCCACACTGAAGAGATGAAATACATCAAAACAGCTGTCTGTGGATGACACTATATATATACACACACACACACACACACACACACACACACACACACACACACACAGACACAGACACACCTCTTTTCAACTTTGTTGATGGAAGTTAATAAACATTAAAGTGACACTTCTCACTTGTACTTTTATAAGCCAACCATTTGCTTTGCTCCTTGCCAAATCGGATCAATTAAACTGACCAGACAGAATGACAGAATATAAGATTAACTAAGAGCTACTCATTCATTCATTTCTTATCGCTTGCAGCCAGAGGGTTGAAGCAATGAGGGAGGGAGAGGTAAGTTTGAATTATTAAGAATAGTGTAAAGATTGGTCTCTTCCTGGGAGGACTAACAGGATTGCCGGGGGGGCTCTCTCCATATGATTCTCAGCTGCTTGCAGCAGCTGGTATACCCAGTTGATCACCCAGGCTGAATGTTGCTCAACTTCAATGATTGTACAAAGACCGGCATAGCCAATGAGATTTGACCGTAACACTATAAGGATAAATAGCGAGTCTTCGTTTTAACTATTTAAATGTCTTTTGGAAACTTTACAGCAAACACATTTTCAATTACAGCAACATTCTTAAATCATTTTTAATTTTGATCTCTTCACGAATTTCACTTTTAAAATCATTAAATACCTGTACCTAGCATAAATGAATCACTGCAGTCCATGACTAATCATCTGAAGAAGATTAGGGGATTGTTGGTTGGTCAAAAATGAAAAAGTTTTGAAAAAATAAGAAATAACATTTTTAGATGATGCCTAGCAGTGTACTCGTGTAATTTTTCATGTTTGTAGCCCTCAAAATGTGACAAGGACCACCCAGAGAGAAACACACAGGTGAGAAAAGGGAGAGGAATTTGTAGCCCACTTGCCTGCATGAACTTGTTTGATGCACCTGTAATCTAGAGAAAAGAACATTCAAGAACTGAAGATGAAAAGAAAAAGAAATACTTACATTTGATGGCATGAAGAAAATACTCCACAGAATGTTCATATAATTTTAATGCTTCTTCATAATTTTTATTTTTATCCTCTTCAGTCGCCTTTGTTACGAGCTCAATGGCTTTCTGTTAAGAGAAAGAAAGAAATGAAAAATTATCAAAGAGAGGAACACTCAAGTATAAGGAGAAGAGTAAATGTTATCGAAGTAAAAAAAAACAAAATAAAAAACAAAACAGTTAATCAAAAACTAAAAGAGAAAATATTTACCCATTTAGCTTTAATAACATAGAAAGACAACTTGATTTCGTTAAAAGAGAGCTGGTACGTCTTAGAACTAAATAGTCCATGACCAGACACTTCACTGATGGTCATTGTAAAAGTACAAATGAAAAAAATAAATGTAATATTGAAAAAGAAAAAAAAAATCACCAAAATATATTGTTTAAGGAGTTCAACCCTAACTCAACAACACTTTCATGGCATCATGTTAGTTCAAATGATTATTGTTTTAAATCAATATGAATATATATATATATATATATATATATATATATTATGCTATTTACTTACATGCACATTAACCAATTACTTCTTTGTAGACAACTTTCCTTGTTAGTTTCCTCTTTCCCTCTTTATCATCATAACCTCTACGCATTCCTCTTGTTTAGGTTATACATTTAAAAATAAAAGCCTCTTCAAGTCAACATAAGTGTGACAGACACAGCTGTAATTTCTCACGCTCAGCACTTGTGCAGGCTGCTGCTGTTGCTGACTGATGATGATTATCAGTAGCTTGTTGTAGCCTATAACAGGTGTGGTTCTTATATATTTTGATAAGTTTTTTACAGCAGAATCATTTTGGGGAGTACTTCAGTTTGAATAGCCTTCATCTTTGATTCCCCAGAAAAACTGCTAAAAATTTTAAGTCCAAGTAGAAAATATAGTCAAGTCCTTCTTCAATTTTCTTGCTTGAAAAAAAAAGAAAAAAAAGACAAACTTGGATAGCCAATTTTTTATATTCACCCTTATCTAAGATAATCATTTTATTTCAAGTTTAAGAAAATTACATAAGCTCCTGAAAGCTGTATTTAATCAAATGTTCTATGCCAAACTATTTGACAACATGGCAGAGGAAAGACTTTAAATGACTTCTAATTTAAGCATAAGAACTGATATGCTTGTGAACTGGCCAGTGCATTTGCACACCTGTCAAGAAATTCTACTAGCAAACAAATACAACTGATTATTTACCATGGACTAATTTCAGATTTGCTGTTAAGTGTGAAGGTTGAAGTGGAGTGAAGTAAAGTCTTACCATTTCTTTAAACCTGTTTGCTGCCAAGGTCGGGATAATATGTTATGATATTCTTCTTTTTTTTTTCTCACAAACATTTATGTATATTTATTACATATTCAGATTAGTTGTACATATTAGTTGATAGTATGAAAATAAAACTGTTTTAAACATGCAAAGATAACTTTCTATTTTCATCAATTTTTTTTTCATGAGAAAAACCCAGCACAGAAGTAATGTTAAAAATATACTTGGCAGTGAGCAGGTTTGATGTTTTTGTAGGAGAATATCAAGGATTGACAACTAGGAATAGTTATTTCTGAACTATTTAAGAACAGATATGATCACTTCTGGTCATAAGTCCTCAATATGAGAACATTTCAAGTAAAAATAATGATCTATTACACAAGTAACACCAAAAAAAAGAAAAAGAAAAAAAAAAAAAAATCCGGAAAAGGTATTCAAACTCTGGAATTATCGAACCTGAAACATCTTATTTTTACAATTTAAGATATCTACACAAAGCATCTCAAAATACCAGTGAATGAGTCTGATTTTTAGAAATTCAGATCAGGACATCATGGATGCATTGACAGTAATCAGGTAATTATTAGTTGGACTGTTTCAAATACAACTGCTACCCCATCATTTGGCAACTACTGTCACATAGGAAACAAATATACAAGCACTAAAATCTGTCACCATTTCATGTCATAAATTATTATTTAAAAATATGATTAACAGGCCTCAGGAATACATATCATTCATTTCCATAATTGAACAAAATTCTTACTCATTCATTTCCAAAAGCATTGATTTTTAGCATTCTTCTTTGTCTGTCATAAAATTGACAATGAAAACAATCCTTTACAGAATCTTAGAATTTAAAGCTGTTACTATTATACAGCTTGTTAATGAATGACCATTACGTTTTTTTTCTCAAGATCAGTGCAATATCTGCTTGATCCCCGGTCCTGCTCAGCTGAAATCATTATAATGCTTTCTGACTGAGAAACCTACCAAGTGAGAAGGAATTGAGAAAAGCAAGAGGGTGGACTAGACAGCATGAAAGAGGAAAGATGGGGGCGGTGAGAAAGCTAGAAGAAAATGAAAAGAAAACAAGGTAGAAGAAAGAACTTGTATAGAGAAGAGGAAGGGATGGAAATGAAAAAAAAAAAGACAAAGATGGGATTGCTCACTGGATATTGAGAGACCCTGAGTGAAAGATTGAAAGGCGTAAAAATTACGATACATTAAAATTCTTCACGGAGAGAAAGCAGAAGAATAAGAAATAGGATGCAGTAGAAAATATTGATGCATTGCCGACCTTTTTTTTTCATATATAAAACTACGCCATGTTTGAATAATATTTAAATAATATCACAGACTGATTTTTCGGACAGTGGCCACTGAAAAGTCTGAATTTTTAAAGAGTTTTTTTTTTCTAGACATAAGGAGTAAATTTTATAAAGTTTCAGCTCTATTCAATTGGAATGGCCTGTACATGTGCATGTGCCATATAGATGGATGGATGGATGGATGGATAACCAGCCAGAACCACTTGACAACTGAAGAAACCTATGATGAACTGTGGACAGTTTTAGTTGGCAGTTTATGGTATCTAATAAAATCAAAAGCAGAAGGAAATGTTTAAGGGATTAAACACTTCACTTGCCATGGTAAAGTGAAGCATCATATCTCTTATGAGAAAGCCCCCTATAACAGCCAGTGACAAAGTCCCGTTTTCTATTGCATGTATCAGCTTAGTGATCCTTGTGAGTTTCAAGTCTTGTCGAGACCAGGACTTCATACAAGTTTTTATGACCTCAACTTGACAAAATGAAAGGAGATCTCAACCCTAATAACACAGTTTACCATGTCATCAGTTAGCTGCTGAATGCACAGGGAAATTCGGCGTAAGGGAGAATTTTGCTACAACCGGGAATCAAACCCAAGACCTTTTGTGCGAGTGACAGACGTGCTAACCATTACACTATCTGTGCAAACTCACTTGCCAAACTTCAAGATTAAAGCAAGAAGTGGGTTGGGAGGAATTCTGAAATCGTTCCACTTATTTATCAAGGTATGTATCCTCTGCCAAAAGAGAACCTGCCTCCAGTTATGTAACATTGAGAGAAAGAAAGAAAGAAAGAAAAGAAGAAAGAAAAGAAAACAAAAAGGGAAGAATCAATTGATTTGTTCAATTTGAGGAAAATGTTTCAATGCTTAGAAGGTGAAATATTACTGGCAGTGAATTTATTAGCTTAGAAATATATTCAGGAACAGGTTTTCAGGTAAATCCTCTTCTCCACACTCCAGTAATCATTTTAGATTTCCACATGACTTCAAAATGTTTATTGTGAACTTGCAATTGTATAGAATATCCCGTTTACCCCAATATTTATAAAATCGGTACTTGAAAGAATTCACATTTTTGTACACATTATTTCATTAGGTAGACTATAGCACATCCGCACCATGCGGACATTGATCCAGCCTGGCTCTTTGGTGGCACATTTTCTGGTTATACCTGGTTTCCTGTTCTGTGTATTTCTTCCCACTTCTTGGTGAAGCTACACACTCTTCTCATAGTTTTCATTCATGATCTTATATACTTCTATCATGTGTCCTCTTATTTTTGTATAGCTACAGTTCATGGAGAATGTCTCTATAAGTTAGATTTACCATTTCAGATACTTGCCTTATTGCTCTCCTATTATCTCAACGGATCTTATTTTGAATGGTGCTCAGACTGAAATTGCATACTCTAGGTGGGTTCAAACTAAGGATTTGTACAAGTGTACAAATGTTTTCTCATCCAAAATTTGCATCAATTTCCTCATCTTTATTTCATTAAGATATTACCAGCCTATCTTCAAATAATGCATCATTCAGTAGAGACTAGATGACCCTGAAACCCATTGGGTCACTAATTGGTCCAAGTTACAAATCACCCAGATTTATGTTGCATTCTTTAGGTTAGCACATCTTGAGAGTATCTTAATTCAACACCTCTGGCTACAATCCATGGTCTCAGCTACTTAAAGGTCACACACAAACTTACAGAATCAGACTTTTAGTATTATATATATTTGGTCTGGGTGGCACTTTGACTTTTCATGATACACCATTTTTTTGAAAATATACTAGCATAAGATTGAGCAAGCTTTTGAGGAGGGGAGACTCACCTTTCCCATCCCAAATTGTCAGTGCAGTCCCACTCCCACTATCCCTTCTCTCCTTCAACTGTCTACCTCACTAAAAAAATATTTTTTGGTTCATGGACATTTTTATTTTCAGTTCCTTAGAGTATTCGGTGTTCTTGTTATAGTCGAAAAATCAGCATTCTCAGGGATGTGCCCTTTTTCTATTAATTTTGATTTCAGTTTGTTCTAACAAAAGTTTTTGTGATATTATGTGGCTTTCACAGGTATATATTACATATATCAGTATTCAGCCTGACAATACCAGGATGCAAATTTTTGTCCATATCACCCAGCATATATATATATATATATATATACATATTAGTTGGATAGATAAAAATCATTATCTGTACGTCTTCAACATCTTCCCCCCTTTGAGAGGTCATTTGAATATTCTATCCTAGAGCAGTCACAGGGGGAATATGTTTATTGATTGAACCAACAATTCAAATTCCATTAACCTTCGTGTAGCACCTAAAATATCTTGGTACTATGAGGTCTATCCAGATATTTGGAATATTCTAAGAACCAGTAGTTTGACTTTGATATAACTATCCGAGGAGACTGTCATATTCATAATACCCATTCTTCACATCTCGCAGATTCTTAGTGAAATATCCTATCACACAGGTCTGTCAGTACCCCTTCAGTTCGGATTCGGCTCCATGCAACTTCTGGCTTTTTCCCAAAGCTAAAATTGCCATTGAAAGGGAGATTTCAGATTGTGTGCGAGATTAAGGAGAAGATCATGAGACAGCTGATGGTGATCTTACAAGGACTTTATAGACTGTTTTGGAAAGTAGAAGGGATAAGTATGAGAGGTCCCAAGGAGAGTATTTTGAAGGAGATTAAGGTATCATTGCCCTAAGTAGGCTACTTTTGGTGAATAATAATGGAGGATTCCCCTTTTTATTTCGTGTGCATCAGATTGTTGGACTGGGTAGTTAAACCACCGATTCAAAGATTCTGATGCTAAAATCAAATTGTCATTCATCGCTGTCATTTCTCCTCTCGACTTGTACGTAATGCATTATGGCATTAGTCACCTAATCAAATGAAATATTTTTTTTAATTTTGAAAAAAAATTAAAAAATACTTAAAATCCTATAAAAGTTAAATTTTATTATCAGAATCTTCTTATTAATAAGAACAAAGATTAGAGAAAAATCCGAGAAAAAAAAACATTATTTTAGTTAAAATTAAATTTCTTGAAAATATAAATAAACAAACATCAGCTGTGTGTAAATTAGTAAAAACAAACCCAGATTTTTTTGAATTACTAGATATCTACTATTTACTGGATTTTTCATAAAGTTTCCACTTCTATGAGATGAAAAACAGGATTTTTTTTTTAATGTTTTCTCTCTGATTTCCTATTCATACTACATGTTTAAATCAGGGGCTCAAATACAAGTCCCACAATGCAATGCATGTAAAGTTAAAAGGGGGACCCTCCATTGGTTGGATACTTTCTAGGCAGACATCCAATATATCATCAGCAGTCACTTCAGGTCCACTGCTGGACAAAGGCCTTTCTAAGCATTTCCATGATGATTGTAGGGTGATACTGATTTGGGGGGAAGGTAGTTACTAATTGAACTTATCCATTGCCTTTAATTTATGGTGAGCTGGTTTTAAATTTAGAGTTACCTTCTTGTCATTGTCCCAAGTAGTAGGGATGAGTGATATGGACAAAAATTCATCTCCCAGTATTGTCAGATTGAACACAGACATACGATATGGATCCCTTTATTTTCTTTTGTTCAATCAAGTGGCTTCATCAGTGTATAACCAGTTCCACATTATATAGAAATAACAAAGGAAAAGAAAGAAAAAAAAAAAAAATTCACTTTTTTTTATAATTTAGACTGAAATTCAACATATTTTTTAAGTATAGAACAGCCAGTTTACAAAGTATTAAAAATGTTGATATCTTTTTCATCATTGTATTGATTTTTTTTGAAAATTTGTTTTTCCCCTTGGGATGTTCAAGTAGACAATGTTTACACTTTTCAAAACTGAAACCAGTGTAATTTGAAAATTGAATTGACATATATAGATCTTTAACAATTAACAGATTCCAATAAAATTTTAGTATTTGTTTTTTAATGAATTTTGTTATGAAAAAGGTATTTTGTAAGAAAAACGTACAAAAATATTTTACTAGTCAATCAGGTTATACTAGATATTTTTTTTGCTTTTTTAACGATAAGAAAACAGAATACTGATTAAGAGAAACTAAATAAAAAAAATAAAAATATGAAAAAAATTTTCCTCTAGTGAGATAGGCAGTGAGAGAAACTGAAAGAGAGAAGGGTGGGTTTGGCTGGCAGGCATGCCCAGTGAGAGAGTGGGTCAGGATGGTGTGGACAATCTGGGATAGGGTCAGGCAAGCTCAAGAAAAAAAAAAAGCTAGATCTACCTCCATAATAGCTATAGTGGCATCATTATGGCTATATTGGTTTAAACGGTATTGTTCAATCTTATACCTTGTTAGAAAACATACCAATATATTGTATGAAGTTGATATATCATCCAGCCATACTAGGTAGGCTATTTATTTTTCATAAACATTAAATGGCTGGATACTTAAACCTCATACATGGAGTATATAATCCAAATGGAACTTATTGGCACATCAATGACTCCTATGGCATGCAGTAACCAATTGTTCTTTGTGGACACAATAGTGAAAAAGATTGCCCTTTTCTCTGTAGGTTCAATGTTCCTACACTCAGGGCTGAACAAATACAGGTGGGAAAATGAATAAATCAGACTAAAAACAGTCAAAGTAAGAAAATTCCTCAATGTGAAGTCAGATTCCTTTGGAGTACAAGATGATACTATACTGTAAAGGGTGCCGAAGTTCAGCAAGCCCCGGGTGCCAGGGACACTGGAACCAGCTGTACCTATGCTCTTAATCTGCGTGCGATTCAAAGATAATAGAACACAACATTTAATTGAAGTTAAAAAGGAAGAACAGGAGTTCGAATTAAAAAAAGGGGGAAGGGAATGTCTATGCAAAAAATAAAAAAACAATCAAAATGTTTCCCCATGAGGTTTCCAACCATTGAGCACCATAATAGCACATAATACACACACTAAACAGACCACTTTAAAGATATTTGAAAACTTTTTGCTATTTGCTAATTTGAGCTTTTTTCTTCATGACAATAATCATTAGTAAAAGTAGTAATCAGTGGAGCAGAAATAGGAAAGTATAATATTTTGACACATAGATTAAGACTGTGTGTATTGACTCACTCAAGAGAGGCTAGTGGAAGGAATTACACAATTAAATGCCGTTCATTACAATCACAGATAATGTTATCAAAATCGGCCAGGCCCTAACACTTCTTTTAAAGTTGATAAATAATAATTCAAAATTACAAATTTGTTGTAATATGAAGTTGTTTTCAACAAAGAATTTAATAACATAACAGTGAAAATACAACAATGCAATTGTTTCAACTTTAAGCAAAGGGTAAGTGTTCCTAAGTGATCACAATAAGCAGCTTCCTCTATAATCAATTAAAGGGAGTGACCCAAAACAGATAGGAGACAATTAGTGCTAGTTTTTACAAGCATCTTATATTTTCAACAATTATTCCGATCAGTATTGAAAGTAAAATGCCACATAAATTTGATGTCAAGACTGTATTAAAAGCAGAAAAAAGTGATGAAAAGTTTTCACATAATTTGAATGTACCCACCAAAATTTTCAAGAGACTAGGTATATGGTAATGTTTCCATTAGTAGACATTGAACATACAAAAAACCTGGTAATAGTGAAGTAGGTATTTGCCTTAACCTGCCCTCCTCCATTTTCATCACAGATAAGAACATGAAGGAATCATGAGACCAGAGTGAAAATTTAGTCCCAAGTATTTTTAAACATGCTCTCTTCAGAGGTTTTTGTTAAAGAGATCGTACAGCTTTTGCCTACTCGTTCAATTTCAACTTAAAAAAAAGGGTACATTTTTGTCATTTTCTAATTCTAATCATTTTTGAGACCTTATATCTTGGGATCTACAAAAAGCTAGAAAGATCCTGATAGTGAAATTTTGTAGTGCATTGACACTACTTTAATCCTTGCCAGATAGAGCTCACAAAGTGGAACAGGTCCAGAGTTATGATTATTTAAAAATGGCTTCCTGGAAATACCGATGAAATTTGGAGCTTTGACATCTTTTTCTCTAAAAAAAAAAAAAAAAAAAAAAAAAAAAAAAAAAAAAATATTCTAGAGCTAAGCTGATAAAATTTTTAAAAATCAACATGCAAAGTTGATCCAAAAACAGATTTTCAGTTCAGTAGAACTTTCCATTACAGAATGGTGGCAAATGGAAAATAGAAAAGCTAATTTGGCTGCTATAACTGAATGAATAAAGATATTGAGCTTTATTTTTACAGGACTTCATTTTAGACTCAAAAGAACTTGTGATCTAATTTAGAGCAAAATTGGAGATGGTCATACGGTGTGTACTCGACACTTGACATTTAAAATATATTCACACGACAAACATTTAAAGTTAATTCAAACTTCTGACTAATACAATTATTTTTTTAAGGAATTCAGGCCATTGATGGCTTTCAAGACTTAATAGCCACCAACTCTCACAACTGTTATATTCCCTCAAAGATCAATTCAACCAAGAAACCATACAATAAAATGCATATTCCAGCCATGAAAGAGGAAGGCATCATATTTGATGCAGTAAGTCGATAAAACTGATCACTTTTACAAACATTTGAAAGACTGTAACACAGAGAAATTAGAATAGATGAATTTTTTTCCAACTAATTATAAAGAAAAGCATTTGAAAGAAATGAAAAACATTTTATAGACAATCACAACTAATACAGAATTCTTTGTCCTATTCATGGTCTTTTCTAAACTGGAAACAACCACACTGATGTTACTTTTCTCTAGAAATATGAATGTGACCAACTTCGTGGATTTTCCAGCCCCTTTGCTTCCAGAACCAAGCCAGGTTATCCATTTTGCTTACTAACAGATACCACTATTATTGGAAATGGTCAACATTGGTTTCTTCATTTTTCAAGTGTGTCTGGCTGACTGGCTGGGTATGTATCATACATATAGACCATACCAATGGAGTTAAAGGGCTGAAAATTCAAGTATTTATTAATGTTTAGAAAAAAACTTTTTTTTTTTTTAAATCTCTCTTTTTTAAAAGAAAAAAGTTCAACTTATGAAGTAAGATTATGCTAAATTAGTCCCTTATTTTGTGTCCAGCAGCATTTGTGCTTGATTTTTAAAATTCAGACTTTTCTTAGTGATCACAACAGTAAAGGCAAGAGAAATAACTTATTCATTGGTCACACCTTTTTTTAATTGATCATCCCCAACATGCTGCCAAATACATTGGTCACAAGAGGGTTTCTATATAGTGACTAACCAGGCCTGTTATTTAACTGGAAATTGATTCATTTTCCAAGTTAGAGCACTTTAACGGTAAGCAAAAATCTTGCTATGATATGCTGTTTCCGCTGTGTAATGGTAACAAAAACACAGAGATCAGATCATAATAATATGGAAGATAGATGCTGTCAACAAAAGTTCACCCTTTTAAAGGGTGTTTTCTAAATGAAACCAAAAACTTCAGCAATCCCAGATAATTTCAAGCAGTTATTTCAGGAGTTTGGCAAATCACAAATGCCAGACAAGTAACCTTGATTTCCTGACCAATGCACGTACTCACACATTCAAGTTGTTTACAAAACTAAAAATGCATTTTGATTTTACTTGATAAAATCACTATGTAAATTGATGTTATGTCCACTCAAATGTTTTAATGATTACCAAGTCTGCTTCACATGCAGGAGGTTAAGAGTTCGTTTCCCTTGATATGAGTGAAGACCAAAGAAAACTCTTCATAGTACGAAATTTGCGGTTAGAGATAGAATAGCTGAGCGGATTGGGCTCCCAAACCTTCAGAAGGCATCCAGTCTAGGAGAACGACAACTGATTCCAAACCAGGGAGTGGAGCCATCTTGAAGTGGTTTGACCTCCTTCCAGCAGCTCCTGCAGCCAAGCCGATGCATCACTCTGCCTTCTTCATCAGCAAGACCAAAAAGGGAATTTTGACAAATGGGCATCCCAGGATTTCCATATGCTTCAACAAGGCAAGCACCCACGAGGGGATGTTCCATTGTCTGTAGAGACACAACGGAGTCCATTCACATTGATGTACAAGCTATTTTATCCAGCTAAGAAACAATTGCAGTTATAATTTACACTATTTCCTATAATTGATATATGCACAACTCCATCAGAATGTTTTATCAATGCTTATATTATTTTCAGTATTATCTTATCTACTGGCAAATTTTCAAAAGTTTCTGGTGGCATCTAACCGGCCAGTATAATTACCAATGCCATTAATTAGAACTCATTTGGAAAATAGTTGAGGGGGAAACCAGGCACTAGACACATCAGATGAGCAAAATAACCCTGATAACAGCCATCACTGCAAAGGAATTTTCTAAAACAGATTTCGGTGCAAGTAGTGTAGTCCCTAAAGAGTTCCTAAAGAGCTAGCAGTATTGCTTTATTTTCACATCTCATACTCCAATGATTGTGGTTCCGAATTACCTAACCATAATGTCAGCACTGTTTTGACCATTCATTGTAGCAGATTTCTCAATGTTATGTTATGTCTTGAATTGAATCAAAAGAAACTAATAATTACTGTTTGGAAAATAATCTTTACTGTAACACCTTAAACATAAATACAGTGAATTATAGTCAAAACTGATCTCGTTAAACCAGATATCAGATAAAATGGACAAAACCTGAGTTAAAAGAGAGACCGGAAAGATCATAACCAACATTCATGGCAAAGTATCATAACTGGACCACTAGAATTACATCTCTACATTAGGAGGTAAACAGACTTATATCGTTTTATAGATTTCCAGACGAGTCAGATCTCAATCAATTAGACCTGAACCTCGTAGTACGTTGAATAATTTCATAATTATATGATGCATCATGTTCATGACAATCAGCTGAAACATACCCCTCCAGAATTAGTCCGCTCTAACATGGATTCACTGAAATCAAGGATGCACAAATTCTTATAAAAATCAGGAGATATTAAAAGCCAAAAAGAATTCAAAATATTAGCATAAAATTTACCAAAGGCAATTTAGGGTCATTCTTCTTGTTCCCCACCAAATGCTAATGTCCATAAATTTTAAGTATAGATGCATAAAAAGAAAAAAAAAAGATCAAGTATTTTTCTTGGCAAAAGAGACCTGAAATGCTGGGGTCTTTTACATTAGTATCCACTGCATCCATCACAGAAAATTCTAACCTCAACTTGGGGGAATTAATGAAAAAAAAAATTCCAACATATCAATTTCCATCAGCTATGAAAATTTTGGTCAGATGGGGACTTACGAAAAATCCCTTAAATGCTGCACACTAGAAGGAAGAAGAGGTGTCATTGAAAGAACATCTATTCAAGTCAATTTTTCGTACCAGCTACTAAGATGTCGCAGTAAAATGACTAAGATCCTCATTCCAAAACAGCCAAAAATTGCCATTTACAATTTTTATTGAAAAAAAATTCTAGCATATATAATATTTTATCATATCACAATATTTTAAAAGTATGAAAATCAATTGACTCAAAAAAAAAAAAAAAACTACTTCCTCTTCTTCCTCCTGGCTACTACATACATATATATATATATATATATATATATATATACACACACACACAGTGGACGCATCATTGAACTTATAGTTCTTGTTTTTTTATTTCAAAATTTCACCAGCATCAGCCTTTTTTCAAAACTGCAGAAATCTAACAACTTGACAGATCTGATACCCAACTAAGAAAATATACAAGACCGGTTGCTCAGGAGAAAAGTTCAAATGTTTTGATACTACAAGATCAAATTGCAGTTAACATTTGACCCCAAATGCAGCACTTACGAATTGAGTTTCTGGTTGGCAAGAAAAGAAAATGCACTTTAATCTTTTTAGGCTTTCGTACTTCAAGTAGCTTTCTGTAAGGACTAACAAAAAAAAAGCCCCAAAATTTAAATCAAACCCAAATAGTTGGTGCCCATTCTAAAATATCACAAAATACTTTTCAATACTTGATGAGAACAAGAAAACAATTCTTTTTCCATACAATGATGAACCGGATAGGATCTACAGAATGCCTTTTCACAAAATTTGTAGCTTACAATAAAGGTTCTAGTCATGTGTCACTGAAAATAAAGGAAATACAAATACCATCTTTGTAATTCTCACTAAAAGGAAGCAAGTATTTTGGGCATGATTCTATTTTCTTAGGGGAGATTCCATCATATTTTGGAGTAAAACAGCCAAACTCATCTTACCCAAATTTACTAGGATCATTGAGAGGGGGACCTTATAGATTTTCTGCAATAAATACAGGCATACCTTGACTAACACAGTTAATTTGTTCCAAAATTTTCCACACTGTCCAATGTCTTATAATTTAATGTCTTTTTTTAGCTTATTCCTTGTTATATTAATTTTTGTAGCAATACCTCAACCGTACAACATCAAAACAGTACTATTAAAACTATTCCTGTATATATCATTTCAATACAAATATTAACCAGCTCAAAGATCTAAGATATTTTTAAAATAAAGTAATTTTTTTTAAATTCATTTTTATAAAAAAAAAAAAAAATGAACAAAAATATTAAAAAAAACATTGTTCTTGAAACAATTCAAGAAATCTTAAATCAGGTCTGCCACACTTGGCAGCTATCAGCCCCTCCCTTCCAACCCTCTCATCTTTCTCTCCCACCCTATCCTCTTATTAAAGCACCTACCTTCCTTTCTCCCCTCTCCCTTTGTACCATATCAGTTGCACTTACAGTATCCATAGCAGCCATCCTACGCTTATTTCTATAGACTTATGATAACCATCAGTGAAGCAATGTCATAAATTTGTATATATAAAACCAAATGATTTTATGCTGGTTTTGGATTTTCTCTTATTGAAGTGAAATTTAACCGCAGGCTTCTGCTTTAGAAGAGTTTGATATTTTTATTTCTTTGGTGTGTCTAAAAAGGACAATTTTATAATTCATCATTGTGAATTATATGCTTGGATATGAAATTATCCAATTCTTTATTCATTGATAAACAATTATAGTAGAAGTGAAAGGAGTATTTTTTCCCTCAGATCTACCACCCGAGTGCAACCATCCTTGTTAATAGCAGTGGTCACCGAGCTGGGTTTGGAGAAAAAGAGGTTCATCAGTAAAGTTTGACTGAGAAGCTTGATCAAAATTCCTATTAATGGGTAAAACATCACATGAAAAAATTCGGTTTTGACTAAAATTTCAAAACTTCGATATAAAATCAAATTCTTCATGAAATGAAGTTTTTTAATAGAGGAAGATAAAAAGATGTGTGTACGTATACATTCTATCATGAAGTTTAAGTGTACTTTCCAAGTCTCTCGGTAATATTTGTGGTTCGTTCATGAAAAAAAGGTTGAAGACCACAGGTCTATAGAACTGTGAAATCATGAATTGATTATTTTGTTACAGTCAAAAAAAGCCACCGGGACTATCTTCATAAAGGTGTCTGTCGCCGTCTCCTTTTTCTCAATTGGATAACTTCCTTACTCCATAATATATTCTATTTTCCTCATTTTTCAAATTTCTACATAATCAAGTCAGTCACATATTTTAACAACAAGCCAACTAATAACTAAATAGTACTGTTTATAATCGATCTCTACAAATCAAAATGAGCTTAGCCATCAAATTTCACGCAGATTTTATGCGCGTCTTCAATGATTCACTGAGTTTTAAGAGTTAATAAAATTACATCTTTATCCTTTAAAAATGACATTTTTGTACTTGCGTATTATGATCAGAAATGATGTAATATATGTATGTATATTTTGAGACCGAAATAAAAGATAAGCCAACGTGATATTGAAAATTACGAGCAATACACACGCAGAAAAATAAATAGATATATGAAACTAACTTTTTGACAACGTTTTTATTACATCATATATGGTTCAGTTATAACCCAGTACAACAATCAACTAGATAACATTTTTCTTTCTAAATATGAAAGCAAAATTGATTTTTTTTCCCTAAATCAGACACAAAATCAAAGACAAAATTAAAAATAAATCGTAACTTCCTAACACAGAGCACCTGACTATACTGAGTCAGTTGCAGTTATGCATGAAGACCAAAATGAACACCTATTTTCGGAGGGTGGAATTGCCAATAACAAATAAACAAAAAAAAAAAAGATCACATAAGTATTTTTTAAAGAGTCACTCACTCCATTCAGCGAAAACAATACCCAGGAAATAGCACTTATGAATGATAAAACCAACATTAAACCTGACAAAAAAATTAAACCGCAACCGGTTAGTTTTTAAAATTTTTAATCAGACATTTTTTTTAAAAAGTGATTGAATTTGGTTCTGAGAACTGAGTATACGGTGATGTCTACATTTGAAGATATTAAGGTATTTGAGCCTGGCAAAAAACAAACTGGAAATTGAGAAATGGTTAACACCGTACCACCATTTGAGACACTAATCTTGATTTACAGATACGCTGTTCAAATGAATGTCTGGTTTTAGAAGTCTATTAGTCACCAGGATTGACAATGTAATTTTATAACGACTCGATATCTCTCTCCCATTTAATTCTTAGCAACACTATGTACCGGCTTAGAAAATCAGAGAGTTGGTGCTTGTCTCAAGTAAAAATGAAGTACATGACAACGGAAAGATCTCTTTTCTTTTTTTTTTTTAAGCTGACTTTTCTCCCAACTAAACAGTTAGATCTGTGTGCAAGTAGTGAAATTAATACCCCTATTGAAAATTCTAACATAACAGCTATTTCTTCATCAGGGAGAAAAAAAAAAAGATTTACTAAATCAAACAATCTGACACTAACACTTTCTCACACTCGTCTTGGAGATTTTTTTTTTAATTTCTAGCCAAGTTTTTCATTTTTAGTACTAACTGTTCCATAAGGGTTACATTTAAATATAATTATGTAACAATTATTGTGGGACAGAAGTAGTTAGTATTCGTACCAGCTGACCTAAAAAAAATACCAATATCAACAAGAAAAATATTTAACCTACATACAAACTTACTGTTCATTCAGAACAAATGCACTAAAAAAAAATATATATATATATATATATATATATATATATATATATATATATATATATATATATATATATTGTGATGACAGAACTATTATTGACATTAGATGAATTAGAATAACATTTTTTTCGGATTCCTTGGTAAACGGTAATGGATGGTGTTCCAGTGATACAATAACTTACGAAATCATTTTTATTTTAACTTATTAAAAAATATAAACATGAACAACTAGAGGGCACCCAAAGCGCACACCTTTACCCAAGACGTACACTAACTTAATCGAAAAACAAATTCTAGATGAGCCCCAATATGTATCACTTCTTACATATGACGCGAAGTTTCATAGAAATATATTGAAAACTTTGGGAGATATCGTGAGGACAGAGAGACCCGAGGACCGGCACGGGGTAGTACCCTTAAACTTCGTTGGCAGAAGTGGAAAAAAATGACCCAATTAAGTATCGACTACTGTATGACAACAGTGAAAAATCAGGTTAAAATATAACAGTGTAAGAAGCAGTGTATGACACATACGCGTGAAATGGATCTAATATTGTAATTGTTTTGACTAAAAACATTAGAACAAGCTTTTACGAACAAAACATCAAACTTTAAAGTAATCTTTACGATGTTTATTGCATCATAACTACATTAGGATATAAAACTTGACTTTTTAGAGTTGTATGAAACATTAAAACATTTGAATCAGTAATTAATTATTTACTATTCTTTCAAAGTTTCCGTGATTGATTACTTCAAAAAAAGAACTATGCTGTTTTATCATACCACCCGAAAATGTTCAAGATTCTAAATATAGTGTAAATTATATAGGAATGTGTGCTCGTTTAAGCTATTTGATTACTTTTTTTCTTTTCTAACTCCAATTAATGTTCTTTATTTATTGGACAGATGGAAAACATGGCAATGGAGAGGTGTTTAGTCACGTGATCATAAAACAAACAGGTGATTTGAATAGTTTCTTCACTTCTCGAAATTAATCAGCTTTTTTAGACAAAAGAGTGACATACAGACAGACAGACGGAAGGGATGGGAGGAAAACAATACTGTGAGAAGACATTTGCAATACGAGAGACGGTAAAAACAAACAACCATGCTTCTAACACAAAAACAAAAAACCGCTGTCACGAAAAGCAACAAAATTGACGTTAACTATGGTCCCTCACTAGTCACACTGTGGTCAAAAAATAATTTTCTTTAACAAATAAAATGAAAAAAAAAAAAACAGAAAGAAATCGAAAGAGGAAGAATTTAAAAAAAAGTTCAGTTTAGTCGAGATTTACATTGTAAATTGAACAACGTATCTAGCACAGACAGACACGGCATCAGGGTCCATTTTACATTACACGTACATTGTAAACCGATCACCCACTTTAGAGCCAATTAGCTCGCTCCACTTTTTAAAAAGTTATCTTTTCTCAGAAACGAAAAGTTTCCAGAAAAAAACAATGGCCTGATTCAGTCAAAGTAATTAATAGGAAAACATTTCTTGTATAATTTTTACGCACGATTGGTGAACCGAATCTTCATCGAAAAAAGATCCTGATGCTGAAATGTTATTTTTTTTTGTTGATGATGTCAACTTTTTACGCATGTGACCACGATCAAGAGAGAAAGAATAGTAAATAAAAAAAATATAATGCTTGTTGAATGATGATTTATTTTAAAAACATAATCTGCAATGCGTAGTGAACAAATTGTGTCAGCTGTTAAATGCCTGATTAATATTTATTGTCTTTTTTTGCTTCCCGACTAAAAGCGAGAGAGAAATGTTCATTTCAAAGTAACCGAACAAGTATGGCTGACAACAGCGATTTGTGAATGAAAAGAAAATAAGTCGCTGACACACATATATTGAAAAAGCCTAGAGAGAGGGAATCATGGTAAGGTGTCAAAAAAGATTAATTGAGGCGAGGGGGCAGGAATTATTATCAAACCCTATTATCTTATTGATATTTGATCGATTTTCATTTTAATTCTGACAACAGTAAAATAGCAAATTATTAAAAACAAAAACGTTACCAAACCAGATTACCCCCTTTTTTCAAAACACAATCATTAGGAGACTAATCAGCAGTTTCGATAACAAATAATAAATTGAAAAAGATGTTAGCCAACATCTTTCCTGTATTTGAAGAAAAGGTATTAAAAACCTCTGCCAAATGTGACTGTTACAGTCGCCAAAATATTTTCCATAACTTCTACTTCGAATATTTGAGGAAAAAAAACAAACTTACTTTTATTGTTAAATGTCAAGGTGCAAGTGCAATATGAGTCATGACAAAAAATCTTATAAACGGTGGTTTAAAGACTACAGTATTGGGCGATTTTTTAAAGAAAATATCCAAATATTTTATGTGCATCACAAAAAAAAGTGTCTTTGAAAATAATCTTCACGAACTTATGAGATCTTAAATTAAAGAATGAAATTTAATTGAGCTTTTCCTGCAATAATTTGAACCATTTAATTTCCAAAACAAACGTAATGAAAATATATTATTCATTTTCATTTTTCAATTATTATTTATCAATAAACTTGACTTTGTTTAGGTAAATCTCTTTGTAAGAAGTCACTAAACCTCTTTTTTTTATAAATAAAACAGTAACTCTATACTTGACTGGTTAATAATCAGGGAATCTCCGTGGAAAAAAACTTCACGGATTGATCTGAATTTCTGAAATGATTTTTCAAAGAGCTACTGAACTTGTTTCAGTGGAGGAGTCCACTATTGTAAATGGTAGGTAGATATTTTTTTATCAGCAAAATCGTTACCTTTACGAGGATAGGTCCAGTTATGAACAGAAGAATCACTGTTCAATGAAGAAAAAAATTAAATAAAATAACGACCAGATTTTGTTGTTGTTGTTGTTGTTTACAGTTAGTAGACCTCACACATTTTTCTTAACAGTGCAAGCAACTTACTACGAAAAAACGGAATCACGAACAATATAGACAAGGACAAAAAAAAGAGTTGACATTTCAATATACATCGAATTATAACTTTATAAGACGAGAAAGTAAAGACGGACCTTCAAATAATAAACTTGAAGAGTAAAGACCGAGCGGCCATTTTTTCCCCTCGTAAAATGATAAAAATAAATCTAACCTATCTGATATTAATATTGAATCTAAAATTATTGCAAAATCTAATCAAGAGCTAGAATTTTTAATTATGTAAGGAAGGAATAAACCAACCCAGGAAATAAAGTGATATTTTACTTGAATTTATATTAAGAAAATAAAAAATTATTAACTTATCTCGTTTTATTTTTTTTACGATCTCAAACAAAAAAAACTCGAATTTTTACATCTTTAAGAATAAAACAACAAGAGCTCGAACAAAAATGTTATAATAAAAGTTTCATGTAAACATTCCCAAACAAAAGAAATAAGGAGAAGTAGAAAATAGATGACAGCTGATTCAATTTGTGACGAAGGCTCTACTACTTCTTCGGTTGAAAATAGGTTTCGTTCAAGGATTGTCAGTCAGTAATTGTGAGAAATACTTCGTGAATAAGTAGTAAATATTTCAATATAAAGATCTTTACATACGAAGTAAGGCAAATAATTACGATATTCGTTGACTTTTTTCTATTTTGTTTTCGAAATGTCTTGAAGAAAAGTGACATGTGAAAAACTGAGATAAATTATAGTTGGTGTTGGGTCAGTTTGTAACAATTTAGAAAAAGACGAAGATTCGGTTTAGTAAAGGATTGTGTTTTTCCATGTATTTTGAATTAACAAGACGTTTATTTATTCGGGATTTCTTTTTATGGAGAAAAATAATCAAGTTTTGGGTTGGTCAGAGTTTCTTTATTTTTTTTTATTTTTTGAACTTTAAAAAATGTGAAATTCAAGTGTTCTTGGTTTAAAAAAACAGCATAAAGTGCTTCCCGACTGTGTACTCAATTTTTTCTCAAAAATCAATGAATACAACCCCAAAACATCAAAATATACTTTCCCTACAAAATGCACTTCACTAAAATGAATCCTCACTTTTTCAATGCTCAAAGCATTTTTTTTTTTTTAAATTTCCCTAAGGAATAAATTCAAAATTATTCTAGATTATCCCAAGCAATATTTCGTATGAACAGTTAGTCGAAATAACTATCAAAATACAGAAGAAAAAAAATCTTCTCAAACAAAAATGTTACTACGAGACCAAAGCGAATATTACCCACTTGAAATGAAATGGGTTGATATTTTCTAAATACGATCTTAGAAAAAGAACGATTTTATTATCAAAATAATAAATAATGAGTGTAGATTTTGAAAACTATTTTCTCTCATCCATAGTCAAGTTGTGATAGCAAGCAACTAAAAATTAAGATGAATGGTAGACAAAGTTAATATGATTTAGATTTACAATACATACTTTATGGGTGTTGATAATGAAAGGAAAACATTGGTCACCCACTTCATGGCCAGATTTAATTCAGCCAACGATTTTACTAGTTAGTACTTCTTTTTACTACAATTTACCCTCACCTTAATTTCTAGTTCGTTTTTATCACAACTTCGAGTTGTGATCAAGAGAAAAATAGAGGTTAAAACGAAGGTAAAATAGTAAAAATCATTAAAAACTCCATAGGGTTACACAAATACTTCATAAAACTAAATAATTTTATAAAAATGTTATTTGTAAATAATACATCCAGAAGAGATTTCGTTTCCACAATAATTAATCGATTCGACTTCTTAATGATGGTTATTTTTTAGATTACAATAACACTAGCATTTCGAGAAAAACATTATTTTTTTTATACATAAATGAATAACAAAAACTGAACTGGAAACTAAAGAAAACAACAAACAAGTTGAGCACTCCACCAAGCCATTATTCATTTTGGCTATTTATTTACCTTAATCCTAATTTTCTTTTTTACAAGTTTTCTTTTCTTATAACGATACCATTTTTTTTTATAAAAGTAAATAGTCAAACATTTGATAATAATGGGCTAATATTTCATCTAATGAAAATAAATAAAAAAAAATGAAACAACACACAAGTTATGTGATTATTGTGAGCCATTATCAAATTTTACTATTTACCTTCATCTTGATTATTTAGTTACTTTTTACAACACGATACTATTTATTCTGTTAAGATGAAAGTAAATAAAAATTAAAACTGATAATAATAGATTATATAATACTTTATCAAATAGGAAATAAATAATAAAACAAGTTATGTGAACGTTTTGACAGGGGATAAAAAAAAACGACACGCCCTAACACTAACACAGTTTAAGTCCTTCTTCCTAAGCAAGAAGAAAACTGTCAGCGATTAAAACACATGCAAAACAATTGTCAAACATAATTCATATTAACCTGTAACGTCCCACCAGATGTCATGGATGCTTCTGTTTGGGGGGAACGTCCAAATAAAAGCAATTGAAAAAAGAATGTCCTATCGTCCGACAATTGACTATAGGGCTCCAAAATGGAAACCTAACCACTTCCTGATCCGACTCCAACGCCTCACTGTGGTGGTATCTAGAGCAAGAACGACAACTCTAATCGACAAACAGGAAGTCCGTACACCCACGGTAATTGCTATGACATAACACGCACCCACTACCCCAGCTATGGGTGAAACAGCGGTTGAAATGTGTGTGATATTTGTTTTCAAATAATTACAAATTTAAAGAAATTGAAAAAATTTGAAAAATGTGACACAAAGTCGAAAAATGGGGGGCTGGGGTATTAGGAATGGTCATCTCTTTCTTAATCTTATCTTAGCTAGTCTCATTCACTGATCCAATCTTACTGCATTATACCATTCACCAAAACAACACACTCTTCCGAATTTCTCCCACACTACATCCTCCACAATACCAGACCCTCTCCATGAGGAAACTATCTAAACCCATATTAACAATTTTTTTGCGGGGGGGAGGGAATAAAAAGGTGATAAATATTTACAATAAAAAATACCCCAATGAAAGATTTATATTTACAAAAAAAGGGGGATTAGTATGTGACCCCCCCACAAAAGCCAAATATGGCAGAACAGTAAGTTAACCAGCCGAAAAGAAGATGGATGTCTGCGGAAAAAAAAAAAAAAATTACACACACTTCCGACATCATCCGGAGAACTATGCCTTCTGTCATCTAGGGGGGGGGGGGGTAGCCGAAACGAAAAGCAGGGACGAAAAGAAAAGGGAGACCTGATGCTCATTCTCTCCCTAGCTAAGAAACAGTTGATTAACTAAAAGGAAAAACAAAACTAATCTACCCTAACCTGGGCTTGGCTGACAAGTTCGTTTCAAGTCTCCAAGATCCTTTTCATTTACCAGTAAGTGTCACAAATGCCACTCCAATTTAGCCGCTTGCACTCTACACAGTGCCCCGATGATGCGAACCATGTAGCCCTCAACCAGCTCGCACAACGGATGTACCACACTGCAGTGAAAGAAGGTGTGCTTGAGAGACTCCTCGATATCACTGCAGCGTATGCACTCTGATGACTCCACCAGACCCGCTGCGAAAAGCTGTTTGCCGACCCAGAGAGCATTCCAAATGACTAACCAGGTGAGGGATGTCTCGTTGTGGTTGAGGCACCTCAGTCCGGGCGTCCAAGGCCAGATCGAGGGACTCTCCGCCCTCGTCAAACCGAGCCCCCCAATCGTTTCGTCTCGAACGGACCCCTAACTATTACCCGATATAATGCCCTCCACGATAACGCCTGGGTGTCGCCGAGGCCTTGCTTCACCTGCGAGAGGATTCTCAGAGCGTATCGGTACCCTCTATAGAAAGAGCATTCCGACCGGGGTAAACGGCGGGCCTCACCCCCGTCGAAAAGTACGTTTCTCAGGGCTGGGAAAGCCATCATTGCGTCTTCCTTCCAGAATTCGCCGTTCTGCTCTTCTTGCGTGCACATCCGACCTAGGAAAGTCAACCGTAAGGTATGTTGCCGAACTAGGATGTTCGGCATTCCTAGGCCACCCTCTGCAGGTTGGAGCTGACAGATCTTGCGAGATACCATTGGCTGCCTGTGACCCCAGAGGAGTCTAAACATGGCAGCTTCCAACTGTAGTTGGTCGGAACACGGAAGAGGGTGCACCGAGAGTCGGTAAAGGATGAGGGGGTAGATGTGCAAAACGTACACCTTGGCCCAACCCTTGAAGGAGAGCTTCCTCCGAGTCCACAGATTAACTGCTTTCTCTACTTTTTCCAGTACCCCCTACCAATTTTTCTCCAACTGGAGGTCGGGACCGAACCAGACGCCGAGTATCTTGCACGGCCCGTCCGTCCAGACAAAGGGACCAGGGAGAGGGCAACCTCTCCACGAGTCCAGCAACAAGCCCTCAGACTTGTCGCAGTTGGTTTTGGCCCCTGTCACCGTCTCATACCTTTGGATTTCTACGCTGACATCCCTGATTTCGGCGACGTTCGTTACAAGCAAGGTTACATCGTCAACGTAGGCGGTATACTTGACTGGCGTGTGACCGCCAGGCAAAGTTATCCCGCGCAGGGCCGGGTTTGCCTTTACTTTGTGCAGGAAAGGTTCCAGCGCAAGAATGTAAAGCATTGGGAAAAGTGGACAACCTTGACGAACTGATCTGGACAACCAAAAGGGTTTCGACCTGACTCCATTTACCCCCACCACCGAGCTGGGGGACGCATACAAGAGGCGAATCCAGGAGCGGACAAGACAGACTCGAGAAAACGATGATCAACCCTATCGAAGGCTTTGGACTGATCTAATTTGATCAGTGCGGCTCCATTGTCGACTTTCTCAATGATCGTGCGCACCGTGTGCAGATTGTCTTGGATAGTCCGACCCTTTACAGAACAAGTCTGCTCGGGGCCAATCAGACTATCCAGCACAGCCTGCAGCCGGTTCGACAGAACCTTGGCCAAAATCTTTAACTCTGTATTGAGTAGAGTTATGGGCCTCAAGTTATCTATCCCGTCCCCTCCATGTCTGTCCTTACGAAGCAATTCCCCACCCCCAGTAAAGCGACTGGGAATGCTCCCCTGCCTTAACCAGTGGTTAAAGATCAATGCCAGTAAATGGAAAAATATGGGCGGCAGCCTCAAATACACTTCGTAAGGCAAGCCATCGATTCCCGGGGTCTTCTCCTTCTCCACGCTCTTTAGCGCTTCCCGGACCTCATCCTCTGTTATGAGCCCCTCGCACCCAGCCGATTCTGTCGCCCCCAGGCGAGGGAAGTCAGCTAAATAGGTGTCGAACTGAGTCGAACTCAGACCAGCCTCCCTGGTGAAAAGTTCCTGGAAGTTGGCACGAAACACCTCGCAGATACCTTCGTTTGTGGTCGCAAGTCGTCCGTCCGGCGATGTGACACTGGAGATATGCCGACTCGATGCACTCTGAATCTCCTCAGCTCGCAGATCCGCGGCCATATTCGTTGCCTCGGGGGACATTCTTTTTAACCTAGCTCTAACTACCAGAGCTTGATCCTTCTTGGCGAACAAGGAGGCCAGCTCGGCCTTAGCTATTTTAATCTGGCTAGGATTCCCCTTCTCCACCGCCCTCTCTATTTGAGATTCTAGTGCCTTTTGTGCCGCTAGTCTCTCTAAGTTCAGTCTTCTACTGTATTCGGCAGCAAAAGACCTAATTCTATTTTTCAGGTGCCCCCAGAATTTATTGCCCAGGATGGCCCCCGTCAGTTCCCGCTGTATTAGTAATACAAGCTGGTCCCGAAAATCCTCCACATCCATGAGGGATGTGTTGAATTTCCAATAACCAGACTTGAAGGGCTTAGCTGTACCTAAGTTCATTCGGAACCTTACTAATCTATTATCCGAAAAAGGGACGCTATGAAAACTTGGACATCCCAAAAACTTCTGATCGACTCTTCTAACTAAAACCCGATCGATGTAACTGGGGTGCCACTACCAGTCCAAGTCCATACTACTTTGTAGGGGTGTTAATTCCGGAATTTATCGACAAGGTCCATCCTGTCGATCAAATCCCGAAACGTAACCACGTCCGCGTGACTAGTGCCCCTATTTATCCCCCTGTCTATGTCGGGATCAAGGACGGCATACCAATCACCCGCTAAAACTATTCGCTTCGACGGAACTATGAACTGATCGATCCGCCGAAAGAAGTTAACTTGCTCGCTCTGGCCGTTGGGCGCATAAACCCCAATCAAACGAAAAGCATCTCCCTTTATGGTAACATCGACGACGCACAATCTGCCCGCTGGGTCTGCATACACAAGGGAACACATCGCATCCAAGGCATGGCTTATTAGCCAAGAGACACCTCTGGAGTGGCTATCAAAGTATGCTGGAAAGAGACGAAAATCTCGAGACAGCACACTCTCATTGTCACTCGAAATAAAGTGAGTCTCCAGTATACAACAAACACTCACGTCGAGGTGCCGAAGAAGTCGACAGTCTAGCTCTTTTCGACTCATTCCGGAAACCTCGACCATTCACACTCGCTAAATAGAGCGCCATCTATTAATTTACTGGCGTTGAAGGCTCGAAACGAACATGTCTGGAGATAGGAAACCGACAGCGGGTCCCATGGGATCTGTACCCATCTCCGTCTTGATAGTACCATCCAGGGACACACCACCGACGTGCCTAGGGAACGTTAGTTTGGCTGCCCTATAAAGGGAGGGGTGCAAGTAAACAGGGACCCTCCCTGCACAAAAGCTCTTGAGTTTATGCAATTCCGGATGGTGCCAGACAGCCAGCGGGGTGGACATACTGAAAGCATTGTTTGCCTCTCTCAGCATGTCCCACACCTGTCGTGAAGTGTCCCCGACCCGGACCACTATCAATATCTTCTCGAGCCCCGGGAAGTTTGTAGGGTCCTCTACGTCTCGCATTTCTGGTTCAACATGGCGAAAGTTGAAGAGGACCCTAAGTTCCCTAAGGGCCTGTTGCTGCAATTTGGCCCTCTCCACTGTTTCTGGGTCCACGCGACAGATGTGTACCCCTCTTATGTTTTACTTTTTTTTCTTTTTTTTGGATTGGTTCGCCGGCATCGCCCCCTGCTGGGCTTCTCGGCCATTTCTGAGAGGCTGATGCTGATGATGTTTATATTTTAGTTGGAGGCGACGACGACGGCGGCGGCGGTGGCAAGGATAGTGGTGGTAGTGGTGGTGGTGGTGGTGAAGTTGGAGGAGGAGGTGGAGGAGCAGAAGTATTTTTTGTTTTAGGCTGGGAGATTTTTTTTTGGGGGGGGGGGGGGTAGACAGAGTTATTAGTTCTGATTTTCTTTTTGGTGTCTTGTTTGTCGGGAGAGGACTTTTAAGAATCCTTGGTGAATGCGGTGTAGTTGGAAGGGTAACCCTCTCAGCTGACTGCCTGGACTTTAATTTGTTGAGGAGTGTCACCGCCCTTTCCTTTTTTCCCCGGCTAGGGCTAGCATTCCCCCCAGCCTTAGCTCTATCAGCATACGATTGTGGGGTCTCTCCCACGGTTCTGTCGGTGTCTTTGAGCTTCGGAATATGTGGAGACAGAGGCCCCGCCATTCGGGCCTTCCTCCCATTTTTTCCCACTACCTACCACTCCCCCTCCGACCCCCGTTTTGGTGTCAACGTTTTGGATGACAGAGGGACCAGCTTAGGCGAGGGGGACCTGAGTCCATCCCGGCAGTCGACCGGATTTTTCCAGTCTGGGCAGCGGGCGAATCTACGTGAGATTCCTTCTTGACGGTTACAGAAGATGGGGGTGGGGATCTTGAGTTTGGAGCGCCGGTTTCTTTTCGTAGATAGCGGCAAGGTGACCAGCCTCGCCGCATACCCAACAAACTGGCCTCCTACCTTTCACAATGAGAGGCAGCTTTCTTCGCCCGTCCACGTCCAAATAGTTGGGAATGGCTAAAAAGGCTTTACGGTCGATTATTAGATCAAACTGCCATTCCCCACGCATGACCCCGGAGTCAACAACGACTATTTCCCCATATCTCATGAGGAAGGCCCCTATATGTTCCCCGAGGACGAAGCTGGGGACCTCATGCACAATTGCGCAGGTCCTCCTCCGACCAAGGTACTCTACACGAAAGAAATGATCCTTCGTTTGTAGGTCCTTTTGCATCAAGGAGATACAATGGTCTTCGGTGGGTAACAGCATGTCCCACAAGGCGAAACCGTTGCCTTTCACAATCTGGTCTGCCTTTATTCCTAGACTCATTAGTGATTTGATCACGACATCTTTGCTTGACCTGACAATCTTATTTTGCTTTTTGTCGATCAAGAAGACTGACACCATTTTCTTTTCAATGTCCTTCAATTCTGCTAAGTCCACCAGCACACCATCCTCTTTTACAAGGTGTGTGTACGTCTGGCATCTCTTAACAAAATCCGTCATATTGATTTTGTTTAAAACTGGAGGGGAATTCCATATATTGGGAGAGCCCCCACTTATCGTTCTCTGCCCCGCCAAAATAGGCGAGTTTGTACTTTCCCGGCTCCCTTCATGGACGGGGGAATTTTCATTCTTTTCACTATCATTTTTTTTTTCAAGAATTTTTTCACTTTTTTTTCACTTTTTTTTTTTTTTTTTGATTTCGCCATTTTTCTTTTTTTCTTTTGCAGGAGGTGAATTCTTTCCCCCGTCTTCCCCCTTGCCGGAGGAAGCAAACAAGGCCCTCCTGGCCTCGTTGGCCATGAAGGCAACCGAAAAATGCAACAAAAAGGCAGAAAATACCTCGGTGGGCTAGTAAAAACTAGTCCGAAAATCCTTCTTTTTTTTTCTCTGAAAGTCGCTCGACTGTTTAAGCAGCAAGAAAAACCCAGGTAAATCCAATGGAAAAAAAATGTGTGCGTCTTGGTCTCTGGTCGTTTCACAACTGAATGGTCGAGGGTGTGTGTGTGCTAAGATTCGTTTTTTTTTTAACCAGGCTGTTCTCCTTTATGAATTTTTTTTCTCAAATTTAGGTGTTTTCAATCTACCAGACACTTGAACCATTTGGAAATTAGTGAGTTTTTTCAGGAAAAAAGTTTTAAAGGTTTTATGAAGGTTTTTTTTTTATTTACAATGTTCATGATGCTAAAACTGGGCACTTACATTCTGTCATTTTGACGGCAGTACGGCTTATATGAATCATCTTCTCTACCGTTTAAATTAATTTTCGCATCATTTTTATTATCGGGTGTGAAATTTTCAGACCACACCTGCACACATCCAATGATAAGAATGGGGCATAAAATGAAATAAGAGAAATAAGAAAAAAAATGTATACCAAAAAGATAACAGCAAAAATTCATAAAAAAGGCAAATGGTAAAAATGTGTTCCAATCAATTGATTTGATGATTACAGCTACAATCTCCATGTATGCCAGAAATTGCTAAAATCAAAAAATCCCTATTCACAGTGTTCGTAATGCTAAAACTGGGCACTTACTTTCTGCCACTTAGACGGAAGAACGACTCATATGAATTATCTTCCTTTCCATCTGAATTTAATCTTGAACCATCTTAATAATCAGGTGTGAAAGGTATATACATCCTGATTACATTAAAGAAGGTAAGCGGATGAAGGCAAAAGCCATACTTGTATAAGGATGGCGGAATGTTGGTGCCTATTTCAGCATTGTTGTTGCATTGGTGACAGAACCCCCCCTTAGGAACATGAAAAAATTAATTTTTCTAAAAACTAAAATTTTTCCAGCTGGTTCAAGGGTCTAATTGATTGAAAGCACCAAAAATTGAAAGAATAAAAATTCTTCTCAGAGAACTGCCTGGTTGAAAAAAAAAATCTTGACCAGTGAGTGCTGCCAATTTGGGTGCTTGTCACAAACCAGTTGGCAAAAGGTTTGTGGTCTAGTATCAGACTTGTGTCACATTCATGAGAGATGCAAATTCAAATTTTCTGATCACACAAGTAATGATAAAATCTAAAAATTCATTTCATCTTATCTCTTTCATCTATCTCCAAATAAATACAGTCAACATTTAGATAGGAAGTTAAAAATAATTTACCATCTAAAATCCTACGTACAATCCTCAAACCCTATTTACTAACTACATAAAAATAATCAAATAAAATGACAAAAAACAGAAAGGGTTTTTTTTTTTTACACTCCGCTAAGAGTTCATTTCATGTTTCGGCACTTCTAATAGAAAAATATCATTCCTAGAGGTGCATATTGAATATTTGTTGAATGTGTTGGTTGAGTATTGTAGAGCTATTTTATTGAGTGATTTAAAACTGTCAACATAGGTTTCTTCCTTTTTCAAGTGTTTCTGCCTGGCTGGCTATTTATCCACCTATGTGTCAGGCATACAGGCTATATCAATGGAGTTAGATAGCTGAAAATTTAAACATTTACTTATTATATCTAGAAAAAATAGTTTTTTGGGTTTTTTTACCCCCCCCCCCCCAAAAAAAAAATTAATTCAATTTCATACTTATAATGTGAGTTTATCCTAAATTAGTCCCTTGATTTTGTTCAGCAGCATTCACACATTTTTTTTTTTTTCAGAAAATTCAGGCTTCTTCAGTGATCTCTGCTCAAGAAGAGCAGAGAGAATTTTTTTTGATTGATCTACCCCAATATAGCATGCTGCCAAAAGATGATGGTTTGGTTACGTGACGGTTTCTGTTGAGAGTTTAATCAGACTTGTTGATGTTTTTAAAATTTTATTTTGATCTTAATTTTTTTGAAAATCTCAACATCCGCCTGAAAAAGCTATTGGAGAAAAAAAGCTCTTTCTAGATTTTAGTAATTGTTTTGTGCAGAGTACAAGTACAGCTCATGATAATACTTATTTACTGACCTGCGATGGCAAAATCTGATATAAAGTCGATGATTTAGTGTGGTACTAAGGTTCTAGTTGGATGCCAACATGGACTATTTTACTGGGTTGTAAGTGGCTACTTGTGCATCGCTGGGGGAAAAAGTGAATTCATGCCTTCCCCAAGGGCAATGAAGTGAACACAAACTGTCACAGCCCAGAGTTTGAACCATTCTCTGTACTGTTAACTGTACACCTGCATCTTCTAACTGTGTCAAGCTATGGATTTATTGAACCATCCTTATTGTGTCATCCATGTGACTAAACTCTTTCAAAAATCTTTGCTACAAAACATTGTATGGTTTACGGATAGAATTGATTCTAGAGCAAAACTCATAACATGACTGCTGTGTGTCTTCTACATATGATCTTCTTTAATTCTTATGATTAAAAAAATATCAAATTCTAAAATAAAGCTAAATTGATTGTTTTGTAGTGACTATTAGTGGAAAAACTCAAATAGATATTATATAATGAGGAACAGGTCTGATTAGTTACTCAAGGGAAACCGTCATATGACCTATGTCTTTTGGCAGCATGCTATGTTGGGGATAATCAATTGAAATATTGGGAAGAAAGAGTTATCAATTACATCTCCCATCTTCTGTTGGGCAGTGATCACTAAAAAAGTTTGAATTTTCAAAAATTAAGTTGCCGGGCACAAACTAAGGGATTGATTTAACATACATTGTAACCTATCAAGGGGGCGGAATAAGAGAAAATAGAAATAAAATAGGCATGATAAAGAGTAAACGTTGAAAATTTTAGCCCTCTAGCTCCATTTGTGTGGTGTGTATGCAAAATACATAGCCAGCCAACCTGACCAACTTGAAGACAGAAGAAACCTAAGTTGACAGTTTTGGTTGACAGTCTCTAATTAAATTCTATAATAAAGCTAAAATGCTCCTTTTTATAGTGACTATAGATGAGGATGATGGGTTTAATAAGAAATAAGTTAGAGACAAAAATGGAAATGGGCTTGATACATAGCAAGAAGAAAGGATAACAGATGGTACAAAAAATCAACAGATCAGTGCCCTAAAGATTGTGAACTCAGTTGGAGAAGACCAGACATAAGATGGAATAGAAAGGTTAGCCGGTAAGACATGGCAGAGATTAGCACAGTCACGGTCAACATGGAAGGAACAGGAAAGGCATTGTCCAGCAGTGGACTGATGATGATGATAATGATGATGATGATGATGATGATGATGATTGAAGAATGATCAGTGTGAAAAAAAGGGACCTGGGTTTATGGTGATACACGTTGCACAACACTGGTAATTAAATAAAGTTATTTATAGATGCAGCAGAGGTTTTGTCTGTTTAGGTTGAGCGTCAGAGGATGCTGTGACCCAGCTGCTTATACTACTTGCTTGCTTCATCTGGGCCAGGTTCCTTATGAATACAGATTGTGATCCAGCATTTAAAGAATGGCTTGTCATTTTTTAATCTTTTCTCTTCCTATTGGCAGACAGAAAATACACCTGACTCCAATATTTTGATAGCTCTATACCAGCAAAATGTTTGTGTATTCCAGCTTTCCTTGGCCATACCAATCTGCCTACAGAGTTGAAAATTGGCCTCAAAAAAAGGTAAAAAAAAAGTTTATTTTCAAAAAATCAAAAATTTTCTGAAGGGGGCTAGTGGAGTACTGATACCAATTTTCAACTCTGTAGGCAGACTGGTATGGCCAAGAATGCTGGAATACACAAACACATACACAAATGAAAAAAAGGACTGAACCTTTTGCTACCATTAGCAGGTATGGATGTTCAATGGTGATGATGATGAAAAAAGGGAGTACTTTGAAGTGGACTAAAGCATCATTACCCTAGGTAACCTATGATTTTCTTTAGTATTAAATGGCTGGATACTTGTGTAAAATGAGTGTTTTTTTCATCAATAGGCTATGGGCATATCAATGTACCTGTTCACAAACACGTATATATATATATATATATATATATATATATATATATATATATATATATATATATATATGTGTGTGTGTGTGTGTGTGCGTACATGTGTGTGTGTGTACATATATGTGTGTGTGCATATATATGTATGTCTTTGTATATGTGTGTGTGTATATATGTATGTGTGGGTGGGTGTGTGTGTATATATATTGTGCACAATTGGATAGGAGTTATGCACACATACGCACGCACATACATATATATGTGTGTGTATTAAATTATCCCCCCCCTCTCTCTCTCTCTCTCTCAGAAATGAGATTGGAGTGTCAAAAATGCTGTAGAAGATATTGACTCACCCCTTAGGATGGAGGGTTTGTTTGATGCTGTAGCCGCAAGCAGAGCAAGTTTAGGTTACCTTCCACAGTGTTGGTAGTCAAAGGTGACCACAAGAAATAGAAGAAATCTGCTGACAGATGATATTAATTATGTTGAGAAGAGCAGGCATCTCACTGAAGCTGTCAGACAATCGAAACAGAGCATGTAGAAGTGGGAAACATGAAAACATTCAGACTAATTTTCCTATGCACACAGCCGCTAGTTGAGTACAGTCTAAGCTGAGTGATTCGGGTGAAAGTATCTTTTTGGTGGATTGCATCCTTAAAACTTGTAGGAATAAAGTCCTGGTCTTGACCAGACTAGAGACTTGCAAGGATCACTAAGCTGATGCATGCACCAGAAACCAAGATTTTGTCACCAGATGGTCATACCATAATGGTATTGTCTCTTAAGAGGCCAATACTTTACCTTACTTCACATTTATAATTCTCCCCGATAGTCACTTATGGAGCTGAAACATGGAACCCAACCAAGAGACAGACCTACAAACTGAGAAGCATACAACGCACACATGAGAGAATCATGCTCAACCTCACGTGGAGAGATCACAAGACAGCACAGTATATAAGGAAGAAAACAGGTGTCCAAGACATCATAGAAACTATTAAAAAACTCAAATGGCAATGGGCAGGCCATGTTGCAAGAATGAAAGACAACTGATGAACATCACATCTCACAACATGGATCCCCAGGGATCACATGCAAAACCGAGGCTGACAGAACACAAGATGGAGAAATGAATTAGACAAATTCAGGAAATACTGACTCCGCGACGCCCATAGAGAATTGTCGCGAATCCTGGGGAAGGTCTATGTCCAACGACGGACATTAAAAGACTGATGATGATGATGATGACCGATGATGCCTACTTAAAATTGTTGAAGTCGATAAGATCTGACGCATGTTGGAAGACTTTTAGCCTCAAACACATCCTCACTGGTTACAAGTGGAAACATAACTAGGTGTTGGAAGTCCTTGCCAAGATTACAAAAATATATTACAAAAGTGCTTATAAAATTTCACCCACCATTCAAGTAAAAATGAATCGATCTGAAATATTGTCTCACCTTTCCAGCTAAGAATACATTAACCACCCAGCATCCTGATCTTGTAACCTGGTCAGTTGATAAAGAAAAAAAATTGTATCATTGTGTTGACAGTTCCTGGCAGTAGAAGCAAAAAGTTATTCCCTCCATAGACAATCTTGACAGGGTACAATCGAGAGAGTAGATGAGTGAGCTCTCAGGCAAACGAATCTCCCGAATTTATAACAGAAACCTATTGCTGACATTACCTTTGTTAGACTATTTATTAATATCAAATGGCTGGATACTTTTTGGACAGACTTTGTACTTAAACGAACATAATTAAGTGAGATCCAAATCTGTAGTCATTCTACATCCCACTCCTTCCCAAATTTTTATGCAATTTTTTTTAATAACTAATTACTAATTTCAGTAGTTATATTTATTAATTAGAAACCGTCAACCAAAACTGTCACTAAAACTGTCGGCATAGGTTTCTTCAGTTTTTATATTGAACTGGTTGGCCATGTTTATATGTATCACACATACAGACATTTAACATTTACTTGTGTCTAAAAAAAGCATTGAACAACCATAGCCACCAAAGGGGGGAAAGGGTTCTATCTCTTTGTATATGTATATGTTTTTGTGTACGTCTTTGTGAGTTCCAGCACTCCTGGTCATACCATTTTATCTACAGACTAGAAAATTGGCATCAGTACCGCACAAGATTCCACCTAAAAAATTTACTTTGATTTTGAGAAAAATAGCATTTTTTTAAAACTTATTTTGACTGGATTATTAATAACATCTAGGTCCTCCAGAATCTAGTTGTTTCTAGATGTTTTTTTTACATTATTTTAGATGTTTTTCAGTTGATATATTTCCGACCATATTTATTCTTTGACAGAATATTTTTTACATGACTTCAAATTTTGACACAATGCTCTTTCAATTATTGACTGGGGTGGGAATTTTTTTACCCCCCCCCCTCCGGTTTTTAGTCAAGGGTTGAATTTAAAATGTGAGTTAATGTTGAATCGGTTCCTCAGCTTAAGAAAAAAGAAGTCTGTTCAAGTGATTACTGCCCAATAAAAGGTAAGAGAAATAACTCATTCATTGATTATCACTTTTTCCATTTTTTCAATTGATCACCTCCCACAAAGCATGCTGCCAAAAAATATTGGTTACATGAAGGTTTGTATTGAGTGATCAACCGAATCTATTATTATTTTGGGTTAATTTTTGATTATAATGACACTAATTCATCTGAAAAACCCAGATTATTTAGTAATAGTCATCAAAAGCTATCTGACAAAAGATATTCCTTTTGTATGAGAACCAAGAGGGAACATTCCTCCCGCCTGTCCTGGTTGATTATCTAAAGCGGAGATCTACTTGGACACACCGAGTCCCTTCTCAGTCCCTCTTCAGTAGCTTAATGGGATAAGATGGCCAAGGCAGCTACCAAACTGTAGGCGTTATGTTTGAGTTGCCCTTCCTTAGATGGATTGCTTTATAGGGCCAAAGGGCATCCTTCTACCCTACTAGAAAGAATAAGAGGCTGGGAGGTGGAGTCATGCCTTTCTCAAGAGTATTAATGCATTTTCAATTCCAACTTTTCTCCCCCTCCAACTTGAAAGGCATTTTAAATTCTGAATTTTTAAGTGATTACTGCCCAACAAAAGACAAGAGAAGTGACTTATCCATTGATCACCCCTTTTACCAATTTTCAGTTGCTCACCCCCAAACTATAGGTGTTATGTTTGAGTAGCCTTTTCTTAGGTGGATTGCTTTATAAGGGCTAACGGGCATCTTTCTACTCTACAATAGCTGGAGGCTGGTAGGTGGATTCACACCTTTCCCAAGGGAATTAGTACATTTTAGATCCCCCCCCCTCGACTTAGAAGGCATTTTAAATTCCGACTTATTTAGAGATCACTGCCCAACAAAATGCAAGGGAAGTGACTTATTCATTGATCATCCCTACCCAAATTGGCATGTTGCCAGAAGACACTGTATCTTTTGAGTGACTTACCAAACCTGTAAAGCAAATTGTAATTCTTTTTTACCTGACTTGTATTATAGCATTTTTAGGAACATGTCATTAAGTTTTAGTTTAAAAGGATTCTGTTGATTGGAGGTGCAGAGGTATGGAATGGTTAAGCAGATAGCGGCTCAGTGAGTCAAGTTCAAGCTCTGGCTGAGACAGTTTGCATTTTTTTGGAAAGGCATGAACCTATCTCTCTCTCTCTCCATCTCCAGGGTGAAATGAATGACACCAGTTTGAGTGCCTGTCACCTCTAAGTCTTATTCATACATCACAAACAGGCCAAGTGAGTAGTATGGTGGAGCCCAAGCATGGATGGCTTAAGCTGTAGCCAGTGTAAGGGCACTGCTTACCTATTAGGTAGATTTTATTCAGACACATTTATAATCAGAAAATTTCTTGGAAAACAAGTCATAATGGAAGTTGGATGAGGGAGATATAAATGATATTAAGATAGTTATTATTTTATTTAGACCAGTTTGAAACCACATATACTCTTAGTCGATGCTTAGAATAATTATAGCCCAAATAATGACATTTTTGTTTGGATTTTGAGATTTGGAAAAGTTGGAAATTAAAAAATCTATGAGGACAACTATATAATTACAATTTAGGTTTATAAAACTTTTGATTTAGGAGCTTACTGTAGGATAATCGTTAGCAACTTAGTCTTGTGGACCATTTCTACTGTCGGGTGCTCAACACTTCTGTCATTGTGTCAGACCACAGCTTTAGTGAATACCAGAAGAGAATGTAAGGGAGAGCAGCAGATTAAAAATTTTAGAGAAGGGAGGTAATTATGATGGTTTATCCAGGATGATAGAATAATTTTATGCAAGCAGAATAATGCTATCAATTATTATGATTATTTTCATATATAATAATCAAAATTCTCATGAGATTAATTTTTAAATCTATTTTAAAAGCATGTCAATTAAAAAAATTACATTAGGAAAAAAACCAACGTTGTTAATTTTTATTGTCCACGTCAGGATTTGCTTATCCAATCAGATCGGCCAATGTATTTGATGCGTAACTCTTCCTTTTTCGAAGGTCCACTCGTTTTTAACGACACACTTGCTCCCAGTTTCGTTGTCAGCTGTCTGAAGATCAAATTAATTCCTAGGTAAGAAATTTCAAGTTGATTATTGATTGTATGTTTTCTTTGGTTTCTCATAGATCTAGCAATTAAAAGAGCTATACGTAGCAACGTCGGTAATTATAGGTTGTTTTTCTAGTTATCTTTTCAAAGGGTCCATAGATTTTTGTCAACGTGTCACTCCCATTTATAAGAATCTTGAGGAAAACTCGAACATATGCTAAAAAAGGATTAAAATAGACTCTAATTAATTTTTCTTTTGACTATTCTCTATTCTAAGTGGTTATTTTATTAAAGCATGAGACTATTGCCAAATAAAAACACTTTTCTCCATTTAAATCTTTGAGAATATTCCGAAAATCGGTGGATACAGTAGAGAACTTCCGTTGTTTATTTTCAATTTCTTTTTAAACTTGACATTTTTCTTACCAATGAACGTTTTTTTTTTCATACTGCTGAATCTAATAATGTTAAGAAAAAAGCCCCAAACACTGAAAATATAATTTGTTTTTGAATATCATTTAAAAATTGAATCACTGGATCGATTCAGATGTTGGGATTGAAATTTTAGTGAAGTCATTTTGATTTCAAATCATTAGTTGGGTTTGTGTGATCATTATTTTGAATTTATTTCTTCCTTTATCTAAAGATGCATAAAATGAAAACACATGTTCTTGGGTGAAAAGATGCTTTTTTTGTTTTTTTTTGTTTTACATTTAGTTGCTTCTTCCCTAGCCATAATGAAAGGAAGAAAAGAAATATCTTCAATTAAATGTAAAATCTCCAGTTATAGACAGCGATTTGTTCTTAATTTGTAAATCGTACCATTGTCATAGATTTTATTTACTGACATCCTGGTAATAATAGTTTTTCTCATTGTAAATAACGCTTTTCATTCAAGAAATTTTCTTAATTGAAGTAAAGTCGTAAGTTGCTGTATAAACTGAATCCAAGTAATGAGAAGTGATGTTCAAAATTATTTTCAATTCAATTCATAAAAACTATGTATCCTTTTTCACAGAAGTCACCTTAAAACTTAATTCATATTGTGTTGGGTTTTGTTTTCTTTCTGTATTTGATATGTTAATAAATGAGAAATACATTGGTTGATTTTTTTTTAATATCTCATTTTGAAGGGGGAAAAACTCGTCGAAGTGAATGAAAATTCTGTTAAAATAGTAATATAATAATAAATTGAAGATAACACTGTAGTTGATAATTTCAACCCAAATCGTTAAGACGAGGACACTTGTCTAATTTCGTGATCTTCTTCATGCCTACGTGTCAGATTTATAAAGATGATATGAATCTCTGGGCCGTGGTATCTTTTCATTCATTTTTTGTGCTATTTTTCAACTTGAACAAACTCAATGCAAATTAAGCTTGATCGTTATCATTTCAGTTACCCTGATTTGTCTTTTAATGAATTTTGTACCATTTTGCATCCTGAGTTGACTTCGTTGTCAATGCACAAAAGACCTGGATTAATTAAGGGAAACATTCTCGATTAAAGATGTATTTCTATTAGTGAAAACCAAATAAACCACCTTTCAAACAAAATGTACTTACTTTGGTTCATCACCAAATGGTCAAAGGCCAAATAAAGGTCTTGAAATAGTTTGACTAGTATACAAATATTTTCGGAGACATTTAACAAACAGTTGTACTCATCAAATCAGTACTTTCAATTACAACCTTTTGCAAAATTTACATCTATGTATGAACAATAGGAAATACATATAATTTTGAACATCTTTACCTATGGATTTTGTAGCTTGGAAAAAAAATTATGAGTTAAAGAAAAACTAACATTCATACGTCTATTTTATGCTGTATACAAATAGTGCTTATTCAAAGTCTTCATCAATAGAGGGAATTTTTATTACATGGGACTGTGTGTGTAGTTGTTTGCACAATTCCCATTTGATCACTGTCCCTACCCTGTCATGCCTGTTTTTATACTTTTTCTTGTCAACATTATCATTTTTGCCTTTACAGTCATGGATCAGGTTATGCAAATGGTCGAGCCTGGCAAGCAGTTTGCCAAAGATTCCATCCGTTTAGTGAAGAGATGCACAAAACCTGACAGAAAAGGTAAGAGGCTTTTGCTATTAAATACCCCAAATACATCAGAAGATCATTTAATATTAGGTGTGTGCAAAAGATCCCTGTGTTTTTTTGAGAAAACTGGAGACTGAACATACATTTTTTTTGTTTTCTTTTTTTTTTTTCTGGAAATTTTTGCTCACGCCTTGTTTTTAGTGTCGCATAGAATGTTTGAATATGATATTAAAAATTATCTCTTCATAAATCATGACTGATAATGATATTCTTTGGCTATACTCATTGCTCTATGGTTTTTACTCATTTTCTTTGGCTCGAGCTTTGTGAGATGAAGTTGAACTGAAGAAAATTCAAAAGTGAAAAAAATAGAAAACCATATATGCCGGACTGTAAGATGAATCACTCACTGTAACTCATCCAAGTCCCGTAACTCTCCATATTGACTTTTGAGGTTCCCTATTTATAAAACCAGTGCTTTTGAAAAGTGATTTTTTTTTTTGCATAGTTTAGAAAAAAAAAATTGAATGTCTGTCTTATATTCTGGCATATATGGTAAGATGAGCTTTAAAACTTTGATGGATAGTGAAGCTCTTTATGATGCCTGCCTGCACTAAACTTAATCTTGATATTTTCTTCTTTGTAATTTTAATCTGCAGAGAGCGTGTGCTTGTATAGGCACATCAATATGTCTGCAACCTAATTGAGGAAAGCATTTATTTTTCAACATCTTCCTTGTTAACGCACTTAGATCAGTGGTGAATATTGATCACATAGATTGAACATTACGCAGTGAAAATCTTAGATCAAAATTCAGCTAATAACTGTGTCAAACTATGGTCAAATTGATCCAAGGTCATATATGTATATATTAATGTATACATATCTGTGTGTGAACTTTGTGCTGTTCATAAGAATTTTTCTCTGCCCTATTCCCTTTCTTCTATCTTTGATGATTGCCTTAAGTGATGGAATAGTGTAAAACTTTTTATAACTGATGCAGTGATTCATAATCAATGTTTATTTTTGTATTGGAAATCTTGAAAGATGGGATTCTCAAAATGTACAATTTCAAACTTTTTGCAGAGTTCCAGAAAATTGCTGTTGCTACCACAATTGGATTTTGTATAATGGGATTTATTGGATTTTTCGTCAAACTGATCCACATTCCCATCAACAACATCATTGTGTAAGTAGATTTTATTTTTAAGTATTTCATGTTTTGAGTACGCATGAGGAATTAGATCAATTTTTTTTTTTTTCCTTTACTATTCTCTTCATTTATATTGTTTTCATGTGCAATATTTCATTGTATATGCCGTTGTGGGACAATTTTTTTTGAAAAAAAAACAAACTATGCCAATATTACACTGTGTCCTGGTATTATTCTGAGGGGTCTGTCTACTGAAACTCATTAAGGATAGTTATGGGCTTTTGGATGTGTTGCAGTCGGCAGTATTGCTCCAAGTACCCTTGTAATCTGTTCATCTTATCGTCCAGCAAATATAGTGTACTTATTCTTCATCTAATGTTATTTGTTTTTAAATACTATGTGTCATGAGTAAGAATCAAATCTTCACTGTGAAGAATAGCTTAATTCCCCTTGAAAATAGGACTTGAAAAATTACAATAATCAATGTTAATGCCTTTATAGATGTAGTGGATTATTCTATAATTTCCTCCTAGAGATCAACTTGGAAAGAAAGTTTAGTAAAGTTCAACTAAAGCAAGTCAATCCTGTTAGCCATTGCTCGTGGGTTCAATCCTCATCAGATCACCCAGTACAGGAATAAGATAAATATGATATATTTATATTAAATATGTACATCATTGAGATTGTTTATTTTTCTCTCTTATTTGTTAAAATCATTTTCTTATTGAGTTGTGCAAAAAAAATTTCACCTGAACATCTCATTTTGCTTTTGCAATATATAAACCAACAAAAAATTTTTAAATCTCTGCTTGGAGCCAAGGTATGTAGCAACTGCGACAACGAATAAATCTAATTTCATGATAGAAATTTGTAAAATGATTCTGTAATTCAAAATGAAGTTGAATCAGGTTGTTGTATTACATGCAAATTTTTATGTATAAAATTTGGATAGTACCCATTGCATGATGGGACTATTTACGTACAGAACAGAATTTCTGCTGAGGATCCGGATATCAGACAAAATGTCACAATATTTATTACACAGATAGATTGTGAAAAGATGCTTTGTTTTACTATTACTATTTCTCAAATGATTTTTTTTTCTACTTCATGTTTTGCTGGACATGCAGTAGATCTGAAAAGATTTTTGTTTGTATGTTGATGATAACTCTGTCTCAAACATGTGCTTAGTTCTCAGTAATTATATTTCCAAGCTTATCAATTATTTGATTATGTTTTTGGTTCATATTCTGTAATATACCCTAGTGAATAACACATTTCATGTCTCACTATTTGTTGTCATTTGAAATATCATGTCTTCAGATTAATCATTTGGAGAACTCAAGAAATTTTGGGATCTTGTTTATATTCTTATCTTGTAAATCTGATAATTTTTTTTGGCTACAAGAAATACTTCTTTTTTTTTTTTTTTTTCTCACTTCTTCGTTATCTGTAAGGAATTGCGGCTTACAATTGGGTAGACAATGAATATGACAGAACAGTTAAATAGTGGACCCTTCAGTGTCATCCTTTTTAATTCAATAGATTTGAAACTAGGCTCAGTTTTTTTTCAATCAGTTGGAACATTATCCCTAATGATGCTAACTAGCCTTACCCTACCCACATCAAAAAGTACTGTTTTTTTTTTTTTGTTTTTTTTTTTGTTTCTGTTGCTTGTGACAAATGCAGCACTGGTTTTACTTTGTATTTCATTATTTATTACCAGCTTTTTTTTCCAAGTTTCTCTCTCTCATGTAATTGTTACATTTATGTTTCACCTTAATTTTCAACCTTATTTTCTAATCTTTATATTTTTCTCTTTTACAGGGGCAGTTAATATGTGCATCAAAATCTAGAACTGGATGTGTCACAAAATTTTTTTTTTTGTTATTTTTTTTTAATAAAATGTTGTTTATAACATAACAATGTTTTTTGAATCTCTTCATTTATATCAACTACAAAATGCAAAAATTCTTTCTGTATTTACTGTTAGATGGCATTCGGCAGGTTTAGTTTCAACTAACCTTGTTAAAGAAAGCTTGCTTTCGATTTGATTTGACTTAGTGCTGTCATATTAGTGTGCACTTGTGAAAACATTTGATCGAATTGGAATATTTTTATTTATTGATTTTAACATAAAAGTTGGAAGAAAACAAGCCTTATTTTTGGCATGTTATACTTGCTCCTTTTTTTTTTTTTTTTTTTTTTTTTTTTCCCCTTCCCAAGGTAAAAATGCAACTCGACTGCTAAAAAAAGATTTCTGCTTTTTATGGGGAAGGTACTATGAATTGTTGAACCTCAAAAGTGGTTTGCCAAATTTGAAGGAAATGCATGCTGATATGACAGCTATCATATACAAATGCGATAATTTTCAATAAACAGTGTAAACTAAACCTTCATAATGTCATCTAATGCCAAAAATGGAACCTACTTTTTGGGTTACCCAATACTCGGTTGGGGAAGTGGGAGTAGGAAGACAGTGTTGAACTAATCTTCTAAATTTGGAGAATCTGTATGTCTTGGGAATCAGCATTTAAAATCCTGGCCTTTCCTTGGGATTGAACACCAATGGTTAATGGGGATATAGAATTATCTTGTAGAGATTTGATGTGTTTTTTGTGTTGGGGTTGTTTATTTGTGAAGGTAAGGCTATTTGTATGTTTGGTTGCTTATCTTGTGCATAGATGCCCCTTTCCTAACGTAGCAGCAGCCCAAGTTGGGACTTGGTTACTGAACAAGAGAAGATCAGTTTACCTAGAGTTATCAAGCAAGCATTGTCCTGAAGCCTGTGATGAAATAAAGACTAAGGAAATGAAGTAGAATTAACGATAACAAGGATTTATTTACCATATGGTACATAGCAGAGTGGCTGTCTGCTCGGTACCAAAGCTAATATTAGTGTACCAGAAAGTTCATAAGCAGGAATAAAAATTCCATTTAATTCTTTGTTTGTCCCCTCTGCACTAAATAACTATGGCTATTATAGCTCACCATATTTTTATTTGCGAAATAGGTATCAATAAATTAAAAAAGAAAAAAAAAAATGACATTCTGGCAACTCAGCTGTTGTTTTATCTGGATAATAAACCTAGGTCTTATTATAATGAAATGTTTTTATTTTCAGCTTATACTTGATTATCTCAATTTGTACAGCGATACCCTAACTGTACTACATAAAAACCATACTATTCAAGATATTTTGTGTGGTAAGGGGCTTACAAAAAGATCCAAGTTTTGGTCGAGTTCTGACATGATGTGGTAGTGGTATGGTTGTGTAGTTTGTAGGTGGGAGGTAATCTATAGTCGTACTATTGTGGGAGATGTCCCCCCAGAGTTGCTCACTGTTGCTGTTTCTGGTGAGTCACTGACTTTACCCTGATGTACATCTATATTTAAGGATCTGAGAGTCGTTCCACCCAGCAAAGCACAACTGGGGTTAGAAACTATGTGTTCTGATTAGTTAGAAAATGAATTTTGTGTTTTTTCTAGCAAAATTCTGGTTGGTATGTTGTAGGTGTCTCCCAGAACCCAACTATTAGGCTGTTTCATATGAAATATCCTTTTTTGAATACTAGAATGAAATGAAGCCCCCCCCAAAAAAGCGTAATTTATCCAAATATGATCTCTTATAGTAATGAAGATTTGCCTTAATAGTTTAAAGCTTCTTTTTTTTTTTTTTTTCTGAAAATTGCATACCCTCCTAAAAAAAACTGTACTATACTGTAGATATTTCACTGGGGCTGGTTTCAAACTATATTTCCGAAGAGTTCCGCAAATCTGGAATCTAAAAAAAAATTTTTTTTTAATTTTGTGTCCAGCCCAAAATTAATGTTCATTTTTCTACTATCAAAGAAATTGATGTGCGTGCATCACAATTACTCAAAAACTGGATACTATACAAAGTTCACCTTTGCCAGATACTGCTGGCTAATACGTGTTGAGTTGGAAGTTATTTGGATCAGCAATTCACGAGAAATGCAACAAAAATAAATTAATGGACACTGCCCAAGTAATTTAAAAATATCGAAAACTAAAAAAAGCTTTAATTCAATACATATTTTACTTAATGAACTGTGTTCTATGTTTACTCTATAGGTTCTGGCAAAATGTGCTGTTTATAATAGCAAGAAATTCGAAGTATGGAAGCCTATTAGTGATAAAAGTTCCAATTTATGCCCTCTGTTGGAACTAGCTAGAAACCCACATTATTTGGCAGGTTTCCAGCTAGTTTGGAGCTATAAACCTTTTGCAACAATCCTCTAATGAAATAAGTCATCTCTATAAAGTTAATTTGGTTTAGTGGTAATAAGTTCAGTAAAAACATTGTATGACTTCCCTTTTATTGAACCTTTTACTATTGAATTCAAAATGCTTGAACAGATGATAATTTGCAGGAGAAATGTCTGTTGAACACAGAAGATGCTGAAGACTTAATATCCCAATTTTCAAAGCTTAGGCATACCTCTCAGCTGACTATCATAAAGCATTTAATTCAGCTCATGTAAGGCTGATTTTGCTGACTTTTTAACATTTCCTATTGCCTTGAGATAATGTGATATAGTTATAGGTGAAGTCTTTAAGTGTCTAGAAAGTGCTCCAACTATTGTTTGTTGGCTATTGATCATACTCCTATCAATAATTCTTCATCAAGAACAAGTTTCGGGCTTATTATTGGTACCCATATTTCCACTGAACCAACACTGAACAGTTCACACTTTAAAAACCTCAACAGCATTGTGTTTATTTGAAATCCTACTAGAAAATTATTGTAACTTCTTGGGTAGATACCACAGCTGTTAAGGACTAAGAACCTCCAATAATAACAAATATCTCAATTTACATTGAATCTGCAAAAAATGTAAATACATTAGTAAGTCTTTCTCTTTCAGCATTAATCTCTGAAGATTTTTATTAAAAAAAAAAGAAAAAGGTTTTTCATGTAAATACATCAGTAAGTCTTTCTCTTTCAGCATTAATCTCTGAGGATTTTTATTAAAAAAAAAGAAAAAGGCTAATGGCTGAACAAAAGTGGATTTTCATTTATCTTTCTGCTGTTGGGGAGTAAATATGATCGCTACAATCTAAGCCATCAAGTAGGTGTTACTAGGTAGAGCACTGGAAATGCCTCTTTTTGGGGTTTTGGATATTTCAAGATAATGTTTGGAACTGTCTTTTCATTGTGTCAAGTTATGTGTAGCCTGTAAGAAGACATCAGGCTGGTTAAAACTGACAAATGATAGATAGAAGTAACCCCTGTATACATTTGGATGTTAAAGACCTCCAAATGAGAGAGTGATAGCTGATCATCTGGAGTAAGTTTGGGTCCATTTGTTGAAGGCATCATTGTAATGGTCTCTCTCACAAACAAGACTGAGCAACCTTCTTCTCCCAGCAACTAAACTTCTTGCTCTGGTGACTATTAGAATCTTGAAATAAGGGGTTCCAAGTTGTCAAAAAGTGATATTTTGTGATATTTTTACAATTTGGGTTCATATTTTTATTCCAGGGAAGATAAAGAAAAGTTACAACCCTGGTTCACTAAGTTTTTGTTCAGTCTTTCTCTCTTCTGTATCTATACTTCCAGAAGTTACTCACTGAAGCTTTTCAAATTAACAGGATATATCTTGCAGTAGACATCTCCCATCAGATGGGGACCATCAACTCCTCAAATAAAGATTCCAAACTGTATCCATACTTTAGACATACCATCAATACAGCCCTACAAGAATTACCAGAGAATGCAACATTATTGAATTTAAAACACTATAGGCCATCTGTAAAGCTATTTTTATTTGACTTTATACATTCAAGTTTCTTTAATGTTTTCCCTTTGAAACACCCATTTCTGAAAAAAAGCTTACTGATTTTACAGATGGGTTACCAGTAAAAAAAATCTATTTTCATAAATATGTGAAAAGAAAAACATTTGTATTGTAGGTTTTAGCATTAAAATTGTAAGTAAGGTACAAGAAATCAATCAGTAAAATACCAATGGTGAAAAAAATTAATCCGTAATATACCAAAGAACCAATTTATAAAGAATAAGATATCTTACTTATAGTAGTTAAAAAAACAAAAAAATAAATTTTTGCTTCTAATGCCGATTTATTATTACCTGGTATCATGTTGGATTTTTCAATGTATAAAATTTATTTATTAAGATATTTAAAGCAAAAATTTCAATTGTGTTTTGCTCTAGACATCCCCTTGATCTCTGCCTGCTAAAGATTGTTAGTGTGGTAGCATAATACATATTTGCTTACAATAATGATTCAAATTGGCCTTGTTCAAGGTTCAATGAAAAAGACGAATATGTATGTAATATAAACAAATTTATTTATGGAACAGCAGTGTTTGATGTTAGTTTCAATTTTTGAAAGTAAAGGTGATTGTTCTGCGAAAAGAATTCAAAGAAATGTTCATAGGTTGAAGATTCAGAGTTTCTCATAAGTAAAAAAAATGAAAAGTCTCTTGTCAGAGAAAAGTTGTGTTAACAGAATAGAGTTTGTAAGGTTCATTGATGTTTGTATGTAGTTATGTATTCTTCCAATAAGTGTAAAAAATGAATAGTCAAGTGTGTTTGCATGTGTGGCAAAAGTACTTACATGGTTCATCATTAAATACTGTGAGCCTATGGATATGATAGAGTACCGTAGTCAATTGTGTGCAACGATCGTCAAGGTATTTTGTAATACCTGCTGAGTCAACTACTGTTTCATGTGCTGTTCTAGTAGTCTCCTTGTAGTCTTCCATATCGCGGTTAAAGTCGACTCCAAACAAGTTAATTTGGGTTTTCTGATGGGCTAACGAATTGTAGCTGTTGCCAACTTGTTTTTTTATTTGGATTATTGCTGTTATATATTGGTGGTTTTATTTTGTGAGCAAAAATTCTTGGAGTTGATTTTTGCACAAAACCAGACCTTACTTTACTACTGAATTTTGAAATTTGTTCACACATTAAACTTCACTTGGGTGGTCCCACAATAGAAACAAATTGATGAATAAACTGGTGAATTTTCATTATCCCATTAATAGACTAACAAAATCCTTTATTTAAGTAATCATTTTTTATTCAATTAGGTGTGACTTCAATTGTACCTGATAATAAAGATGTAGTTTTTTCAGTATATTTCAACTTTATCTTCCTCAATTAAAAATATAAGTACTTATTTTATTACAATAAATTAAATGAATATATTACTCACTTTATTAAAAATGATCTAAATAGCAATTTCTGACATCTAAACGTAGCCAAAAAACAACTAGATTTAGATGAAAAATAGCTAAATTAGCAACACTGGCTATAAGTTCCTCTAACGGAATAGCAGTATAAGTGCGCATTCGATAGAATATTATTCCGATCAATTCTGAGAATATAATTCTAATATTCGCTTCAGAATATTCCACTATTCTCATATTCCGTACCCAGCCTCGACCTCAAATCAACAAACATGGCGCTCAACACGTGTAGTTGACATTCAGTATTTGCTTAGGATTTTATTTAAAAATGCTTTTTCATCGTAAAGCGTATATTTCCCGTCGATTGTTTAGGCTGTACAAATATATCGATAGACAATTATCGGTTAGACGTTTTCAAAATGATTTTACGTCTTGTACTAGGTAAGATACTTTGACCTTATCAGAATCGTCCCCCTTTCGACCAAGACTTGTTTTGTTTTTTCGTTCAGTCAAGTATCGGACAATTAAAAGTATTCGGGTGTGTAATTTAGTATAGGATCGTACTGTAGTACCCATGCTGTAAGACTGTTACCATGGAATTTCAAATCTTGTTTCAAATAACTACAGCTGTACCCTTTTCTGTTCTACGACCTCCAGAAAAATCGCTTGAAAAAAAAGGTGTTTACAATCTAATACTAAGGCTTAAGTCACTGAATGAATTGATATAGTTAGATTGTGAAGCTAGCGATTCCGTGAAATCCCTGTGCATTTCAGTAATTTCATGAAATATCTAGTGTAGTAATGATTAATAAGCTTGTGATGCTAACCATTTCTATTGTAATGAATTCGTTTCTCTGTACGTTCTCAATACTGTGGCTTTGTTAAACTAGGCAAAACTTGGTAAATATCAATATATTTTGCTTCAGTATTCACAGTGAATACAGTACAGCTTGCTAATCATCACTACACTAATTGTAAAACTAGTGATCACTGTAACAGATACACTTGAAAAAAAAACCCAACAAATTTCACAACATACAGAAAATGTAATTCTCATTAGAAGAAAAAAAAAGACGGCAATCTTATATTTCATGTCGGTAAAATGGGAGGCTCAATTGCCCTCAAATAATTACAAATAAATAGAAAGCATCCAATGGACTAAAGAATCACACTGTACTGTGTAGTGTATGATAATATAGTGTTGCCTAATTTAACCGAAGTAATTTTTGTAAACCGATGATTGTAGCTCAGTGGTTGAAAGCTCGCATCCAGTTCAATCCAACGCTGAATCGAACCAAAGAGTTCTAAAGTGAGGTCCTCACTGAGCACTCAGTACAAGGGCTAGGATTGAGGAATCTCTCCCCCATGCTAAGGGGATTACGGTCAAATCTTGTTTGATACACTCTTTTTTGTAAGATCACTGAAGTTGAGCAACGTCAAATCTGGTCAGTACCTAGGTTGGATATTAAGATGTCATAAGCTGAATGAAGCTTCGACAGGTTTGGCTAATTGGAAGTGGGTCTTACAATAGATCACCAATGTGTACCTAACCCAGCGACACCCTCAATGGAGTTGTAAACAGAGAACGATTATACATATATACATTTTAAAAAAAAGATTTTTAGCGTTCCATAAATACTTGAAATTGCTGATGAGAATTGTTAGGGATGTCCATTAAACATGAAACTTGATTTTAATAGGAACTTGTGTGAAAATGAGACATATGCTTTCAGCTTATAAAGATTCAGTAATTGCAGTAAAATGGTAAGGAAAAAATAAAATGATAAAGTCTGAAATAGCCAATCCTTCAACTTATGAAGTACAAACATTGACCCACTGTGCCTAGTCATGTGAAGTTAACTCTTACAACTTACTCAGAATGAAATTATATTGTAAAACACTGAATTTGAATCGTAGATTCGGCTTTATGTCTTCTGTTGGCATGAATTTATATATACATACCGTACATTTATCTATATACCAATATACATTCACAGGTGTGTCTATTGGGTGCCTTGCTGTGGAACAGTGGTTAGTAAGTGAATTTTACAACTCACTACTGTAGTGAGTTTGATCCTTGCCTGGTACTTCAAATTTGGGACCTTTTACCATACTAAGCTAAGGTTGGTAAATATACAGATGCCTCACTGGGTGCCCCACACGTATGGCCTTGTGCCATGCTAAGCTTAATAAATACCTACTTTATATTTATATATGTATGTTATTAAGAAATGGATATATGATCCAACAGAATTATTATAAATTGCATTATATTATATTGAAACTCTATTTGAAATGATCTCCTGTTATTACACGGTGAATGTATCATTAATTAAAGAAAATGGGGCTACTGCAGGAATTGAACCTGCGACCGATAGGATAGCTGCTTCAACATAGCAATGCTCTTACCATTGAGCTAACTCTTAAGATTGACCTTAGTATATAACTGATGCGTTGAAAGAGACGAATAGATTGAGAAAACACAAGATGAGAATCTGAGTTGAAACCAGTTATTTGGGCCTTAGCATTAGCGGTAACCATTTAGCTCAATGGTGAGAGCATCACTACGTTGGAGCAGCTACCACTCGGTGGCAGATTTGACTCCTGCGGCAGCCCCATTTTCTCTGACTGTTTATTCTATTTACCTCGTCTTAATTGAGTGATTTATTAACCATGTAATGATGGTAGATCATTTCAAATAAGTTTTTATACAATATAATGCAATTCATAATTCATATATATATATATATATATATATATATATATATATATATATATATATATATATATGGGACATTTTGATACACACAGCACACACCACTGATGATGGGAAAAATCCCGAAACATGTATGGACAATTTACTTATAGGGATTAATAAACCTTACTTCCAAACACCTCACTCCCGAGTCTGTCTCACTCTCTACAGTACACATTATATATATATATATATATATATATATATATATATATATGTAGGTATTTGTTGTGTTGAGAAAAATACACTGAGTTAATTTTTAAAATTATAAGATGAATTGATGGTTGGCATCAGAGCTACTCTGGCAGTTCTATCAGTGTTTTCTCCGTCTTAGAAATCTATTTAGAGAAAATGCCAGCATATTACGAAATTTTTGTTTAATGATTGCCATTCACAAATATTTTAACTATAAGATTTTCAGCTTCACTGTTGAAAAAATTCTCCTTTTTTTCTGAAGATATTATTTTTTCCCTTTTTTCTTTCAGATCTCTTATGATGATACAGAGGCAAGATTACAGCTCTAGTCCATCGAAGGTAGATTTAAATTTTGGCTAGTAATATTCTAATCATATAATCCATCATTTGTGGCAATACATTACTATACATATACATTTGGCAACTAAAAAAGTTTGTGCTATTTTTGTCATTAGATGGCATAAGGAAAATTTAGTTTCAACTAGCTTCATTTAAAAAAATCACTCTGACAGCTGACATATCAGTGTGTTTTTGAAATTTAATAGTTAAAATTGGCATATTTTTATTTCTTCATTATAATATTGAAGATGGAAGAAAATGAGTTACATTTTTGGCTTATGCTTCTTTTTTTAAAGAAAGATAAAAAGGTTATGCAAGTGTGAAAGAAAATTGTGCAGTTTATGAAGAAGGTACTGTGAAGGATCGAATACTTCATTTACCACTTTATTGCTATACAAAAAAACTGTAATATTATTCATAGTCTCTTTGTATCCCACCGGGTATGAATATTAAAAAAGTTATCTGTAGAAATATTAATGTGCTTGACATCACTCATAAATATTGTACTGTAGTAGCCACTTGAGAATTTGGGTTTTAATACTGGCTCGTTCCAGTATATACAGTATGTATATACTATTATTCTGAAATCCCTAACCCTAATTCTGAATAATGTCTGGTTGTAAGAGTTTCAGATAAGAAATTCTTTACTGTACTATATCATTGTTCACTTGTTTAAAAGTTTACATTTTTTGTAGCCTTCTTTACTTCAAAAGTTCAAGTAAATTTAGTGTTAAAATATTCTCTCATTTAGGTTCTTTATGGAAATACAGGCCCATACCAAGGGAAAAATGTTGGCAGTTAAGGTAGTAAGCAAACCAAATGCAGCTAGAGGTTTGAGGGCACTGTAAGCCGCCCAATAGGGTTCGGAGTTAAAGCCCTAGAAAATTATGAATTTCCCCAGCTTCTCAGAACCTAAATTCCTTGCATTTTAGCAGCCTGAGGATGGCTAATAATTGCATAATTCGTTTCAAAATGGTTTATTTTCACTTTCGTATTTTATTTTATTATAATCTGATTTTTGGGGCTTCATGTAAAGATGGGCTTCATGTGTTCAAATAAAAGTATTTGTTTTAAATAAAAATAGATATAAGTTTGAATAACCTTGTATTGTTTTTATTACAATCTTTATTTTCAGATTGATCTTGCTCAATTTCCCGCCGAATATATTCGCAACTTTTCCATCATTGCCCATGTGGACCATGGCAAAAGTACTCTATCAGATCGTTTAATGGAAATTACAGGTGAGATAACTGTTGAGTATCTGTTCATCATGTATAATCAGATCAAGTTATCCTATGACCTAGAAGATTGTCGGTACCATGCTGAGTCCTTCAATACTCGCTCATCTCCTCTCCAAGTAGCATGTAACGGGTTGTATTGGGTTACATGGTAATAGCATCAAGAAATAATTCCTGATCTGAAATCAATAGACGTTGATTCATACCTTTCCCAAGAGCATTGGTACAAAATGAATACAGATTACTTCGGCCAGGGATGTAGCATATACCCATACCTCAATTTCAGTGTAGGTCAAGTTGTCTTGAAATGGCCTCGTTTTAAAAAATTGCCTGCAGGAATGGTTGCAGTACCCTGGGATCCCCAGCTGCATGGGTTCACTGATGGTCCCCTCTGTGATCCCCCAGCACAAATCTCAGATACAGCCTTACCATGTATTTAGTTTTCTAAAAACTCATTTCCATTAATGATAGTAACACTGTACTTTCAGATGATGGTGGGGGAAACCTGTATACCATACAGAAATCATCTCTAACCAAAATATTTGTAATTGTTTTATTAATTCAGGAACCATTCCAGCCTCCAGTAAAAACAAACAAGTTTTGGATAAACTGCAAGTTGAGAGGGAACGTGGAATCACAGTGAAGGCCCAAACAGTAACACTTCGTCATGTCTACAAAGGGAAAGAATACCTACTCAACCTGATTGATACTCCTGTAAGTTTGACTTATCCCTTGGTATCACAAAATGATTGTAATGTCTCCGTACTAAGGTAAAAATCGGCTGTTGTTTACCTAAGTATCTTTTTCAAAATGTCACAGCTAGTTACCTCCCTTATTGGGATCTATTTTTTTGTAGTATGTCTGATTATTTATTTTCGTTTCAGAAATTTTGACTGACATTAACTAGATGTGATAATGTAAAACATCATTTGTGACCAAGAATATCATTTAAAAAAAAAAAAATTAAGAAAGGTCAGACCGAATTCCTTTGGATTTGGGAAGTCTTGCATCAGAGATATTAAGAAAAATGGTGTCTGAAATTCAAAATAATTCATTTCATATATATCATAATAACTATTTAATCCTGTTAAAAAGTCTGAAACAAAAATAAATTATCCTTGCATCAGGACTAAAACAAAAAATGACTTAAAAGCCTAAAAATATCTCATTGAAGGGAGACGAAGAGTATCAATTTTATTCACTCATAAAAATATTGGAGCTTTTTCAATAGCCTCCACCAAAGCTGATGACCAATAGCCTAAAGTATAGAATCTTTAAAAGAAAGGAAAAGATTTAGGTGCATTTTTTTTTCCTGCTGACTAGAAACACTATTTGTGGTGTTAGTTTGGAGTTGATTTTATTAACGATTTGATCTTGGTGAATGAAAACATCTAACATTTCTTCCAAATGGTCAGTTTAGTATATTTTTTTCATTTGGGTTCTAGATCAGTCAAGCTGTCAGATTTTTTGCAGCTTTGCCTGAAAAAGTACTCTAAACAATGTGATGTTGTTGACTCCTCTTTTACGATAAAATAAATTTCTGTGAAAGAAATTATTAATTCAAGAAAATTTTATTAGAAATTTAATATGGAGGAAGTTGTTTAATATAATCACAGAGAATATCATCAAACGGCTATCATTGTCAAAATCAGTCGGTCTCAAACACTTCATTGAAAATTATTTGAAAAATAAATTTCATATTAAATTTTCATAATGTAAAGTAGTTCAAAACAATTAATATGATAACATAATGAATTTATAACCATGAATTTGAATTGTTCCAATTTTATATCCTTTGCTTTATGTTATCAGCTGGTTATTGTTATTTAAAAGACTCTGTCCCTAATTGATCGTAATGTGTAAATACAAAAAGAAGGGTTTTCATATTTCAGTGTGATTTTTTTTGCTCTTTTTGTAGGGTCACGTCGATTTTAATTATGAAGTGTCTCGATCTTTAGCAGCTTGTCAAGGAGTTTTGCTTTTAGTCGATGCCAATCATGTAAGTGTGTTTCTTTTTTATTTTCCATTTTTTGTTGTTTTTCATTAAATAATACACATGTATATATACACGCTCAAAACTTTATTATCTGTGTTTCTTTGCAAACATTTTGAAATGATTGAACTGAAAAAAATTTGAGTAGGAGGGAGTTTTTTGTTAAACCACTTACTGGATTAACCCAGGTATATTGGTTTTGGCATTTTGTGCTTTTTTAGAAAATCACATGAGCCTGAAAGAGAAATCCGTTTTGGGATAGAAATTATCCCAATGTATTAGTTTTCACATTTCGTGCTTTTTTTAGAACATCATGTGTTGACAATGACAAGGGCATGAAAAAGAAATCTGTTTCAGAATGAATTTGGATTTTCAAGTTCTGTGCTCTTTCAGAACATCTTGTGTTAAGACAGGCAAAAAAAAACAAAAACATTTAGGGATGAAAGTGGAGATGTTTGGCCCCTAGAATATTTTTATGTATTATGCTTGAATCGGAAAAATTGAAATAAATATATTCTTAAAAGAAACACTTTGTGAAAAAAATGTTCCATGAACTCTTAGATTCATTCTAAAGGAGAGTAACTTCCGATTAAAATCACTTCCCTTGCACTTTTTGGTAAATTTTTGATTTTTCTTCAATTCATAAAAGAGATTCAATTCTTAAAAAATCTTATTCATTGGAGAGTTCCATAGTGGTTACAAGTAGTCTATGAATCTGAGAGTTCTGTGGTTACTGACAATATATCCACATGTAGTTCTGTGGTTATTGACGATATATCCACATGTAGTTCTGTGGTTACTGACGATATATCCACATGTAGTTCTGTGGTTATTGACGATATATCCACATGTAGTTCTGTGGTTACTGACGATATATCCACATGTAGTTCTGTGGTTACTGATGATATATCCACATGTAGTTCTGTGGTTACTGACGATATATCCACATGTAGTTCTGTGGTTACTGACGATATATCCACATGTAGTTCTGTGGTTACTAACGATATATCCACATGTAGTTCTGTGGTTACTGACGATATATCCACATGTAGTTCTGTGGTTACTGACGATATATCCACATGTAGTTCTGTGGTTACTGACGATATATCCACATGTAGTTCTGTGGTTACTGACGATATATCCACATGTAGTTCTGTGGTTACTGATGATATATCCACATGTAGTTCTGTGGTTACTGATGATATATCCACATGTAGTTCTGTGGTTACTGATGATATATCCACATGTAGTTCTGTGGTTACTGACGATATATTCACATGTAGTTCTGGTTCTAGGTTAACTATGATAACTAGAAAAATATTGAATTTAAATCAAATTCAAGTTTTAAGGGCTTGAAGAACCACTGAGGAAAAAGAAATCTCATATAAATGATATATTTGATAGATTAATCATGGAAAGTCTGTACATGTATAATTATTATGCATTTAATTCTCTCAGCCCTTTTTAACTCCTGGGGTACTGATACAATTGCTGAAAATGATTTTGTGTGTTCTATTGTTTAAGGGAATACAAGCACAGACTGTGGCTAATTTTTATTTAGCATTTGAAATGGAGAAAACTATCATACCAGTATTGAATAAAATTGACTTGAAAGGGGCTCAACCAGATGTGATATCCAAACAGCTGGAATCTGTGTTCAATATGGAGCCAAGTGAAATTCTGAAGGTAGGACATTTCTATTTATTGATTATCATTATATTTTTTGCTTGTAATGAATTATACATTTGTTATTTAGCCAACCTGTTATATCACGAATACAATTTATTAAACCAATACACCAAAATTTCATTGACTCTAAACATCAAATACATAATGATCAGCAAATTCTGGCAGTAAGAAACATATTAAGTTATAATCATTTGAATTTTAGTTGTGATGATAGTCATTTTCGTTTTGGGCCCACACAGACTTTTTTCAATTGTTAATTAAATAACTGAAATAAATTATTTACAAATTTGTACAATTGGAAAGTATTTGAGATTATTTTCGCCACTTTCTTCTGTGTTTTTTTCCAGGTGTCTGCCAAAGTTGGAACTGGTGTCCCAGAATTACTTGATGCTGTGATTGAGCGCATTCCGCCGTAAGTGACTTTTTATATATCTGTATATTAGATTATCTTTGAAATTTTGTCAGGATTGGAAAAGGTCATGGTTTATTAACTAGCATTATACTTTAGTTTTCTGAATTTTATAGATATAGCATTGTCATTATTATTAATTTTTTGCTCTTTTTTTTTTTTCATTTTATTTCGTTGCCCAAGTAGTAAAAATAAAATCCGTGAAGTAATGTATGTTTTTTTGTTACTCATTATTCATAATGTTTATTTCAAGTGTAGCATGTAATCAGTTATTTGAAAATCTTTTTTTTTAAAGAACAATTATAAAACCAGTTTTTATTTATTCATCTCTATATGTAATGTATTCCTTCTAGAGCTTATTGTAAAATGGCTCAATTTAAAAGAAAAAAATTTTTAGTTTAGATTTTTTTTTCTCTTAATAAACACTGTAAAACTCAATATATAAATATGTTGTGACTTTTGACAATTTTTTATTCAATAGAATTTTATATACATTAGGATCCAAATTTAGATAATAGTGATAAAATTCTGTATAAAACATGGAATACTTTGAATGCAGTACATCAACAGCGATTGGAAAATAATGGACTTACATAACATAACATTGATGGATGATTTGTGACTGTATTATATTTATGATATAAAAATTCTTTTTTGGTGGAAAAGTGCAAAGTTTATGAGACTCTCTCTCTCTCTCTCTCTCTCTCTCTCTCTCTCTCTCTCTCTATATATATATATATATATATATATATATATATATATATATATATATATATATACATGAACACATACAAAGCAAGTACAGGTTTCCTCCAATATACAAAAGTAGTGCATTCCTATAAATACTTCTCATAAGCTGGTGTAAGTAGCATGAAGCAAAAAAGCAATTACCCTTAATTTAAATAAGAAAAACTTTTGGCTGTTCCCAGATCAAAAAAAAGATGATGGTAAGTCAAGCTGTGTCATTGGATGTTGGTGTGGTGGTAGATGAAGGAGATTGTGGTGTCGGAGAGAAGAGAAGAAAATGTGCGCTGTCTCTATGTTCAGTGCAAAACAAACACTTAACACTATTTTCACTTTTAACCGTCTTTCGTAAAAGTGAACACGTGACATGAAGCAAATTTACAAGAAGCGGAAGATACCTGTATTTGAAAATTGTGGGTTTTTTTAAAGGAATTCTAATTTTTCACTATGATAAAAATAAATGTTATATCTTTCATCGTTCATTCTCTTTTCTTTTTATAGACCTCCAAGTAATCTTCAAGCTCCTTTAAAAATGGTAACTTTCGATTCGTGGTATGACCGTTTCCGAGGGGCTGTTGTAAATATTGCAGTTCTTGATGGAGTGATTACAAAACGTAAGATTACTTATCTTTCCCTCACCTGTATTTATTGCCATTTATGTTGATGATTTAACATGTTTACCTTGGAAAGTAAGGCTTGTTATAAATGGCTGTTCTATTCATATTCAGAGACATAAAACTACGATAGACAAACAAAGAAGGCCGGAAGGTACAATAGCCAAAACGTTGTGACTCTAATGACCAAGATGAGGACACTAGTCCAATATATCAATGATAATTCCTCATTTCAGAATTCAGATAAAAATTGCCATTTTTGTATGAACCAGCACTTTAACATCTGCATAAGTCGCACAACTGCTATCATTATTTTGGTTCTCAGTTCAGTTGTTAAAGAAGTGGTCAGAGTAAAGTGAAATCAATAATGGTTCATTGTTGATCAGACTGTTCTTTTGTCATCTCCAAGAAATTGCTGACTTGGCATTTTTATCTTACGTTCAATGAAAAAGGATGAGTATCTGCCTGTTATGGAGTGTTAATAGTTTGAATGAATTTCGATTTAAAATACTGAATTTTTTCTTTTTACAGACATCAGGTTTGATGGTATATAAGACTCCCACCTATTTCAGCTGATAATTTTAAGAAAAAACGCATTTCTCTAAATTATTTTTATTTATCACCTATTTTATGACAAAATTCCCCAAGTTCTAGCCAATGTAGGACTGGATGATGAAGCTTACTCTTACCTTTGAGCCATATTTTGGGAAATAAAGAGTTGGGTCTTGTATGCTGTCAAGTATGGTAGTTTTTAAAACAAGATAAACCATAATATTTTGAGGTATTTTGTCAATTTTAACTCTAGTTTTCTACGTATCTAATTTTGTTATGTATTTATTAGGTGATAAAATAATGTCCGTTGCAACACAGAAAACTTATGAAGTCCAAGAAATTGGAATTATGTATCCAGAACAAGTTCCTATGGAAAAACTGTGAGTAATTCTTTTTTTGAGTAGAGGGAATTTTAGAATATTTCTCCATTTCAATACCAGCATATACAGAATCTTAATATCAGTTTTTCATTCAACATACTGTTTTTTTTTTGCGTTAGGTAACACAAGAATTGTCTTGAAAAATTTTGTGATTGAATTTTTCAGTGTGGGTCTCTGGTCTTATAATCCGTGGTGTTAGTTTAGAGTCAAATTTCAACAGCAATTTGATCTTAGAGAATCAAAACATTTTGACCTTTCTGTTTATTTCTAAATAAAACATATAAACAAAAAATATTAACAAGCAACAGAGGGTTGTCTGACTAGTAGTGAGATACGTGTGCGCTGTGTTGGGTCAAGTCTTGGCACCAAATGTGAACTATGATGTTTAAACAACCTCCATGAAAATGTTTTTGTTTTATGGAGATTTTCAGTTTTCAGATTTTCATATAAGAGATTGTGGACCTGTGATAGTCAGTATTAAAAAAGTTTCTGGCACGGAACAAAAAACTTTTTACTATGAAATACATTTTCGAAAGAAAACTATTGTAACTTATATATCTATGGTATCTATGTTTGTTAGTATTACAGACTTTACTAGTTTAATTTTAAAAAAATTTTTCTTCCAGTTATGCTGGTCAAGTAGGTTATATGATGGCCAACATTCGAGACATCAAGGAAGCCCATATTGGAGACACATTCCACCATCTTAACAAACCAGTTGAGCCTCTGTCAGGATTCAAGCCAGCAAAACCTATGGTAAGGCACAGTAACACAGCCATGTTTTTCTTCTAATCATTCCAAAAAACACCCATATTTGGTCATTTGTTATTTTATAAATATTCCAGCAAGGAAATCATGGGAATAATTTGCTGAGAGATTTATTGAAGCCTTTTATTTTTTAGTTATGGGCTAATTTCTTATTTAGAGTTTTACTCCAGCTTATTGTTGTCACTTTTCATCACAACACTCGGGGTATGAAGCAACAATAATAAGATTCAGTAAAGTTGGTTATAAAATGATAACAAAATTGAAGAGTGTACTCACAAAAAGCAAAGATGGCATAAAACTAGTTATGAATTAATTGAGAAAATGCTTTATTTAGAAATAAGAAATAAAAATAACTCCTAAATATGTACTACATGTTTTATTATTTCTTGACAGGTTTTTGCTGGTGTTTTTCCTGCTGATCAATCAGAATATGATAATCTGCGGAAAGCAATTGAAAAACTGACATTGAATGATTCCAGTGTATCAGTGGACTTTGACAGTAGGTGAGTTTTTTTTGTTTTGTTTTTCAATGTACTGGGTTGACAAATTGGCCATTTTTCGACTCTAGGTTAGGCTGACTTTTCCCAATTTTACCAATAAAAATTTAGCATTGTTGAAAATCAGGCTATTTAAAAACAATAACTAGTAAGTTTAATAAAAGTTAATGTATAATTTTCATCAACTTTCCCTGAAGTCATCGAGTATAGTTATCTTATTTGATAAATGGGCTTTAAATGAGCATATTTAGCAGCTTTAGCTATAAAGGAAAAACAATCTGATTTCAGTCATTCTAAATAGTCTTAGCTTTAAATGACACTATACTTTGTAACACTATATAAGAACCATTGAGTCAAGAGCAATATCTACTGCTAGGATGGCTTCAATAATGTCTTTTGGTCATTCAGCAAATAAGATTCCACTTCTGTCACAAAATGTATTAATTTACTGATTGATTTATGCTATAATTTATTGGCAGATCCTTGCAACACTGATTTCATAAAAGATTTGTTTTATTTAACTTTGAAGGTAGAAAAAAAATCAAAGCAGATTTTGTTAATAGGAAAAGAAATTATCAGCATTTAAAAAAAAAATCTTAAGTACTATATCAGCTAATTTAGTGTTTGACTCTCTTTTAATGAATTTTTTTTTTGTGTCTTTTAATATTTTGATGTATCATTTATTAGTCCAGCCCTTGGTCAGGGTTGGCGTTTAGGATTCCTTGGTTTACTTCACATGGACGTTTTTAACCAACGACTCGAACAGGAACATGATGTCTCTGCCATTATGACTGCACCAAATGTGCTTTACAAAGGTGAGTTTTTATGATTTCTCATCAAATATAGCATTAAATTTGCCTGCTTATAAAGGGTTGATATGACCGCTGGAATTTAGCTGACAAGTAGCTTGGAATTTGATACATAGTCCAGAAAAATATATTTGTAATGAAATAGAATAAGGTTTCTAATTGATCATCTGAAACTTTTGCCTCTTTTTTATATAATTTCAGAAGAAAAATATGTTTGTCATGAAGTAGAATAGTGTTTCTAGTTGATTGTCTGGAACTTTTACCTTTTCACTATGTTTTCAGTCTGCTCTTCTTGTAATTATATTCTTCTTTGGTTTTTTGGAAGGGTCTTCTGGAAGATTTTATTATCTGCCTTGTATTGTGTCTTTCAAACAATACAGATTTTTTCTTATACATCAGGCTTAAAAGAAGTTTTAACTTTGTATCCAATCTCAGACTATATGTCATCTAAATTTATATGGATCTATCAATTGTATGATTACTGTCAAATATTCAGAAATTTTCTGTTGAGATTTACTAAATATCACACCAACTTTTGATCAAAAAACGAAAAAAAACTTACATCAAAAGATAATTTGTGATTTTGATTTCCTTTATTTTCAGTAAAAATCATTGGTGCCAAGAATATTAAACAATATCGATCAGACACTGTCACAGTGGTTAACCCTTGTCAGGTAGGCTTTCTCAATTTGTATAAATTTTATGATAGTATATTTATATATCAGTCTTTTTAGCTTGATTTTTATCTCCATTTCTTTAATGGGAATAAAAAAAATGTCCATTTCATAATTAATTGTCCAGAAGCTAGAAATCATGGTCTTAGCAGCAGCTTCGTCAGAAAGGGGAGATAATCTAGGCTTTATTTCAGAGACTTATTTAACATGGCGGTTCAATGACAGTATCTTGAAACAAGCTTTCCTCAAGAGACTGGTATCGAACCTGCACCTCTAGACTCGCTCAATTTCCGAAATTTGACGGTATCCTAATGTCTTTGTTGGGTGAGGCTCTGATTATTTCTCCTTCTGACCAAATCTTGCAACCCTGCTTAGCAGAGTTCTCAGAAGATTCCTAAGACAATTTTACATTGATACTGTAAAGAAAATTAGTCTTTCCCCGCTATCTGAA